>PVKU01000749.1:0-403235 GCA_004027475.1 Anoura caudifer | reverse complement strand
TGGGGGAGGGTGGAAGGGGGGGTGGTGTTGGGAGGGGTGGAGCAGAACACCCCGGGCCCCAAATCTGGCCTGGGGAGTGATGAGAGTGTCTTTGAAAAGATGATTTCTTAAAAATATGTATTTATTATTCCTGGTTAGTTTTTGCTAGCGCCTTGCCCTGCAAGGTCCCGGAGCCTGGCTGCTGCAGAAGCAATTAGTTGATGCCAGAGAGAGAAGGAGTACTGAGAGGTAGGGTGACCAGCACAGTGGAGTCTGAAAGAGCTGCTCGTTAGAACCTAGTCACGGGCTGGCCTGGGGGCAGGTAACTTCAGATTCTTCATTCTCATCTTTCCTCGGGCAGCCCTGCCCGGCTCAGGCAAGCCATGGCCTCTGGGGGTCGTTAATGGCGTTGCCAGGAGTATACAACATTCAAGGGGAACACCAACGGAGAAAAGAATTCCTTGGGAATTTGGAAAGGTCATAGCAATAAGGTGGGTATGGAGGCTTGGGAGGGGAGCTTTCCTCTCTCCCAAAGAGAAGGGCAGTGAGTCCCTCATTGTGGGCTGATTGCCCAAGGTGGCGATGGTGACTTGATTGAAGGTGTGTAAATAGACCACAGTATTTGCATGCGCTCATTCAAAGGGAAAGCTCAAAGCTCAAAGGGCTCAGACTGGCTGCGATATTTGAGGTTATTGTTTACCAAAGCAGCATCCCAGTGCCCTTGGCATTCTTGCAGATTTGTGGGCAGCACGCTGGGGCTGGAAAACTCCGTTAAAAGTGCTTTGTTGAAGCTGTAAAAAGCCTCTAACTGCCTTGGTTGATTACAGAGCAGGCTCTTTAGACCTCCAGTCTCTCGGCAGGTGCTCCTGCCTCACGTTTTCCTATTTATTTTTGCTGAAACTCTACCATGAACTTTAAGCTAAAAAATGCAAGCATTTGCCGAGAAGAATCTGGAACCTCTCTGATACACCGGCGTGACGGCTTGTTGCGCGGTACCAGCTGCAACCACTTCAGCTGGAGAGTACTTCGCATTCTTCTTTAAGGCAGTAATTGGTAAGTATATTTTCTGCCTGTAATCAATAGCTTTTATATTCAGTGTATTTTTTCTAAACAAAAAGAAATATTAAGTTGACCATGAAAGCTATTGATCACGGGGAGCAAACGTCTTTTCCACACGCTACTCCACACGACTGAATAATCCCGAAATTTGATAGATGCTTCCATCGTTGAGAACTGAGGACGAAATTTCTGCAGCAAATCCTCAATCAAAATGTACCTTGTATAGAAAACTACATCCTAGATGTGATAGAAACCTGAAAGTGTGATTTGAAGCTTCTGTTTCTAGAAGTAGCGATGGCTTCCTGTGTGGGCGTGTGAATGTGCATTTTTGCACATGAATGTAATACATACTGATTCTCACTGAGACTGATATGCCCGGTCTTCTCCAGGACTGACGTGAATCGAACTTCCTCTTTGTACCTACATCTACGTCTAGATCTAGTCCACGCCCATGTCTGCAGGAGTCCCCCTGATCCTTGCAGGACCTGTTCCAAGGCCCCCAGCGGATGCCCGAAGCGGTAGATAGTAAGGATCCCCACGTATACTATGCTGTTTCCTGCACATACATACCCATGATAAAGCCTAACTTATAAATTTGTCACAGTAAGGGATTAACGACAACACCTATCATAACACATAGAACAATTACAACAATATACGGTAATATGTGTTGTATCAATGTGGTCTCCTCAAATCATCCTGTTACACTGTACTCACCTTTTCACTTAAAGGAAGCACTTTACAACCTCTCTGTGGCTGCTCTGACCTGCTAGCACCATTACTTTTGCACTTTGGGGCCATCGTTAGGTCACATAAGGCCTATTTGAACACAAGCGCTGCGATGGTTCACGGGGACCGGCACACGTCAGCTGCGTGACCAATGGGAGGAGTGTACAGTGTTCAGACTGGCCCTGGGAGGATCCACAGAGGGTGCCTTCTTCTCTAAGACCAGATGGGGGCGTGTTTGCAGAAGGACATTTTTTCCTGCTTCCCACCGCGCTGCTGCGTGGGCTGGCCGTGACCTTGCTCACACTGTTTCCTGGGAGCTTAGCTGACGAGTGAGGCACTAGGAGTCTTCACATAAACTCATAAAGTTTATAATTCATAAAAACTGATAGTTGTAGGCAATCGAGAATCTGATAAAATGGATTTTTTTTGAAACTGAGAAAATACTAGCAATGATGCGAAACTTTGTAAAATGTAACTAAGCCAATGAGAGGTGGAATTCAGACACCACCCAGGAGAAATGGAGTAACCAAGAATCTTTGAATTAGAAATTTAAAATATAATGTGGCACATCTTGCATCACAGATTCCATCTTGATACTGACCACTACATAAGCAATAAAAGAAATCATTGTAGAAATTCATTTCTTCAGATTTGATACTTGGGAAAGATATTCTGACATTCAACAATGTAGGAGTCAGTTAGAGTCCAGGGAGGATTTTTTTCCTGTCATACAAATAGATCCAATTCAGATTAAACAGTACAGTTTCAGTACAATAACCTAAGTTTCTTTCCAATGGCTGTGTACCAATAACATTTAATCTCTAGTCCTTAGTCCCATATACAGAATAATGTGGAAAACTCACACAGGTAGCTTCAATTTTGGGAGTTTCCTGGGGAGCCCTGAACTAAATGAAGGTTCTCCTAAACTGCTAATAGTGTATTATTATTGTGGGGCTGGCCATCCGGAAAATGTCCCCATGAACAGGATCTTTATTTTCCGGTCCAGTCTCAAAGGCAGGTTTGGTGGCCTCACTAAGGGCCCAGTAAGAAGAGACATCGAATAATCTCACACCGTGGAGCACAGGCCCCTCTCGTAGGGGCTACAGAGGAGGGAAGACAGCTCTCTGAATTTCCTTGGCACGGGAACTGAAGAATTCAGGCTCCAAAAGAGACCACCTGCTACCCTTTATAGGTGCTAAAAAAATACCAAAATTAAAAGTATAAGAAATATGATCCTCTAAATAGGGAAGGGAAGAGAATGGTAATGAACTTTCAGAATAGACAAGTAGACCGCACTAGTTGCTATTAAAAATACACATCTACAGGCAGCGAAACATTTGCCCAAATCGAGCAGGGATGCTACAGGGCTCTAGGGTAATACTTTCAACTTATAATGAGGCATTGTTAAAAATACTCCTTTGTTTGAACATGTATCTACGGGTCTGTGGGTTCACTCATCAGAACCTGGACTGCTTTTCTGTGTTTGCGTGGTGGAGGCGGATTCATTTCTTTTACAACATTTTATTCCTGAGGGGAAGCCACATAAAGAGAGTTGTTTGTTGTATGAAAGAGTATTTTATACAATATCACATCCAGGAGTTTATTATTTTGGGGACAGAGTCACATTTCAGGGTAAGACTGGTATGTACCTCAGTGTATTCTGTCCTATTCCAGCAGAAACATCCTGTAGAGATCTCCAAGTAGCAATTTCCTCAAGTCATAGTACCAGAAACGATCTCCTTCTCAGCAGAGGGGCATTTTTTCCCCCAAAATATGCTCTGAGCTATAAGATTCAGCTGTAAATTCTATCTCTCCTAAGGCTCAGGGATGGTACCGAGAGGGTTTGTTAACGGTGAGTGGAAGACCTCTGTAGCAAGTTGTATATTACATGTTTTTGAAGATGTTACACTTTTAAAAGTCTTTTTAAAAAATTTATTTTAGTTTTGCAGAGTTTAGGACACACACCTATTCATGAATCCAGGTTCTAATATGTATATATAATAGACCATAAATTTCCCTATTCCAAAGTAATAGTCCTAAAAACATTACTTGGATTAGCAGAATAGAAAGAAAATCAATAAGCACATTAATTAATGAACTGGTGGAATCCATGGCCATTTATAATTTCTTGTGCAGACATAATCGGGCATAGATGTATCGGTCATAGGAAAAACTTTATAACTACCAACCTCATCACAAATATCACAATACACATGGTGTCCTTTTATGTTTCTGAAATTTTCCAGTTTTGTGCTTCTTAATCTAATCCAAACTATGCAAAAAACAAAGCTTTTGCAAGCACTTTAGGGACTGAATTCAATCCACATGGCCGGTGTTAGGTGGAAGTAGACTATGATGCTTTAAAAACAAAAAACACTGTCAGTTTGGGTAAATATATTCCTTTGAAGACTTAAAGCTAAAACCTTTCTGAGCTGCAGAATGCTATCTGCGATTCCTTGGGTCATCATCACAGCCCAGGCTGAAGCATCCTTGACTTACTGGGCATGCCCAGAATGAGGACGCTGCCTTCTCTCTCCTGCTGTGTAGGAAAGTGTAGTTCTAAGTCATCAGGCTCCATGATTCCACATGCTGTGGACTGACTCTTAGTGGTTCTCATGTTATGGCTCTTGTCTAATGGCTAGCGACCTGCTTTGCATCTGAGTATATGTCATCATGTATGTACTGATGTTAGAAATGAGAATTAATGTTTCCTGTAAGCACAGTTGAGAGAAAGTTCCATCTAAGCTGTTGAAAACTCTGGTTTAGTGTGTGAAAATGAGGTAAACACAGAAAGATTTTTTGTTCCAGGCTTCAAGCTGCAGCCTTTCATAAAGAAGGTGAGATGACAGACAGCAGATGGATTCATCTTTTTACTTTGCTGGAAAACTACAGGTCAGTTTCCTATAAACAGGTCTCTTGGCCAAATATAGCTTGACAGTACTTCTGTAAGATTCATCAAGTCAAGGAAAGTGATCATGTGGGATGACATGAGCTAACGTAGGTAGGTTATATCACATGACTTCAGCATGTTAGGCCAGAGAACCCGTTCAATAGAACCTTTTTAATGAAAATGCTTTTCCGTGTACCAATGATTTCATCATTTGTTTACTCTTTAGGATCATAAATAATTCTTATACATTTTAAACTATTGCCCAGAATAATCTGAAAGTATTACTAAAATAGTTTTTAAATAGCAAGCCATATTAAACGTTTTTAAATTTTTAAAAACATCAGCAGTTACCGTGAGCTTTGAGACCTATTTTAATTTTACTTAGACTAACGTTTGCACATTGAAACTGCATATAGGATTTAGGTAATGAAATTTATCATAAGAGAAGAAACAAGACCTGATGTGCATAAAACACTTAATCAATGATAGTTTAAAGCCTCCTTTATTTCCCTGTCATGGCTGGAGGCAGACCCGAAGGCCCTCGAGAGCAGTGATGGAGAGATTCCACGCGTTGTAGTGAGGCTCTCAGGCTGCGCTTAATTCTGGCATAATGACATCTGGCCAACATCCTAAGATGAAATTTTCAATGAATGCTGGCAACTAATGCAATTCATTGTGGTTTCTCCTGATAAAGGATGTGGGCAAAATTGCTTTGCCTGTAAAAAAGCTTTCACTTCATTATGAGACCGGATCAATCACCATCAGCAGAAGATACTCTTTGGGCTACTTCTTTGGGGCTATTATGCACTTTGCTATCAGGGCCTGTTGAAGGCACTAAGAAATTGTTCCATTAGGCAAGCATCGCGGCTGGACTCTAAGCTAAACTTGCGTGTAAATGTATTTCTTTAGCAAAATGATAAAACAATCAGTGTGAAGGGAGACCATTGTAAGAGTACCTGCTTATCCCTATGAGAGCATTGCATTTAGATGACATTTTATTTGTATTTCTGCACAAAGAGAAGTGAAAATATTTATTTTTTCACTAATCTGAGAAAAGGAATCAAGTTACATGATGATCGCCCTGCATCTGAGACAAGTGAAGAGGCTAAATTTCATAGCCAGCATCTATTTCCTCTTTTTTTATTTATTTTTGCTCACAAGGAAAATTCAAATGCTGCTGTAGGCAGGTTGTAGTAGAAACTAAAGCTTGACACCATACCTCCCTGCTTCATCATTTCACATCCATTTTGGTCATACCAAGGAAACTATCTGTTCATGTACAAAGTATACCTTAAAGGCTATTCTTTGCTAAACAACATTTCTTTACCTAAAGAATTTTACATCAGCTTTTAAAGTAATACACCCCCCCCCACTACCACATCCTGAAAGCTCACAGAACGCAGATTTATAGATGTAGGCTCTTCCCTTTTGGAACTCGTGATTAGAGAAAGATATCTCAGAATGAACACATACGTTGGGCCTGTACACAGAGGGAAGAACTTAGATAAACAAATGAAGACAATATTGTCCATGTCTGGATTTCGGTAGAGACATTAAATACACACGGGTATCGTCCTCCAAACTGTAATGCCTCCTTTTA
The DNA here is from genome assembly GCA_004027475.1 of Anoura caudifer. NCBI lineage: Eukaryota > Metazoa > Chordata > Mammalia > Chiroptera > Phyllostomidae > Anoura > Anoura caudifer. Next base: position 396,978 of record PVKU01000749.1, on the reverse strand, counting down.
TTACGTTCCATGTGCCTAGTATCTCTTGGGTTTCAGACTTGCTCTCTATTATTGAACCCTTTGAATAAATAAGGCATTGCAGTAAATACAGAGGTGGGTGGATCCTCAAATATGTTAAGCAGGAATCTGGACCAGACTGTTTAAAAAAGAAAAACTCTTCTTGATATATAACACTTATATGATTTTTATGATCTCACCAAGCTCACATTTCTTACTCTGTTATCACTCTCTGGGCTCTCCATCTGATTTCCATAATGTATGTTCATAGAGCACATGTTTATTACAACAGATTGCTAAGTTAACTTATCATGCTTTTTGCATTTCTATTTTCTCCTGATTTAAAATTTTAAGAGACACCAAAGCAAATTCGACAGTCCCCTGGTAAAGCTGGAATTCCGTCCACGGTTGGAGTGTCCTGGGACTCCGACCGCCTTTGGCTCTATGAATGGATGCTGTGTGTTAGTGCTGCATTGATCAGAATGAGTCTGCCTACAGTGAGCCTTGGGCGTGCTCTGGGCCAGGAAGCTTAAGGGGAGTGAGGGACGGTGTAACCATTGGGAGAGCAGCTGAGATACGATTGATCGATGCTCATGACACTAACAATGAACCTGTCTCTAGAGGGGCATACTGCAGTTGTGAAGTCAAGCAAGCATAAGTGTGGTGGGGTGGAACTTCAATTTTTCTCCCAGGAAAGACTCTAGTTCGGAGGTCATAGGTGATGAATGATGAACTGCTCTCTTCTTTGGGTGACTGCAAAGATGGACTAGTATGTACAAAAACCTATTGAAAAGCTTGGAAGTACACACCTTTTCTTTGGGCTATTACAGAAAGGAACTAATTTAAAAGAAATCTGGCTTGCTGTAATTAAGCTGTAATGAAATATTGAGAATAATTGCACTCAAATATCTCTGTTGAAAATGAAATGCTGATGTTCTACTGGGTTTGGGGTAGAAGGAACCTTTGGAAATTCTGCGATGCAGTTTTTCCCTGAATGAAGGCTAGCGGTCATTGCAGTCTAAGGGTGGGACAGTGCAGTGGTGTGGATCTTCCCTTCTTGCAAGACTATCACGTGTGTATTTACTTGGAAATTTTACTGAAACATGTCTTCCTATTACTTGTAGTTTTAGTTTTGACATTTGAAACACTGTGCAGTTCATTCTAATCTTTTGAAATCTTTCAAATATTTGAATGAAGTATTCAAATGAAGAAACGTGTAAGTTTCTGCTATGTTTTCACATTTCCAGTTATTGTTAATTCCCGTATTCATCAAATGACATTATTTGTTGAACCATTTTTGTTTTTGTTGATACCTTCTGGATAACTCCAGAGTGTCAACATCTTACAAAAATGTGGAGCCTGGAACAAAATGCAGTGTTCTGTGTTTGAAAGGACAAGTCCGCAGTGCAATGGAGTATACCTTTTCTTTTTGGATATTGATATTTATCTATAACTTATGGTGACCTGAACTGTTTAGCAGCCACATCTCATTATTGTCTTATGATGGGCAGTTTTACATTAAGAACTGCTCTCATATTTGCTCTGTCTCACTCTGAAATTTACAGTCAATTTCTGAGCCATTATTTAGTCTTTTTTTATCCCATCAAATTGCCTGTTTTTAGTTACAATCTACTCTTCTAACCAAACAAAATTTTAAAATTTATTGTTAATTGTTGTCAAATGGATTCATTCCTTAAGTTAGAGTCAAATAGACATTGATAAAAATGCCTGCTTGGTAAAACTGTCTTAAGTGACTTGGTCAGATCATGAGGACAAAGGGAAGAGGGGTGGGGGATAGGTATGTTTCATCCAAATGTCTACCTTGAGGTTGAGAGTAATGTATTAATTTACTGTTTGGAAATAGGCCATGCAACTATCAAGCCCCTGATTCTACTACCACTCAGCCTCTAATTGTCCTAGAGAATCATAGAAAACTTGGTCATATTTCCATCTGAACTTCATATCTGCTCTGTGTAGGTTATTCTTCTTCTCTAATGTAGGGATTCTTTCCCAAAGCAAAGGAGTGCCATGATTTGTTCTCAGTGGAGCCATTGTAGCTGCAGGTAATTAGCTTTATGTGAAAAATACCCACAAAACATCTCCATATTTAAAAGTTTGTTTTTGGTAGTTTCCAGAGACAGATAAAAGGAAGCAGAGAGAGTGGCAGGGATGAGGCCACTGAACAGAAAGGGCCGTGAGAAGGTGGACCTACGTAAAGACACCATTCTAACCCTCACTGGTCAGATGAGATGAACATATGCTGTGTCTTAGCCAGAGCTGCTGTAAGAAAATGCCATAGACTGGGTGGCTTAAAGGACACACACTTATTCCTCCCAGTTCCGGAGGCTTGGAGGTGGAAGACCACGGTGCCGGCATATCCCCTGTCTGACGAGGGTCGGCTTCCTGGCTTGCTGATCGCCTCCTTCGTGTCGTACTCTCATGTGGCGGAGGTTGACGAGGAGAGAGCAGGCTCTTCTGTCTTCTCTTTAAAGGGCTCTCAGCCCTGTCATGAATGCTTCACCCTGATAACCTAATTACCATATTTTGCCATGTAAAATGTGTACTTTTTTGCCCCAATTTTTGGGAAAAATAAGGATGTGCATTATACATGGGTAGTACTAATTCGATATCTATATAAATGTTTTTAATTCTTTTATTTATGCTTATGCATTAAAAGTGTAGCTCTGGAAAGCAATAATGATATCCACATGCAAACTAATACCCTGGAATATGATAATTGGCTTTGTTTCTAAATACAAATAAATAAAAATTGAATTAAAAAAATTAAAATGAATTTTTTTTTTTCCTGAGAGTTTGGGCCCAAAACATGGGTGCTCGTGTGCATACACAGTGAAACACAAGGCCCACCTCCTAAACATTCAGCCCGTCCCCTCCTGTCCCAGTTGGACTGCTTTAGGAAGGAAGCCGGACCCTGACATCTTCTGCCCTGTGAGGAGCTGGAACACAGCAGAAAGCCATATTGGCGGGCAAGTGGGGAAATGGAGGCATGATCTAATTTCCAAAATCTGTTTTCTCTCACTTTTGAAAAGTGGGGAGAGTTTTAACAATGTTCAGTTTCTCTGAGTCTTATCCTATTGTCTAGATATTTCCCAACAGCCATTTCGCAAACGTGCTGGATGCTCACTGCCCTTGCTTCCATTTTGTCTCTGCTCAAGACGTGGAGGTAACTTAAAAGCATGACTTTAAAGGGGGCTTTAAGAGCAGTGGGGGCTTGTGTCCCCAGGAGACTTTTGTCCCCTGGCAACCCAGTCTATTCTATCATTTCTAATCTGAGGATTGCTCTTTTTGTTACAGAAGTAGAGGTAAAACAGAAATTGAATGGCTTTGCTTTTGCTGGGCCCCTGGTTGTCATTACAGCATTTATCTCGTACTCTGGGGCTGTCCCTTCCCCTTTCCAGGCACTTAAGTAAAGCACCTACATGTTCACGGCGCGCCGGCTCTGGAGCAGCTGTGGAGCTGAGTGTTTTTATTTACATTAGCCGATCATCAAAAATCCGGTGCAGAAGTATTGTTGTTCTCGGTGACAGGTGCAGAAAGCATAAATAAGAGATATTCGGTAAATTTGCCAAGATGACACAGTTCCAGAAGCAGCAAGGCCAGCTTTATCATCGAGTTTGTCTGTCTGAAAATCTTACTCTCATTAGCAACATTTTCTGTGATATCACTTCAGAATAATTAGCGTTTTTATTTTAAAGCCTCAGTGTAGGGCTTTTACCATCCTAATCATGTTCTCAGTCTTTCCCCCCAGGTTTGTGATAATGTGTTTTGTCTGGTTTTGGCTATGAGACTTTCCTTTCATTCTTTTATGATGTCTTTTAAAAATCCAAGTTTATTACATTGATCTATCTATAGGTACCTTGCTTTCGTTTGATAATTCCCTGTGTTCCTTTATTAGATTGTATTTTCAGAATAATTTTAAGAGACAGCACATTCTGCTTGAGCCACATATCTAAACTTTTGGAAGTGATACCCTTTGTAAAGGAGTTTAGAGCATCTAAATGAACCTACCCTCGGCATGGGTGTGGAGGCCTGTGCCCGCCTGCCCGCCCCAGAGACTGGAGACCACTTTTCCTGTAGTGACACCCGGTGCAGCACCCTCCGCATCCACTGGTCAGCCAGACCTGCCTGTTTACACGCATTGGTTACGCCAGTGTCTGCGGGCTGATGCTGGTGTGGTGAAGTGATCATATCTGGCTAATTCTGACCCTGATAGTTTTAGTTGGAAGAGAATAGTTTAGAGGGGGTGACAGAATATTCTTTATTTTTTATTTTATAGTTTTGAATCGCCTCATTTCCAGACCTGTCTAGATATATTACCTGGGCCAAATTAGGCTCCTTGGGAATCTAACCATTAAAAAAAAAATTGAAAACACGTACATTTGCTATTTTTAGAAGATAATATGATTCTCAAAATTGTATTAGTGTTTTTTCATTTACTTAAAGTTTTCTAACGTGAACAGAATGTAATTTTGCAACATAATAAACTAATTTATTACCCTATTTTTGTTTATATTTAAAACTTTTAAAGGTACTGTTTTAACCTCTCTCCTCCTTTTTAAAAAATGGATTCAGAAGTTAGTAATTAGACATAAATGTATACTTTTCCAATTTTTCCACAGTCGTCCCAACGGTAACTCTATGGGAAGCCCATATGCTACAGGTAGCTTTTTCAAACACTGAAACTCGTGTAGCACTTTAATTTGCTCATATCCAAATGTGACTTAAGACATAGAAACAGGATGAAGTGAAGCTCCTGCTTAGGACAGAAACTTGACCTTCTGACACCAAGCTGTGAGACAGAAGTTGTGATACTACTTCCTTTTACAGTGTGGGGAGGAGTATGGGAGAACTCCTTACAGATGGTTCAACTATTAAGACGTTAGTTATCTAAAATGTGGCCTTGGATTCTGAGCAAACCCGATCGTCACTTTAGTCTCATGAAAATTGCCCAGCGTCATTTTCACATCCCACATCCAGTCGCTGCAAATCCCTGGCTCTGCTGTGACTCAGTAGAGAGCGTGGTCTCCCAGTCAGATTTAGACAGTCGTGCACAAAGGGGCTCCTCATTGAGCGAGCATCTTCTGTGTAAATCAGCACATCTTGTTCATTAACACAGCTCAGGATAATCAGGCCACAGAGCCAAGAGCGTGTTGGAAGAGGTCCAGAATGCTCCAAAACCAGATAGACGGAAGGAAGCAGATTGGGATCTGTCTGGAAACCAGAATATGCCTACTAAATACTCCCTGCTTTCCCTGCAATCACTAATTAGGGAAAAAAAAAACCCCCAAACAAAACCCGACACGGCCCCCGTGCCCCGCAGAGCACTCCCGGATGAAGTCACAGTCATTTCCCCTTGCTTTATGGAGATCATAGGAACCAATGCCGCATGCAATTTATTTCCTCTTACCCTCTGTTCTTCTGAACGACACCACTTGGCAGGAGCTTTTGCCACTTTCAGAAGGTTCAGGGCCTGAGTGGGTAGCAGGCTGCCTCAGTGGAGATTTATCATGTGGAATAATTCATTGAGCCATATGTTCCAGTGAATATATACAGAATGTAAATACATTTGCTGAATTTCTCATTTGCTACCAGAGGGAATCCATCTTTCACATTTTCCAGCAGAGCACTTGACTGCAGATGTTAGAAAATATTTTGCTTTAAGTTTTGTTCTGACTGTTCCCTCTGGTATGATTTACCTGGTTTTTATTTTCTGCTGGAGTCTTAAGCTCTGTGTGAATATTTAATTTGGAAATGCCATAAGCACCCTTGGGGATTCTCAGGCTGATTATGTCCACCAAAATAATCCCTCCTGGCATTTGCCTGTCGTAATGCAGTGACAGTGTCGTCTACGCCACCTGTTTAGGCACTTGCTCCCATGGGATGCAGGAAAGGATTCGATTTTAACCCTGGATTCAAGCAGCATAACAAGATGTTCTAGTTGTTAGAGACCCTTCGTACACATTCAGTGCTGCTCGGGTGGTCCATCCAGTCCGTGTGCCCTTCCTGTTTCCACCTTCCAAGCCAGGCCGGGGGTCATTCCTCTGAGCCACATTACCAGGAGCTGCTTCAGCTAAATTTCAACTCAGCGTTGACTGATATCAAACTCAGGTTTGAACTTTGGATTAGTGAACGTGAAGAGACAGTTAATACTAGAGTATGGGTATTTTTAAATGAGCTTATTCTAGATAGGGTTTGGAAATTTTGGAGGCAAGCATAATAAATAATCTGGGACTAGAGAGAAATGGAGTTAAGAAGGTAGGGAGGACCAAGGAATAACTGTGTCTGCCTGTATTTTGTTCAGGATGCTGAAGATCCTGAAGGGCAAGCCACCGAAGTTTGCCCTTTTTGTGTGTGTTTATAGTTAGTTGCCAAGGTATGCATTTGGATGTCAAGACTGTTTTGAGACTTTAAAATGGAGAACCTTGGTTGTCTCCTTCTACAAGTTATTCTGATCTTCTCCATTTCTACAACCTGCTTCACTGAGCAAATGCTACTCCATTTGCCATTCGGGATAGAAAAGGGCAAATGGAGAATGATAGAGGAGAATGAAAAGTAGGAGGGTAAGCTATTAATGAACGCCGCAGAGAAAGTAAGTCAGCTACCTTCTTTTCCGTTTTGATTGTGGACCCGCAGATATCACTTGAACGCTGTTGACCTTCTTCAGATGCCAGGAGCTCCCCAGCTCTGGTTTTGCCTTTGGAGGAGATGGATTCATGTTCTAAATGCAGAGACGGGAGACGTGGAGGTGGACAATGAATTGGTTGCGGTTGGAAAGATAGCAACTTCCATGTGACACACAATTTGGGTATTTGACTAATCACACCTCATTTCCACCTGTGAGCATGTAGCGACAACTAACAGCAGCATTAGGAAGTAAATTGCCCTCCGGTAAGTAACAGTTATAATTTTCTATATAGTTAATAAAACATACCCTTGAATTTTTCTCTCTACCTGCGTTTTTCAATTGTCTAATAAAGAAGCATTCCCTCCCATTTATATACCTCCTGTGGTGATCTGTTAATAACCCAGGGAAAAAAAGCCCGCAAAAACTCAAAAACGCTTGCTACTGGTTTACTACAACCGCGTGGCAGACGCGAGTGAGAGCAGACACAGCTGCTACCAAAAAGGCAGCTTGTTGGCAGCCTGACAGCTGTTGACGGTTTGAGTGTTTAAGCACCAGGCCCAGAATGCCCTGCAGTAATCCTATAGAAACACTGGAAACTTTCCAAGTTTAAGATGCCAAGGATGTAGCTGTCATGCCTGTTTGTGCCTTCTTTTATCACACGTAGCTTTATCTTATCAAGTTAATGTCACTTCTGAGGTGGAAGATGGGAACAAAGAAGAATATGCTTTCCAGAGAACCAAATTCAAGATGGCAGCTGGCGCGCTGGCCCCTGCTGGCCCGTTGAGTTAAGCTGCAATTGATGATACAGGATCAGGAACCCGGAATTCATTAAAAAATTTTTTTTGCTGCTGCTATCATTTAAGCTGGTTGTAAATGTGCTTTCATCTCCATCTTAAAAATGCCCAGGGCTCAGCATACTAAAAATCAAATAAAAATTGTTGTAAGACTTGCTTTATCTTAGAATGTCACAAATATTCGGTACAGAAGTGTTAGCTTATTAAATAGGAAATTTTATAATTTGTCAAATTGTGAGAAAAATAAGATGAGATTCTGTTTTAGAGTTAGAGACCTTAAATTAAGGGATTTATAGATATGTTTATAGCTCCTTCTATACTTATGTAGAGTAATTGGAAATAACATATGTGCATTTCTATACTGAGAGACTGGCTTACCAGTCCTTTGGCATTAGATTCTGGGTAACATCTTTAGCCATGAGTTACTAGAATAATAACTTGGTTCTGATTCTGCATCACCCTTTAGTTTTTTGCCATATGTCGCCCTGAATCAGGCTTTTTAATGTTGTACTGGTCTCTTTCTTGCAGAACAGAGTACTCTAATAACTGAGAAGAATTTCTAGTTGATTTGCATGCAGTTGGTTAACGTTCAGTCACCAGGACACATCAACTTCCACCGCACTATCTATTTTTGTGTCTATTTGTTACTACACATAATTGTATGATGCTGCAGAGACAGTTCGTTATGTGCTCTTCAAAATGCATGTAAATGCCTCGAGAAAAAAATGTTTACTGCAGCTGCAATGGGAGGGATTTCATTTTTCAGTCTCCCTGATGTTAGGAGAAAAGAAGAATAACTTCTGATTGGATTTCTACCTGGAAGACTTTACTTCATTTCAAAAGATTTGCCTTTCTGATTGTTTCCCACAATCAAACATCGCATTGCCTTTCCATGTAGGAGCTGGAGTGAAGGAAGGTTTTATTGTTGCGTCTTTAGGGTTTTGATGCATAATTTAATCTCTGTTGCATGCAAATTACATGGAGAACTATGTCAAGCTTTGTCAGGTAGCCCAAAAGCTATTTCTTGAAGCCTTAGTAGGATAGAACGAGGTTGGAGTGTTAAAAGATGAATTATAAACAAAAAAAAATCTTTCCACTAAAACCTCATAGGAGGTAAATGTGGGAGCTGATTGTTAAATGGTGATCAGTCCGTGTTGGCTGGAGTATATGTACTTGACGGGGATGTACAGTAAGAGGGATAGGAAGCTGGGTGGGCCTGTGTCAAGAAGAGTCTGGTTTTGGATTTCATCCAGGAGGTTGGGGGTCCATCCATTCAGAGCTATGCTGAGGAAGGCTCGCTTGATAATGGCATAATCAGTGGATTGGACAGAAGGGTCTCCTGTCCCTGCTCCTCGGGAAGGAGCCATCAGTTAGAGGTCTGTGCACATGAGGTGACACAATAGTGGTCAGTACAGGGTGGTGTCACTAGGATGGGGAGTAGGAGACAAGTGGAAGAGGGGACAGGGAGGTCTCAGGTAAAAAGTTGGGCCATTTACCCATATTCCTATGGTTTCCAGCATCAGTGACGGAAGAGTTACATAGAAGCCTGAAGTTTTCCACTTGTGTTATTGTATCGTGGTGGAGTGATTTCCAAAAATAGGCAAGAAAGTAGTGTAAAGGTCCAATGACAGAGTTCACATGATGGAGTTAGGTACTTTGTAATTTTTTCATGTGAATATAGGTAAAATTTAGTTATTAAAAAGATAAATAGATGATGGGATGTTTGATAAATGTCTAAAGTTCACCCCATTTGATTATTTAAATCCCCCAAATTGTTGGAAAGCATGAGGTATGTTATAAAATAAACTTTTAGATATTTAGAGATAATTTTTTCTTCAAAAATGATTTTTCTTTAGGCTTATTGAAGTATAATTAACAAATAAAATTTGTATATGTAAAGCATGGTGATTTGATGTGTATGTGCACTTTGTGAAATGATCGCCATGTCATCAACACATCCGGAGCCTCACACAGGTCGTGTTTCTTTTCTTTTTCTTTTGTGTGACGAGGATGCTTAAGATTATTTATCTTAGCAAATTTCCAGTTTACAAAACAATATTATTAGCAACAGCCACCATGCTGTACCTTAGCTGTCCAGAACTTACTCATAACGAAAGCTTGCATACCCTTTGACCAGAATTTCCCCATTTCCTCTACCCCACAGCCCCTGATAATTAGCATTCTGCTCTCTATTTCCATAAGTTTTACTTTTTTTTTTAGATTTTACATATAAGAGAGATCATACAGTATTTGTCTTTTCCTGTCTGACTTATTTCAGTTAACATAATGTCCATCCATGTTGTTGAAAGTAGCAGAGTTTCCTTTTTTTCTGTCATGGCTGAAATATATATATATATATATTTATATACATAAATGCATATTCATATACATGAAATAAATAGATATTTATATTTCCATATATGTGTATATCATAAATATATACATATGCATTTCCCATCTTCTTTATCCATTCATCCGTTGACAGACACTTAGGTTATTTCCACATCTTGGCCATTGTGAATAACTCGGCAATGAACATGGCAGAGGAGACACATCTTTGAGATGCTGATTTTGTTACCTTTGTGTGTACATGTGCAGAGAGGGACTGTGGGATCATGTGGCCATTACGTTTTTAATTTTTCGAGAGGCCTCCGTACCGTTTTCTGCAGTGCTGCATCAACGTACCTCCCCACCAACAGCGCACAACGGTTCTTTTTTCTCCACATACTTGTTATCTCTTGTCTTTTTGGTAACAGCCAATCTAACTGATGTGAGGTGATAATAATTTGTTATTTTTAATTTTAAGACCTTGTTGGGGCTTGATTTAGGGGGACAAATCTATGGTTTATCATCGCAAGAGAGGCAGGTCTGTGTAAGTCATAACTTTTTAGAATAACTGACTTTGCAGAGCTACTCAGTGTAAAAGCAAAATTCTGTCCAAACTTCTGCCGTTAAATAACAGGCCTTAAATGTGGTCAGAGTGGCATTTCTGTATTTAGCTACTAAACTAAATTGAGTTGTGAGGCCTCATAAAATGGTAAAAACAAACCAAAACAAACGACAAAAAACCCCTTTCCTTATCCAAAACATTATTTGTATTATTTTTGGTACTTTAAAAAAAATCTCCAAGCTTCTGCAATCAGTGCTCTGACTCATTTTCTCCCCTAAACAAGTTCCTTTGGGATGGACATGTGTGTTCTGTGCTGGATAAAAACCAAACCCTCTTAAATAAGATTGAAGAGTTATGTTTCTGCAGTCGGTCCCACTGGTAGGTGTCTGTTCTTGTCTGTTGGCATATGCTTAGCGAGCCACTTATAGTTGGGTGGGAGTGGTATGTGACACCCTCCAGGAGAGTTGTGATTGCCTGAGGAAGAGGAAGGAGTGATCATCGTGTGAGCCAAACTCTTCTCGAAGGCTCAGGACTGAAGTTGCACTCTGTGCGATATTAGAGGTTCTGCCATGTTGGTTGATGCTAAGTGTTATGTCAGTCATATTATGCCTCCTGGTCCGGCTGAGTCACACGGCATCCTCATTGTATAAGCTACTCAGCTCTGTGTTCTAAGCCACGGTGTCAATGGAGAGCTCTTTTACAAAGACTTACGGCACGAAACCCTGCTTTCCACCCATGAGTCTTCCGTGCTGTACACAAGGTTATCAAGGGGCTTCGCAAGTAGGCTCTTTAAAAGGAAGCCCTGTTTCAAGCAGGATTTCTCTCAGGAAAGCTCACTAAATACCAGGACTATCTGGGCTTTTATTTTTTTACTATAATATCTATAACTAGAAACTCTCAAACATATGAAATTGCAATTATGTAGCGATATTAAGAATGACATCATTAATTCAAATGTTTTTTAATGTGACAAATTTAGTTTTTTGCAACATTTTCATCCCATACCATTTTGTCGCATATCCTAATGCATCGATGAAAATAAGCATCGCCACTGTATAAATGATGAAATATCTGTATTTTCATTCTTTTTTAAAAATCCTCGTCTGAGTATATGTTTATTAACTTTAGCGAGGAAGAGGGCAAGGGGAGGCGGGAGCGTGAGAAACATTGCTGCGAGAGAGAAACATCGGTGAGTTGCCTCCCCGCTAGGGCCCAGACCCGCAACTTAGGTGTGCGCCGTGACCGGGCAACATGCTGGTGTATGGGGTGACACTCCAACCAACGGGGCTACTGCGCGAGGGCTGTATTTCAATTCTGTATTATCCTTTTTAGGGGGGGAAACGTAAGTTTATATCTTCAGAAGTCATTCAGGATTCAATGTAAGAAATAAAGACTTGCCTTGAAGTCACCCATCCCTTGTAAGATGAGCTGCTGTTGGTTTCCTTGGCCTGCAAGACTCAGAGGGAGAGAGGGTCATGACCACACTTTGCTGCTCAGTACCACTTCCGAAGTCTTTTCAGGCACAAGAACCTAAGACTAGGGAGATGCCCATTAAGGCACATCTCAGTCCAAAGGGCTTCCCTTGAAAATCGGATAACAGCAAACGCTTCAGTCTAGCAGGCTTCTTCACTTACCAGTGGCCCGCAAAGGACGATCACCAGGGTTTTGTAATGAAAAGCCTTACCCTCTTAATGCACCAGGCAGGAGATAATTCTGAACTGGAATTTAGCAGAAACCGTATGACACATCACAAAGGATTGTAAGATGCCACACAGGTTTTGCCAGGGAACATAATTTGTCACTCACCACTGACTGTATCACCTCCTGCCTGTCCATTCAATGTAGGAGTTTAAACACATACATTTGTGCTTTTCTAAGAGAAACAGGTTTCTGTTTTCTTCTTTTCTAATTTACACAGTATCAGTAAAGAAGGGGTAATTGCCAGGAGAAAGATGTGAATTAAAGCTATTCGCCATTAGCACGTTTCTGATAATGACATTAAGTTATAAACTTTCAGTAACGATCTGCAGCGGTTCAGGGCGGGGTGGCTTCACAGTAGTGATGGGGGCATCCTGGCCTTGGTCCCATTACTGTTAACTGGGTTCGTGAGTGTTACGCCACACCAAGCATTTTGGCAATTTACCCCTCTGCATCTTGCACACTGTGGGAACAGGAGGTCACTGGTAAAACAGAAACGGAAATAGAAGTTAACATGAAGAAATCCATATTTCGATAGGGAAGCCATTCAGGAACAAAATGATGTTCTGAGCTCCAGTAACGTGCATGATCAAATGGATCCTCGAGCTTTTAAACATCTTGGGCTTGGTCATTATCAGAGTATATGGGCCCACCAGATTGAGGCTGCAGCCCTGAAGAAGGAAGGAAACAAACAAACAAACAAACAAACAAAGTAGCACAGTGTTCTCTTCTTGAGATGCAGGCTAAAAGAAGAATGAGATGTTTGCTAGTAGGATTAAGATTTACATTCAAGGGTTATAATGTCCCCCCACCCCCAAAAGTAAAAAATATAGCAGAAAGAAAAACACTTTAAATTCAATTTTAGGCTATTTTAGATTTCTCATAAGATACTTGAAACTTTAAGACTTAAAAATAATCTTCCAAGTATATTATTTACTGTATCCACATTTAATTTCAAAGTACTTTTATTCAAATATTGGACTCTTCCTCCTTGTAAATTATCAAATGGTCTCCTATTCCTTACATTTCTATGTAAAGGTTTATATATCTCCTGAATTAATGGGTTATTTTTGATAAAAATAGGTACTAGGTTGACTTGTGCCCCCTTCAATGAATGTTCACCAGGGACCTGTGAATGTGAATTTATTTGGAGGTCGGCTCTTTGCTGTTGGAATCAATTTAAAATGAGGTCATAATGCAATAGGATGGTGTCCCTAATAGAAGATGGACCCTTGGACTTGGAAACACAGACACACAAGGAGGAGAAAGCCATGTGAAGACAGATGCATTAGAGTGATAACACGTGTGAGACAAGGAACACGAAGGATGGCCGCATCCCCCAGAAGCTGGGAGGAAGGTGCGGGTTAAATTCTCTCCCAGGGCCTCTCAGAGGGAACTGCACTGCCTGCCCTTGATACCAGATGCTCAGCCTCCAGAACTTCGAGGGAACGAATTTGCCCTTTTAAATCACCCCTTGTGTGGTACTTTGCTGTGGGAGCCTTAAAACTCACACATGATTGTAGTTTGCAACGCAGTGGGGGAAGTTGGTGCTTTCTGCCTTTTTCTTATTGAAAAATTTCAATCTAAATTGTGACAGCTGACAGGCTGTGCTTTGGTTCTTTGATCTGGATTTCCAATATCATCTCTACACCGAAATTAGACAGAGAAATTACTACCACTTCTTTCCCCAAGGATCATTATAAGAGTAGAGAGTGAAACTCACACCTTAGTTTTGCGGGAGGTTGAGAAGAAGAAGAGTACAAAGAGAAGTACGGACCACGCCACCGTGAAATCTGGCATTGAAAGGGACAGATGCTTTTGTGAAGTCGTCACACCCCTGTTCCTGCTGCCCAGAGCCATCTTCTGTCCCCGAGTCCTCAGCAAGGACGTCAGTGCCATTACCATTTTACCTAATCTGAGGCCAATGGATTGTTTTTGCTGTTTAACCCTGTAGTTCATGTAACATGGAAGTAAGAATAGAGAGAGAGAGTAAAAACAACGTTACGTGAAATTTTAATAACTATTTAAGCAGAACAAACTCAATGATTTATTTCCTATTTTCTGGCTCTTGGATGCATGTAAGCCTGAGATGAATACCATCCTCTGAATGAGACCAATGCTTGTCAATTGTCATGCATGCACCTGGAACATATCTATCTTGTAAATACTGACTTCAGACTTCAAGTGCATCTCTAGTAGATCCTAGCTTATCATTGTATCTGGTTCTTTTTACACTTGCATCACCAAAAATGTGTTACTTGAAGAACCTTTTGAAATTCTGACAGTGTATAATTTTGCTTATTGCAGGATGTGTTCATCTTTAGATTTATGAGCAAAGATTATAATGATCCAACTATTTTTCCATTTTCCATCACTTACTTTCTTCCACTTATTTTGCATAAACATTTTGTGTTTTCAGCATTTTTCTACCTACAGACCATAAGATCACAAAAGATAAAAGCATATTGTCAACTTCTCTTTTGGCAAAACGAGACAGTCCAGGTCCTTGTTCCAAAATATTACATGATTAATGCTGTTAAATGATTAAATGAAGAAAAGCACCATATTCATTTCTCTATTGTCTTTAAAAATGTTATTCACTCATTGGCCTTGAATTTGAGAAAATTCATGCAGGATAACATCATTTAAAGAGTGAGATTTATCTCACTGATACCATTAGTCTTGTCATCACCCTTCTAGTCTGAGCTGTTGTTTGTCACTTTACATTCGTCTTCTGAGTCACCCAGTATCGTGAATCACCATCCTCTGCAGTTTTCTTCTCTTATAAGAAGGAGGAGAAAATAAAATTTCTGCATTCCCAGCTGAGCTTAATAAAAGCTAGAAGCAGACAACAAAGATTGTATCTCCAGTCTTGTATTTTTTTAAAAAGATAATGATGTAACACTTTGTTCAACTTCATATGAAAACTGATGAATGATACAATAGTGATGATTTGTTTTGCTGTTTTATAATCCTAGATAATACTATTATTTTTCTATTTTCTTATTATTTTTATCTTTCTTAGCATTGTTGAAAATAATCAATGATAATTGATACAATTCTTAAAATGATGAAAGCAGATCATTTCAAGATAAAAAGTATCTGATATTATAAAAAAGTTGAATGGGCTCATGTTGCAATTGTGAAACAGAATGAATTTTATTCCATTAAAAAAGTAAATTTTCTACACAGCAGAAAGAAACAAGGAGCTCCTACCCTTTGCAACAGCATGGATGGAACTGGAGAGCATCATGCTAAGTGAGATAAGCCAGGAGGTGAATGACAAATACCATATGATCTCACCTTTAACTGGAACCTAATCAACAAAACAAACAAGCAAGCAAAATATAACCAGAGACATTGAAATGAAGAACAATCTGACATAGCCAGAGGGGAGGTGGGGGGAGATAGTGGGGGGAAGGGTTTTCAGGAACAACTATAAGGGACACATGGACAAAACCAAGGGGGGTTTCTGGAAGCAGGGGAGGGAGGTGGGGAGGGCTGGAGTGCAGGGGGAGTGGTTGGGGGTAAATGCAGACAACTGTAATTGAACAATAAAATAATAAAAAAAGTAAATTTTCTCTTTGTCCTTTGTAAGACCTTTAATCAAAATAAAAGAATAAGTGTCATGGAATATCGGTCCTTAGAAATACAACTTATCAAAAAAACTCCAAACTAAAACTGGGTCCCATGGACCGTGATAATATTGTACATACCAAGGGCTAAACACTGTATACGTGTTTCAGTAGATGGCAAAATGGGGGTTAAAATCTTTTTCTCAAGAATATTTTCTTCCATATTTCAGACAAAAAATATTCTTCATGATCTGTTCTTATACTATCATGTACTTCTCCTTAGTACCAACAATCACAGTTACAATGATTGGACTGACGCCTGCACACTGCCCCCGCCCACGAACTACATGGGGGTAGGAGCTCTAGCTTGGGCTTGGGCCGGTGTTGTCGAGGACCCAGCACCGAGCCCGGCTCATACAAAATGCCCAGGCAGTGCTGGCGAGTGAGGAAAAGGCAAGCTTCTAAAGGCCGTTTCGTCACCTATCTGAACAAAAGGTCACCTGGCCGCTCTATGCTCTGCTGTTACTGTTTTTTTAGGACAGAGAATTCAGACGGTTCTAAAGTTAGGTCATTTAGCTCTGGGGTTCTGGAGCCCGGTGACTGGGCTTAAGCCCTGTCTATGCCTTTGGCTAGTGTGACTTCAGGCAAACTTATGTAACGTTGGTACACCTCAGGCTCCTCAACTGTAAGTTGGAGGTAATACTGGTGCCTTCTTGAAGGATTGTTGTAGGGATTAAGTTACTTATTATATACTGTTTACAAGAGTATCTGACCCTGTAGTGGGCATACACACATTTGCTGATATTGTTATCACAGGTTTATTATTGTGATGGCCTGAAATTTATCACCAGTACTTCTACTCATTGATTCTCATTCAATTCCTGGAGTCTCCTAAAACCAATATTTCCTGCATGACATCCAACCACATGGTGTTGACCAATCAGTCTTTTTTTTCAGGTTGATTTCTTACTTTAAAAATTTTATTAAACTTATTGAGGTGACATTGGTTAATAAAATTGGATAGGTTTCAAGTGCTAATTCTGTGATGCATCATCTGTCTACTGCAGTGCGCGCCCACCCCCAAAGACAGATCATCTTCTGTCGCCATATATTTGGCCCCCCTCACCCTTTGCCACCCACGAACCCCATTCCCTCTGGAAACCACCACACTGTTGCCTGCGTCTATGAGTTTTTGTTAGACTTGTGTGTTCGTTCATTGCTTTCAGTTTTATAGCCCACGAATGAGTGAATCATATTGTTCTTAACTTATTTCGCTTATAATGATATTCTCAAGGTTCATCCGTGTTGTTGTAGATTCTTCTCTTAAGCTGATTATCCTCATTGCTTTGGTATTTCTCATAATATTCTGTTTTTCCTCGTCATTACGCTGGTCTCTTGTATTGAAGAGTGCTTGAAATGATTTGTCTGGCGTCTTCTCAGAGTTCAGTGTCTCGCACTGAATGAGGTTGCCCAGGAGAATCTAACCAGCCTGGAGTGAGGCCGTCTCTTCTTTGACCCAAACATTTTTCTTATCCATCACCAAAGCTTGGGGTTATATTAAATATTTTGGCAGACACAGCCAATTGTTGAGTTTTACGAAAGTTACAGTTATATCAAATCCTTGCACTTTTTTCCTCTTACATGACTTCTAAAATGTACAAGTATATATTCCACATTCTAAGCTCCTATAGTTTTAATTTTAAGTGAGTTATTTTACATGTAATAATAAAAATATGTAAAATTTATTGCTTAAAATTTTATTTTTTATATAGATCATCTTTTTAATATCAAAGAATTTATATGGTAGAAGTTATTATAATTTCTATTTTATAGATGAAGGAATCTAAACGAAGAAAGATCAGGTGACTTCCCCAAGGTAACGTAACCCATTAGTGACAGAACTGCCACTATTAACAAAAATAACCTTATTTCTTTACCCTATGACTACTGTTTTTCTAGAAGTAGTCTCTATTATAATTCATATGATTAGATTTGGCCTTTGGCTAGATTTGCTATTTCTACCTGTTTTATCTTATCGACTGGCCGTCTCTCCCCTCCCATCACTGAAATGTTGGAGTGACTTGCACAGGGTCGGTGAGGACCGTCTGGCCAACTCCTTGCAAGCTCCACCTTCACAGCGGGCCTGTGCTCCTTCATTCCTCGCTGTGCCCACCGCAATGTTCTGTTCTCTAGCCCATTTCTCCATCTTGCCCCCAGAAATATTTTGTGGAATTTTGTTAAATGTCTATTAAAGTCCAGAAGCACTCTGTCCTGAGAGTGTCTCTGACCTGTGAATGGCAACCTTGGCAAAACATAGAACAAACCAACAAATCTCTTCTTACAGAATTCACGTCAGTTTTTTATGATGAAATGTGACATTTTTTAGCCTTCAAAAATACTTTAAATGTTCATCCTGAGAATCATTTCTGGTATTAACCTTAACCTTACAGTCTATGATGTGTAAATCACCTTCTTTACTTTCCGGGTTTACAGTCTGAACCACTGGTAATTTTATCCATCTTTAGTCATCCAGCTCCTTCCTCATTCACTGTCCAGTTTTTTAAAGATTTCATGACAGTAACCTCTAAATATCTCATTTAGAAATCAGCCAGACTAGACACTATAGACTCGTGTAGATCTTTGACTTAAAGTCCCTTTGCCAATACTTTTTGAAAATGACTTCCACCAGAGATTATTCTGTCTGCCAGAGGAGGCAGGAGCACAATGCAAGATGAACATTTCTTTAACAAAAGATTGAGCGCCTACTCTGTGTCCTGGATTGTCCTTGTTTAGACAAATACGACCTAGCTCCAGATCTCTGGGAGTTGCCAATCTAGTGATGTGCAGTCTCCTATTTGTCTAGTGCTTCGTATTGGACCCAGCAGTTTAGTGCACATTTTCCTTAATTAATTCTGCTTTTCTGTCCCTTCTCCTCCTCTTCCTTATCCTTCATCCTTTTCTTATTTTAGCATTACTTTTTTATGTGTTCTTACTCAGAAACAGCCAAAATTGTCCTTTGGTTGTTCTTAGAATTTTTCTTAAACCTAAGCTCAGTTAATTAGAGTCTATATTAGTTTTTGATTGCTGCTATAACAAATTACTGCAAATTTTGTGGCTTAAAATAAAACAAGTTCATTATCTTATAGTTCTGTAGTTTGAAAGTCCAACATTGACCTCACTGGGCTTAGAAGAAGGTGTGGGCAGGGCTGCGTCTCTTTTTTTGGTGTTTTTAGGGGAGAATCCTTATCTTTTCCAGCTTCTTGAGGCCCCACATTCTCCATGTTCACAGCCAACAATGGCAGATTGAGGACTATTCACTATTCTTCGACTTATTTCCTGTAATCACTTACCGCTGTGACCACCGCTGGGAAAGGTTCTCTGCCTCAAACAACATGTGATTAGATTGGATCTACCTTGATAACCCAGGATAATATCTTCATCTCAATTTAACCACATCTGCAAATTTCTTTTGCAACGAAAGGTTCGCATTACCACAGATGCCATGAACCGCATGTGAAAATCTTTGGAGACCGTTCTTCTGCCCATCACCTATGCTAACCAGCAGGTCGGCGTTTCTGTTTTTGTTATGTCTGTGCTCCCTTTGTGTGTTATTTAAATATCTGATCCATCATATTAAAGAAGAGAAACTTGTAAATGGTTTAATGGTTTATTAAGACACCTTCAGCTTTTCTTCATAATTGAGCTAACATGTTCTTCCTTAACTGAAAACTTGTTTTTGAGTCTCTTGAACTTTTTCTAAACATCTTTTCATTTAAAATTCTCTGGCCATTGTCCTAAGGTTTTTTGGGACTATTTGTAGCTCAGTTGCATAACTCTCAGAGATTTGTGGTGATAATATTTCCCCTCTTTCCTGCACCTGAAAACAGTCAACCTTGAAAAACTAATTCTTCAGATTCACTCATACCGTGAGTAAACTAATTGGGAATGTACAGTTGCCTTCACATGTGCTTTTCTGAACAAATACGTGGAGCGGTAACATATGCGGTGGTAGGAAATGGGTGCAATATAGAGATATTTCAACTTTCTCTTCGCATCTGGTAAGAGCCTGTGCATAGACTTTAAGCCATGTGGTCAAATTCTTAACAATTCTGATCTTGGCCTCAGTTGTCTGCTTATTAAAGGAAATTATGCTGCAGGCTTCTTTGTCTCTGCAGACTCAAAATGTTAGGTTCACCCCTTTTATGCATGTGCCATTAATCTCAATGTCCCCCAATATTATGGGTACATCATTTTTAAAATGTGTCATTTTGATATTTTTTACATATTGCTAAATCCCATATCTGAAAGAAATTTTTCTCTGGAGTTCATTTCAGTTTCAGTTTCAGCCATGTCTCTTTTCTTATTTTCTGTACTTCTTTGTTGTATACCTTAAATTAGTTCGTATCTTTTTACATATTCGCATCACATTTTTTGCAAGGTAGATAAAAGAAATTGCTCTCAAGTGATGGGATTTTTACTTGCTGTGTTTCAGCTTAAAACATACTCCTGCCCCATCCCCTCCACACAAACTGGTTTTATAAACATTTTATAGACATTTGCAAAGCCTGCTGCCTAAAGGAAATTGCTGACTCAGTGTCACGGCATCTATAATTGTGCAAATGATATGACTGCGTGGGGACAGTGAGGATGATAGAGTCAAAAATCGGGCTATACTTTCTAGTTAAGTCTGAGCATTAAAGAAAGACTAGTACAACTTAGTTATAATTTGAAGTCTTTGGAATATTTCTGCTTTGTAGATGCTTGGCCACTGTGCTCCAAATAGAACTGTGTTCTTATGGACCAGACGGAGCTGGGTATTATGTGCCAGTAGATTAAGGATCTCTGATGATTTGGAGAGACAGAAAGAACAGGTTGTGGTTTGGAAAAATTTGTCGAACCCTCAGAGGGAAGAGGGAAGAGGTTCTCTTCCTCTTCCTCCTTTTCTCTTTCTTCTTCGTCTACTAGAGAAGGAATATTACAATGCCTTTCTCAGTGGTGCTGAAGGCTTATTACATGTCTGCAAATTATATATATTTTAGACTACTGTATTAAGTATTGTATCTGCTCTTGTCAGACCTCTTTGCCTTTAGTATAAAATCTATGAACATAATTTATGAACTCCAGATATTCGTTTATATTTCTGCAATTTCCTTATGTTGAAATCATAGTTCCTTTGAGTACCTTTTTAAATCAGGCAATGTTGTTTACTAGGTTATCAGTCTAGTGTACAATAGTTCTTTCTTTCCCACTAGTCTTTATGTGGAAGGCTTTTGTGTTTCACCGGCTCTACAGTCCTGATTAGACAGAACACGACCTAACCTCTGTCTTGCCTGGTTCCATTTACCACCTGTGTGACTTTGGACAAGTCACTTGCCATTTCTAAACTTCAGTTTTTAGGGTCCCAAAGTAATGAGTTGAAGTCCTATTATCTCTAACCTAAACTAACCTCCCAGATCAACCTACCATGTTTTTCAGATTCTGGAAACACTAGTATAACTAATACTTATTGAATACTTAATTTTGTGCAAGGCAGTCTTCCAAGTAATTGCACACAAACTTTTAGTCTTCATAAAAACTATGATATGGATATTGAAATTTTCCATTTCATAGGTGAAAAAATGAGGCGCAGAGAAGTTAAGGAACTAGCCATGGGTCACACAGCTAGGAAGTGGCAAAGCTCGTAATTGAATGCAGGAATCTGGCTCCAGAGCTCTCTTGCTTATCCACTATATCAGGAGGTCCCCCACCACGTCCCCACTTTTTTTGGTAGTTAGGTGCTCTTCCTGTAGCAGCCAGCTTTATACAGTTCACGATGTAGATCTGTTACTTCTCCAAAGGGCATTTCCCTTCCTTTCCCTTACCAGAGCTCACCAGTCTGAACCATCCATGTTCAGAGGACATACCCACTTCCGGAACTCCTGAGCTTGAGTGCTTTGCTCTTCTGGGATTCTGCTTTATGTTGAAAAACTGATAAGCAGTTTCAAAGCAAAGGAAGAACAACATGTTTAATGGGAGAGCTATTTTGGGAAGGAAAATATTTTTCTCTGAATCTAAAATTTGAATATATAAATGGCTATCAATGTGATTGAGCATACTGCTGACTCATTTCTGGATACTTTGGACACACACCAACAACTGACATTGTTTTTGTGTCCTTTTCTCCTTCCCAGTAAAGCCAGAAATGGGTGCCGGATGTGTGCTTGTTTTAAAACACCCTGAGCTTCCCTGGGATGTTTTAAATTGCATCTGAATCTTTGGTGCTGCATTAAGTTGTCCCTTGAAAACAGAAGAATGTGATTTTTTAAAAATGCATTTCTTTGAGTCATAATAAGAAATAAAGCTAAAAATTAAGCAATTTCAATTTTGAGTGACAGTATCTTTGTAAAAGCCCCAAAGGGACACTTTTATTGAAGTTATTTCACTAAACTAAGACCTGAGAGGGGCTCCAGATGTTTTTATATTGACTTGTACTTTTAGTCCTTGAGCCTTGCCAATTGCAAGCTCACTGAAACACAGTATTAATTGTAAAAATCTTGCAAAAGTATTTGATTTACACCATTCTTGTTTTGCCAAGTTTGTAGCTAGATTCTCTTTAGAGATAATTTTGAATTATTTGAACGAGCCCACTTTGAGATCATGTATAAACAATTTATTTATGTGTGATTATACTATCCTTGCTATGTTCTGTTCCTTTCCTCTTTATTTTTCCAGAGGATTATAGACTTTGGACTCTGTAAGAAAGGTCAGGGTGTTCTCTAATCTCTCTTGCCATTAGGAAGAATACCAATGAGAAGCTATTTGTTATACTACGTTTAGACAGTTTCATTTATACACTTGAAAATCAAGTTTACTTTGGGACAGTTATGGATGAAGTAATGGCAGATTTACTTACACCGTGAAGAGTAAAAGCTCTCGATTTGCCATAGAAATAAAAACCAAAGTGGTTCTTTAGTACCTTGTGCTCAGGTTTGACCTTGGCACCACCCACACTACTCAGGTTGTCTGTCTCCTTGTCAGTCTCTCCCTAACCCTGGGAGCCCCTCCGGGAAGGGCGCATCCACCATTCTAAGCACAGAACCTAGGACATCACAGGTACCCCTTCAATGTTTTGTGAATGAATGAATGAATAAATGAATGGATTTTTGGTCATTCCAATAAGCAAGTCATGTTTATTTTTCTTGCAAACCACAGTTACCACACCATAGATAGGCAGAAGTGGTGCAAGATACATTCACAGCCTCTGTGTGTGTGTATTATGTAGGAGGAAAGCATAAATATTGAGAAGGATGTTGGTATAGTATATTATAACCTAATACAATATAATACACATAACTGTAATGTAATAATATAATAAATGTGTGTTAATTTAGGTGCAGAGAGCACCTATTTACGTTGTAATTTTCTAGGAAATTAGAAAATTCAGGCAAGATTTTATATGTACCAGTGAAGGCTTACTTTAGCTTTTTAAAAACATGACTTTTGAATATTTTTAGCAATTAGAGAAAAACAATCTTTGGGGACCCTTTGTGTCCTTGGAAGCTCTAGCTAAGAAATCAGCACCAATGAACTCGGAGGCTGTGGTTCCAGTGGATCTGTTGTAGTAAAGATGCTCAGGATGGGAAGCATCCGCAGCCAGTCACAGGGCTGATGGTTTCCTAACACATCCGCATCCACATGTTACAATGTCTATGTCTTTGGCTTAGTCTAACTCAGTCTAATTGGACTAAGCCTTTCCCAAGTCCTCCAGTCCGGCCTAGATACTCTCAATGCATTCTTCTCTTCCTTTATCGTAGTCCTTAACACATCATGTACAACTGCCAGAGTGTTCAGTAGGACTTCCTTCATGCAGGGACATCAGCTAAATTCCTAAAGTTGAAGAAGAGGAGTACACCTGTATTCCAAAGATGCTGGAAATGTGGGTCCCAGGTTATCCTGCTTCTCGAACTTCCCTGTAATCCTCACCAGCATCCGTACTATCTCCTAACTGACCTACATACAGAGAAGTGTAGGCATGCCCGGGGCTGGGGGGGGGGGCAGGGGGCGGCTGGAACAGGCAGGTCAGCACCGGGCAGCACGACAGAGACCCAGGGAAGTTCTCTGGGTGTTTATCTCTTCTTTTGGAGAGAGGACGAAGGGCAGCCTCACTCTCTTTAAGTCAAGTAGGAGGGTGTGATGGTTGAGCTTACATGTCAACTTGGCTGTCCACAATGCTCAGATAATGGGCAGGCATTATTCTGGATGTTTATTTAGGGTGTTTGGGGGTGAGATTAATGTTTAAATGGGTAGATTTTGACTCCTACCTTCTGTCATCTGTATTTAATTGTCTAATCTCAGTATCTAGCATTTACAAACTGGTTTCTTTCACCTAACAATCTCTATTTCTCCCTTTATATACATTTTATTCCATGCAATGGAAGTTTCTAGAGATTTTCCATCTGTATTTAGGGAGAAATTTTGTCATGGGGGACATAAAGTAGCTCAAAGAAATGCAAAGTGCTATAAAATGTAACCTATGCTGAGTATCTTCAGTTTGTCCTTGCAAATCCACTTTCCACCTCTCTCAGCTGTATTCCAGCCCCGGAAGGGGCTCCTTTGCCCTCTGACCTTCATTAGTGGAAGCCAATGGGTGTTCCTGCAGAAGATAAGAGGGAAGGTAGAGGGTGAGGCTATGATTTCACTCTCTTTCTTCCCTCTCTGCCTTGTTACGGGTATTCTTCTCAAGATGGATCTCATTACATTTCTCATTTTGGTTCCTAGTAATCACCCCATCCCTTTTCTCCTGGGACCTCAGGGTGGTAGGAGGATTGTACTATCCCTCTGGGCTCTCCAAATCAGGACCACCCATTTGCAAACAAATTCGGGTGACTTTGAGACCTGAGGTTCAAGGGTCTCAGAATTCTCTACCCACCTGTTTCGATCCCAGGTAATAGAGCCCCATTATTTTCCTTCAGAGCCCATGATTTGACACAGGGGATCTTTGAGAATATACTTTCAGTTTCTTCCGTGGCTTTGCAACTTTTATAATTAGATCCCAAGCCTGATTTCCTGTACAGTGTGCCTGAAGCTACAGGAGACAAGAGCTTTTCTGAAACTTCACAGAGACCTATTGACTTTCATGGTATTCCTTTAGCTGACAATTAGCTGTCCTGAACCTGTCTGCTTTTTCCTTTTTTAACAGGACTTCCGATGCCATACAGATCATGTGCTGTATATCACAATTCTTTCGGTTATTGTTGCTCCCATATCAATCACATGAACTTGTTAATTGTGATACTGATCATTCTAGTGGCATTACTCATTAGTCATCAGCAGTGGGGTCTCTAAGATTCCCTTAATACAGAGTGATTATTCCATAATTCCACTTTGAGGGTCAGCTTGGTAGGACTACTCTTCTTACCAGTGGTCTCAGCCTGGATTTCCTAGTAAAGTAGCTTGTGGCAAAGCAGTCAGAGTTGCTTGTCTCTCCCTTTCTCTCTCTCTCTTATCTATCTATCTATCTATCTATCTATCTATCTATCCATCTATCATCTATTATCTTTTTAATTCTAGGGCAGTATGAATGAGAGAAAAAAGAATTAAGACAAAAAGTAGAAAAAGAAAAATGAATTACAAGCTATTGTGTGACTGAGCTGACCATACTTTTTACAAGAAAACATACCCAGCCAGGGTCTGGTCACATGCGGTGTCTCTGGAGAGGCAGCATGATCCTAGTGTAATTTGCAGAAGTTTGTGGTGGGGGTGGAGGGCTGATGACTTCATCTACTGGTTCCTCCTGTGGTTTGTCTCTCAGTGGCTAAATTTCACCTTATAGGGTATTGATTCCTATCCCCTTTAGGAAATTGGAGAGACTTAATGCCATGTGTTATGATTCTTCAACTGAGGACCGAAGTGGTACAAGCAGGTAAATCCTCCTTGTTTTCATTCAGCTGCTCTGCTTCCTGCCGGGGAGGGGTGGTGGTGGTGGTGGTGTGTAGGGTGAGGGTGGGAGGAGGATGCAGTCCCAGCCAGAACCCAGCTCCAGTTACTCCACTCCACTGTCTGTCTCCTGACAGGGCTTTCTGTTGAGCAGGTATCGGAGGGTATGGATTGTAGGTGGAGATGAAGGGCTCTCTGGAGACGCATAATTAGACCTCATACAATACTGAAATAGAACACTGTATAAAAGAGAGTAAACTATAAAGAAAATGAATCAATGCAAAAATTACAGTAACTACAAATTTTGTTTCCATTCCTTTCAATAGTATGTCTTTTCTAAATTATAACATTTGCTATTTATTGCATACTCCTTGTATATCATCTGCTCAACCTTTTACATAGTCTTTCATTTTTTATAACACTGTAAGACAGTCCCTACTCTTGCCTGCTTTCTAAATAGAATGAAATTAAGACTTAGACTCTAAGGGTATCCAACCTTTTGGCATCTCTGGGCCACACTGGAAGAAGAAGAGTTGTCTTGGGCTACACATTAAATTCAGAAACACCAATGAAAACAAAAACAAAACTCATAATGTTTTAAGTAAATTTACAATTTTGTGTTGGGCCACATTCATAGCCCTCTTGGGCCACATGTGGCCCATGGGCTGCGAGTTGGTCACCCCTGCTGGGGATGGAGCCACTTGCCCAAGGTTAGATGGCTAGCAAGCAGCGGAGCTGAGAAGAGTCCAACTGAGCTGGTGGGCTTCCAGGTAGTCTTTATGGCAGAGACATGAGCCATGCACAGTGGTTCTTGTAGATCCTGTTCTCCTTTGGCAGTTTTTATCTTATCTTGATACAAGAACCTACCTAGAAAACCAGGATAATTTATAGTAAGGTGAAATTAAGATAACACTATTACTTATGTCATAGGGTTGTGGCAATGAAATAAATTAATCCAAGAGAAAAGCTTAATTTATTTTTGGTACATAGTAAGAGCCCAATACCAATTAGCTATTACTACTATTATTTTGGCAGTATCATCAGTATTCAAGTTAGCCATTCTTTATATAAAAATTCTAACTGCAATATATTGGATGGAATGAATAAAGACCATTCAGAAAGACTATGCTTCTGCATTCAGTGATTGATATAAGGAACTTGTGGATATTCCAGTCCTCATAGAGGTCCTCACCTTGACCTGTCAGTTCCCTTCCTGGTCACTCCAAACCTGCCTGTATTTTTTCCCCGAATCGTGAACCTCCTTGACTATTTCACAGAGTCCTGCCCTCTGGCTTTGAGCTTTGTTTCTGTTCCCACCTTAGGACCTGCTTGCTGGGTTCCTAGGGCTTGAAGGAACCAACCCTGACTCGTTTGGCCCATGAGCACATAACCCTAGTTTGACACGGCTCTTCGGTCAGCCATCTTCTCTGAGGTTTGCTCCT
The DNA here is from genome assembly GCA_004027475.1 of Anoura caudifer. Lineage (NCBI taxonomy): Eukaryota > Metazoa > Chordata > Mammalia > Chiroptera > Phyllostomidae > Anoura > Anoura caudifer. Next base: position 370,021 of record PVKU01000749.1, on the reverse strand, counting down.
GTGTCTTCAGTGTGCTTATGGGGAGCTCTTCCCCTCTGTCCTGCTGATGGCAGTGGAGGGAGGGGCACTGGGTCATTCCAGCATTTACTGTGCACCTTCCTTTTGACCAGCAGCTTCTAGACTCTGAGTCCTGTGTGGAGCATTTCAGAGGGGTCCTTCTATTTTGTAGAGTGATTAAGCCAGTTTTAGAAAATAAAAATTAAAAAAATCACTGTAGTTCTTGGAAGGAATCCTGAGTTTAGAACTACAGAGGACTTACTTGGTCATCTCTGCAAACAGAGAACGTTATCTGGGCATGCAGACTGTGGGCCCCCAACAGAGATGTCAAGTTTAGCAATAAACATATAAGACTCACAGTCACCTTTGGATTTCAGATTAACGAGAATTCTTTAAAGTATAAACTATGCCCCACATATTGTTTAAAACATTTTCTACTAAGAAATTATGTGCTGTTTATCTGAAACTCAAATTCCCTGGAGCTCTGTATTTTACCTGGCAACCGTGCCTCGGAACGGCACCTACCGCCACATTTGTCACTGGAGACAATCATTTAGGGCCCTGTTACCTGACAGCACTTGAGAAATAGTCATTCCTCCTCTAACTTATTCTTACCCTGATCTCGACTTTCTATTTCCTTAGGGTGAAACTGTCTTTGTGCGCCCTTACATCTTGTTTTGTGTGGGACAGTATCACTTTATTTCTGTTGTCTGGTCGTAATTGCTAACAATTCTCTTTTCACTTTCAGAAGTGTCTTGGTTTGGATGATAAATTATGTCATTTCATCCTTGATTTCCTGCTGACCCTATTAGTAAGTAAATGTTCAGCTTCTTTCCCTCAGAGCCACACTGAAAACTTTGTAAGGGGCCACCATTTTGTTGAACAGTTACTTCATTTTCACAAAGCACCAGGTCACACCAGGCTGCTCCAGTTAGCATAAAGGAAAAAATGACTCCCGAACAAGCATTATTGTTATAGTGCCTTTCTGTACTAATTAGTACATGTACAGAAAATAGAAGAACTGGGTGAGTACTTGAGGAATTCAGTAAATATGAGTGATTCACATAGATAAGTCAGGTCAAAATATGTAAATGGCATTTGTTTGAAAGTACTTAGGTAATTTACACTTTCTACATATGTGGTGAGGATGCTGACTATATGTGATACATAGCAACCATCAACTGGACTACAATTTTGGTGATTTTGCTGCAGTAAAATAATTTTCTTTATATTGCCTTAAGTCACTATTTTCATTTTACAGTTTCTACCAAGCACAATTTTTTATCAAACAATAAAATATTTAGTCAAAGAATAAAGTTGCAGTTTTATTCCCATGAAATGTCAAGTAACTTGAATGATTGATGTTTCCCTTGATTTATTCATTTCTGTTTCATATGTAGGTGTGTGTGTGTCTGAGCCATAGACTTTTATGTACACCCATAGCAATACACTGCTGAGTCAGACCACCCGGATTCCTTCTTTCATAAGCATTACATCAACAGAGTCAGGTCGATCAGAAAACAAAATAACTTCCCTGCCTTTGTCAAAATAACGAGGGACAAATGCTACTCTCAGTTAACCTGATATCTATTTTTATATATACTAATTATATAATAGCCAACAGATAAAGAGTATTCAAAACAGGAGAAAGAACATGTCTCAGTAAGAATTCATATTGTAAGAATATTTATTTATAAATGTGCCTTTTACTTAAATGTTAAAAAGTTATTTAGAACTTATTAGAGGCAAAACAAAATGCTGTTATACTTCCTTTATGTTAACTCATCCAATGTAAATAAATGAAATGCATTATTTTATCTTAGCAACCATAATTGGATTTTATTTTTAGTTAGTAAAATAATAGTTGTCTTATGAAACCTAAATCAAAGGCTCTTTTGGAAAGCTTAATTTGAAATAATGCTGCTAATTTATTCAGTATTTTAATGACCTTCAAGGAAAATGGAGAATGTTTTATGAATATTTAGAAATGATGTTAATATTTCAAGAAGAAACATCAAAATAAAAAAGTATAATGGAAAATTCCAGGTGACCTTAAAATGACCTCACGAGGAGCTCACGTTAAGATTGCTCTGACTGGAGTGGGGAGGATGGTGGGTAGGTAGGGTTTGGGGGTAGAAGTGGAGAGATCCAATCATAAACATTAAATATGTCTGGTCTTTTTGTATATCAGTTATAGTCAATAAAGCTGTTCAAAGAAACATTAAAAAGAAGGGTATAGCTATAACTCTAGCGAGACATGTTTGTCGTCTTAAGTCAGAATGATTATGGAAATGAAGATGGAGAGATATTTAGTCTGGAGATCTATTTCAGAGGCAGAACTTCTGGGTGCTGTTGAATGACTGGGTGAGGTTGCAGGGAAGTGTGGGGAAGGCCCAAGAACTGGGAATAATGTGCGCATTTCTGGGATGAACAGGAAAAGACGTGAGTGCCATGGTGTAGAAGGGGGAGTGGGCAGGAGGAACACATTTCTCAGGGAGAAACTGAGAGTTCACTTTGGACATGGTGGGGTTGCCATATCTCTGATGTGGCCACTAGACTTGTTGGCTGGCCTGAAGACACACGTTCGGAAGTCACCAGCACGTACCTGGTCTTTGACATCGCGAGAACCAGTGAGACCGCCTGGAGAGAGAAAACAGAGGGAGGAGAGCAGAGAGCCAAAGCCTGCTTCCGGGGAGGGCAGAGATGAAGGCAGGGTGTGAAGAGAGTGTGATGAGAAGAGAGAAGTCAAGAGGTTGAAGGGTTTCCAAATCCAGCAACCTGTCTGGGAGGTCGTAAGAGATAAAGACAGGACGTGTGAACCCTTCGGATTCAGGGATTGGAGGTGTTGGTGAGTCGGGGGGCAGGTGTGGCGAGCGGCGGGATTGGTGGGTGGAATGTGGTTTGAGGAGTGGAGGCAGGTCTGGGCGTGGAGGAAACACGGTAAGTGTTCAGCTCTGCAGTAGCTGTGGGAGAGAGGGTCTGACCCTCCGTGGAAGGCTGCCCAGCTGACGTGATGACAGACATGTCCTGTGTCAATAAACTGGCCCAGCTTCCCACTTTATGCTCTAAAATACACCCATTGAAAACATATTTGTGTAGAGTTCCAAAATGTGTTGCACACCCCTGTGTCATCTTACACTGAGGACCCAGAACATGATGCAACATTTGGTATCAATGACCTTCTCTTTCTTTTCCTGATGTGTTTGGGGTCTTAAGAGTTTAGGAAGGACACCTAACTCTTATTCTAAAAACGGCTTCAGATGTCTGTGCTTTGTAATTATTGTGGGTGGGCACATGTGGGTTGTGTGTGTGTTTGTATGAGAGACGGAGAGAGAGGGGAGGAAAGACAGACTGGGATTCAAACCCAGGTCAAGCAGCCTCTGAAACCCATGCCCTTTCACTGTGCCACTCCATCTCTCTGACCAGCAGTGCTATTGTCTCCCTTATAAAGTAGCAAACAATCATGGCGGCTTACCTGTATGAAATGGGCAGGTAATGGTGTAAGTCGTTTACACATAGTATCTCATTTCATCCTCACAACAATCACATGGAATACCATTTTACAGATGGGCGACGGAGACTAGGGGTGTTGATTTCAATGTTTGGAGGTTCCACTCTGAGGGAGGGGTGCAATGAGCTTTCCAACCGGCAGGCTGGGTCCAAGGCTCTTTACTCCAGGGTACTTCTCAAAAGGAAATTTTGACAGGCAGAGGGGAAAGGAAACACAAAAAGAAAGTCACTATTTCTGGAGATTAGTATGCCATTAATAAAGAGAGGTAACCAAAGAGGCTGCAAAAGGAAAGGAACTGGCATATTATCATGGGCCCTGTGAGCCCGTTCAGCATGGATTTTAATCCTGGCAGCGGCAGTGCCTCGACAAATTGTGGACAGTCAGGGGTGAGATGTGCCCCCAACCTGTAGTTGGCATTGAGCATAACAAGTGAGCAGGCTGTGCAGAAATGCAACGTGCTTTGTAACAACCACGACAGACGCTTTTCTTGCCCTCATCTTATTTCTTAGGCTGTCTCGAGCATGATGTCTTGGCTAACATGATAATTACGGTTACAGCCATACCGAGTAACGCCTCAAACTCAAAAGCAGTTAATAATGACAATCAGAAATTTGATGGGAGAAAAGTAAAATCAATTCCCACACCAAGTCAGCTGAAGTCATATTTTACAAAGATTTTTAAAAAAAATTCCCATTTAGTTCTAAATAAATGTTTTATGAGCATGTTCAGTTGAAACTTCTTTGGTTAAACCTTAAATCCCCACTCAGCATTAGTGGCTACATCCTCTATTTTCTCATATCAATCTATTCAACTTCTATTGAACCAATTATTATTCTGTATTATCATTGATCTGGTTATGTGTATATCACAGTTTGTTTCACTTTGGTTCAGCAAAGATTCATGTCACATTTTCTGTGCAGTAGTTACTGTGCTGAGCATCCCCACATCTTATACTAAGTGACTTAGAGGCCGATTTAAACACTGAGTTATTGTAAAGGGGAGACTCAAATCTTTTAAATTTGTTATCCAGCAAGACCCAACTAGAATATATATGAGGAGACTAAATATATATATTATATGCTTTCTCTTATTTAGTGGCCAAATCTTAACTTAATTCTAGAGGAAAGTTTCATGAAGACTATGTAGTTGTAAATACCCATATATTTAATGGAGAATATATTTCTTGGTCTTTAAAAAAGCAAATGCCTAAATTTTGAAAAGGAAGACAAGTTTAAGCAATATATTTTTTCAGTTAGATATTGGCTGGCAAGAAACGTACAACCAAATTAGCCCTCTACCGTTACGGAACCGGCAAGGAAAAAGCCGGGTCTGTCGTGTCGATGGCCTTCTACTGGAAGGTGCAATTACATTTCTGACTGTAGGCGAGGTGTGCGCGATGGCCATCTGATTATAATAATCAGTTAGGAAGGGACTTGTTCGCTTACAGAATTAAATGGAAGCATATTGAGTCTTCAGTAACAAATCCTCACATTTCATTTAAAACGTAAATTTAGGCAATACTTATGCATATAAGTAACATGAAGATAAGAAGTTCTTAATAAAGAGATAATTATTATAAAATAAACAGAAGAATGAATTACTGACCACTGTGCTAGCAGTTCTAAACAGGGATTCATTTGACGTGAAAACAATTAATCCTAGAAACATAGAATCAACTCCTGTTGTCATAGAACAATTAGGCTATTGCCACCTTGATTCAGAAATAATTCTACAGAGACAGAAGAAACTGAGTGGTTAAAATACTGATTTTAAAACTTTAGTTGTATTCAGTTGTGTCATAAAGATATGATTTGTGTGTAAAGTACATGAGAAACATCTTCTGTGGAGTGGAAATTTGTTTCAGAACATGGGTGGGAGGTTTTTATTTTACTCAGAATTCTTGAGATTGGAATATTGCTCTCTAATCTAATCTACATGGTTTTAAACTGTAGATATTAATGACATAACAGATTCTTTTACATAATTATTATGTTACAGAAGTGACTTTTAAAATTATACCTTTAGTGCATACTTCTCACATAAATGAATACATTTTATTGCTTAACCTTTAAATTTCCCAAGTTTATAAAATTTAAGCAATATTGATTGAAATATGTTTAAATGAAAATCATATGTTTTTTTTTTTTTATTTTTAAATGGAGGCCTCTGAATATAATGGCTTTTAGAAATGATTCAGGAACGATGGGGTCACATCAAGATAAACCCACTATTATATTGGGTTGTAATATTCAGCAAAACTGACATGTTTCTCAGCTTTTCAGTCTCCTGACTGGCTTGTCTGTATTCCCTCCTTTCACATGTTCTCCTCTGGGTGGGTCCTATCTCACATATATGACCCTGAGACTAGCATTTCTTTGTATTTTCATCTCAAAGCCACTGACGTCCAGCTACCAGAGAACCATTAGGGTGAGAATTTTGTCTTAAGAGGAAACGAATGATTGGAGGGTGGTCAGGATTCTAATAGTGAATACCAGTAAACCAGGGACTCTTCTGTGACTCTGGGACTTGTGACACCGTCTTCGTGTTTCTGGATTTCTGCCTCTACTGTCCTCCAGAGATCTGAGATCTGGAATTCAGTTTTCCAGGTATTCAGAGTATTATAAACTAGTTAATAAAAATTACATGGTTAAAATGACTGCGAGAGACATCCTGCACGTCTTCTAATTTAAAAGGAAAGTAGCACTGTTGGCTTTGAGGAACTTTAAACTTTTTACTTGAGCATTCCCAGGATATTGATTAGATGCTTGAAAAAGACTAGGAAAAATAATACAGGTTTGTCAAATTCCTATGTGCAGTTTCATAAGCAATGAACAAAAAACATAGGCATTTTCACCCATCTACGGGCAGATGGTAAATGGCAACAGCAGAGATTTCAAATATAGATGCAGCACATATATATTGCAAACAGCTGTAATAGCTAAAATACATGCCAGAAGACTTAATCATTGTGGATTTTTTTCCAATACATGCTAGCATTCAAAAATAGACTTCTCTTTCCCACAGTTGCTATAGAATTCTTTGGAATAGGCAAGTGCATCGATGATATAGGAACTTTGCTGTGTGCTGATTAGGCTGTGTTTTCAAGGCTCCCTGACAACTGGTTGATTAGCAAAATTCTCATTACTTATGATTTTGTGTGCATAACTCATGACTGATGTGACTTCTTGTTTTTGCTACTGAGTTGGCTGAATCAACTGTTTTGTTGGGTGTAGACTTGTCAATACCAAGTGTCTGGATGAAAACAAAACAAAAAAACTGAATGAACTGCACATTTTTATTTGTTTACAGTTGCTCCTTGACTTAGGATGGGGTCACATCAAGATAAACCCATCCTAAATTAAATATGTCATCAGTTGAAAAGGCACTTGATGCACCTGACCTTCCGAACATCAGAGGTTAACCTAGCCTCCCTGAAACGTGCTCGGGACACAATATCCAAAAAACGCTGGCAACACGGTCCGCTGTGGAGTTTCAGGTGTTTGTCCTCGTGAACCCATGGCTGACTGGGTGATGTGCATGCTGTTGCTGCCAGCCTCGTGAGAGAGCGTTGCATCACGTACAGCCAGCCTAGAGAAGACCAAAAGCTCAAAATGTGCAGCATGGTTTCTACTGAATGTGTATTGTTTTTGCACCACTGAAAAGTAGGAAAATTCTAAGTGAACCATTAATTAGTTAGGTAGGAAGGACAGCTGAGATTTTAGGAATAGATCTCTTTTTTCACCGATGGAGTTCTTATAATTTGAGATAAAAAGAATCTGAGTATGTGTCTGTAGTTGAAAGAATACTTGCTGTTTTGGGAATGAAGTGAAGAGCAAAGAGTTTCTCAGCAGAGATAGGGAAAATGTAATCTATGTTACTTAGAAAATTCTGGAAATAAGTAACCAACAAATAAAGTCATCACTAGAGTTCTTAAACTCCAGACTTTGTTAGCTTTCCTGGAGACTTCTCTATCACTTGGTCATAATAGAAGAAGCTTTGTAGTAAGTCGACTGATATCTGCTTGGCATCAGAGTGTGGGAGAGGGCATGTGATTTGGAGTCTGTGGATCTGGTTTGGTCCTGTCTCATGTATATGACCCTGTGTGAACTTCTCCAAGTATCCTCATCAGTGAATTGAGGGTGATGATATTATCTAAGGAAGGATGAAAGAAGATGGTGGCTGTCAAATGATTTTGTAAACTCTTTTCCTTAAGCTAAATGTCATTGATTGTGTAGGAAGTCTATGCATCATTTAAGAAACTGGACTAAAATATTTCATTTGATAATTCATTCATGGACACCCCTACCCCTTCAGAAGAGGAAATACAAACCCTCTCTGGGTAAGAAAAGGAGACAAGGAAGTTTGATATGGTTGAGGGTTCCACCAATATCTGTGCCCTGATACCCCCTCTTCCTGGTAAACTCTTGGGAAGGGAGAAAGAAATTACACCAAATACATCTGTGGGTCCAAAACTAGTAACGACCTTGTGTCCAGTTTCCATTTAGAAATGTATAGGCACAGGGCATGGGAGCCAGGGGATGGAGCTGCCTGAAGATACCCGGACAGGCTGACTACATTAATCCGATCAATTAGGTGATTACTGTAACTTCCATATCTTTGAATTTATGTAGTGAAAATTGTGTAATAAGAAAAGTATATTTGGAAAGAATTACCTGGTGTAAGATGTTCTTTTTAGCAAAGATGAAAACTAAAGGGGTGAGGTTCAATGTTACACAATAACTAAATGGAAACCAAGACTAAAATGTAAGTTTTCTGATTCTTAGGTTATTTCCTGATGGAACCTGAATGCAGGAAAAAATTTCCAAATACATTCTAATAATCTCTACCCTCCAAGGACTAACGTTAGGGAGATTGATTTGTTATTCGTTCTTATTTTTCTCTTTGGCCGCAAATATGATAGAGTCTACAATTAGAAACAGTCCTGAAAATGTTAAATATTTTGTTTTGTTAGCAGCATTTCTATTCATTGTACCTCCCATTAGCTCATTCCTCCACTGCAAGAAGTTTGGGAACCTAACTGGTGTCACGTAGATGTGATGACGTCAGTTTTTTCGGGGCCTGTGCTGAAATTGCAGAACCCAAGCAAGTCTTTTTTTTTTTTTCCCCCAAGCAAGTCTTGAATTCTAGATTTCATTTGAATTATTCGTGTGGTTGACCGTACCTTTTTTTTGTCATTGTGACCAATCAATACTTTCTCTGTAAGAGATTATTGTTTTCATAGTGCTTTGTTAATAATTTTTAGCTTCTCCCTAATACACGTAGTCACCTTACTATTTTCTCAAGTCATTGAAGTGGCCGGAACTGGATCTTGTTGCTCTGCTATCCGCTTGTGCACTTTCTGGTCTCAGTCCTTAGGGTTCTGTGGTTAGTGTCTCACAGGACTCTCTTCTGACTTAGTTTTCTATATGGCCTCATAGTTTTCTTTCCTGTTTTTCTTCTCTGCTCCTAGGTGTCAGTGTATTTGTCGTCATTGTCACTGGAGTTAGAGGAGGAAAGAAATAGAATGTCCTCACTTTGCCTAATGACTGCTCCAAGAATCAGATGGACTTACATTTAGTTCTGTCTACCAGATACGCTAAGGCCTGCTGTGCGCAGGGCCCTTTCTTTGGTTGTGGAGAAGGGTGGATGTGCCTGACAGTATCAGAGCCCGCAGAACCTGGGATGAACACGCGCCGTCTGCACCTCCCTTGCAGAAGCTGAAAAACTATCTCTTGTATTTCTACTCCTTTGTGTAGATGTTCAAACGATAATCCAAAGTAAATAGCATTTGGGCTTAAAAAAATATCTTATATTCTCTGTTGATTAGTACCAGAAATTTCTTTAACACACATACACACACACTCCCCTGTTCCATTTTCGAATTTTCAGTTGGTAAAGAATGCTGATCATTCCAATACCTTCCACTAAGATAAACATTTGCAGCTGTGTGTTTGTCTTATGCTTTATAAAACAAGCAGGAATAAATAAAAAAAACCATGGAGATCTAAGGTAACAGCTTAAAATGTGTGATTTATATTAAGAAATCACCACAAAGACTGAACAAGCTATTCAGGAATTATTCAATACTTTCATCCCAAAAGTAATTTTCTCTTTTTAAATAGGAGAAGACATTTTAATTTGCAACCAGGGCTGAACATTTTTTTTTTTATCACCACTATTTCCTGCAGCTAAAGGATGGGAGATGGGAAGGGTTGTGGCAACTGTGCTAATACGTGGGGTGGAGTTTTTCACCTGCACCCTGGGTTTCCATGTTAACCTTGTTAATGGTAATATTCAATAGTGTAGAGTTATCAATAAGCAAAAATTAAAATGAGTTTTTTAGTTTTGTGTCCTAAAATATATATATAATACATATAATAGATACATTATATATAAATTTTTATCTATTATGTTATTGGAAGATTAGCTTTTAGATAAGATTTTATGTGGTATATCATATATAATTTTTTTGGCCAGGGTTGTATGCATTCATATAGCATAGAATGGAGAACTGAGACACATATGGGTTTTTTTTAGCAGTAAACAATAATAAACAGCTAAATGGTAGCAGCCACAGTATCTGTTTACAGATTATAGTTTGTAGGGACTCCTCTGCAAGGGCATTGCATACTTTTACACGGCTAGCGAACTGGAGTCTGTGATTCATCCTTGTGGAGAATAGGTTTTTGTTCAGACCTCATTTAGGAGTTTAGACCCAGAATATAACATTTCCCTCCTTACCTACAGGGCAAAAAAGGTAAGAAGCATGTCATTGAGAAAATCGGGGAGGAAACGCAGGATGTCTGTGTAGGCCTGGACGGCTACACAATCACTCATTGGACACAGGTAACTAGTAGCAGCCATTTTCAGAACAGAAAGAAGGAAACTGGTGTCTTTTTAGAAAGCAGGAACCTAAAGTGAAACACAAGCAACATAAATACTGTTTGTGTTTAGATAATTCAATCCATGTCTCTACAAAATTCAGTCCAGGAAAAATTATTCTTTGAGTGTAATTTTTTTGCGATCAGTTTTCCTCTCTTTCTCTTACTTTGTGGTAGTACAATCTTTTACAGATGACTATATGGATTCTTTTATTGCTCATCTATGAATAACATTAATTCCTTCTAGATCAATTATTTACATGATTTGTTTTTTGGTGGGGGGACATGAGTGAGAGATCAGGTCCATGTTCTAGTCCAGGGCTCAGCCAACTATAGCTTGTAGCTCTAATTGGCTCATACTCTTTTTGGTGCAATCTGTGCATTAAGAGGGTTTTATATTTTCAATGGATTGTAAGGAAGGAGAAGGAGGAGGAGGAGAAGGAAGGGCAGGTTACAGAAATTGCATGTGGCTCACAAAGCTTAAAATATTCATTACTTGGTTTTTTAGAGAGTTTGTCAATCCCTGTTTCATCCTAACAGAATTCTTGAAACAAATAATGTGTTAATGAGTTTGTTAACCTTTATTTATTTCAGGAAATTGAGATTAGCAATGCAAAGTAGGTCTCACCAATATTGTTTAGCCTGCCTCGGAAGCAGTCTGCTTCCTTCAAGCATGGTTGGGTGTGTTTGTGTGTGATTTATCTAAGCCCTCTATTCCCAGCTTCTAGAAACAGTGCCAGCCTTGGCCAGGGATATACTTTGCTACGTGCACTATTTTCACTTATACAAATGAAGGATTGCTGATTTTGCTCAACAGTCCTTCAGATTAGAGAATCATGCTCAGATGCCTTTCTCTGAGAGCTGCAGCCAAGCGTGTCTTCTCATGGATTTTTCCTGCACTTCTTTTTGATTTTTTCTACATTTTGCAGCTTTTACTCATACATTGTGATTTGACTTACATATGTCATTTGGTTCCATCACAGGTGGACATTGGGTTTCCATTTTGTATTCTCCTAGTCGTATTTTTATAGTAGCTCAAAGGAAAGAGGAACACATGTATATTAGCCCCACAGTGAGAAATGAAATGTCTATTTTTAAATAAACATACCATATTTTTTATTTTGGAATATGTTGCCAGAAAACTCTCAGGAATAAAATTAGTGATAAAAAATAGTAACGGTGATAAAAATGTAATTATAAGTTGTCGCCACTGTGCATGAACTGTAAATTCTTGTCAGACCACCTCTTGAGCCTCTGACACATGCGCAGTGCTGCTGTGGCTGCGCACCATGGCCAGTCCGTGAGAGTCCTGTGCGGTTGTTCATTAAACTCTCCATCTCAATGAAGGCGGCCAGGAGGACAATTTGAGAAATACGGGAATGACTTGGATATTGTCGAGGTTAACGATGGAGAGACTTCCTTGGTGAGTCAGCTGCCATCAGTGCTTCCTCGGTAGAGGGCGCTGTGCAAGGTGCCGGTTTACTCTTGTGCTTGGCATCAAGCGGATCATTACCTTTTCCTTGACAAAGGTGCCACCTAGAGATGCACCTGATATAAACTAAATCAGTTAAAGTGAGAAGTTAAAAAAATACGTATTCAGGAAGTCTGGCTGTTGGAAGTCATGTGGACCACGAGAGTAATAACGTGGCGATAGTGGCGTGACCATCAACTCTTCTAAGACCCTTGACGTGTCAGAAGACGTATTAGGATAACTAGATGAGTCCACGTGAGAGTATAAATGCAAAAGGAGGTTACCTTCATATTGGAAGCTTATTTTCATTGTTCTTGACACATATTAACCTATACAGTGAAGTTAAAGTCCTTTAAATTTCTCATGGTTGGTCTTTGCTGAAATCATCTGGCCTTAGCTTAATTTTCAACACTTTGCATTTGCAACATGTGTGCCATGTACTTAAGAAGTAAGTTTGTTCTGTGTGCTCTCTCCCACCCTCATTTTCACCCAGGACATGAATTCTTAAAAAATTTGCATAGTAACATTAACTCTCTGCTCCATGAAGGAATATAATTAAAAGGGTAAAAGGCTTTTGAGCTGATAGCTCATAATGCACTAATTCATAACAGTGTATTAGCATTCTGATTAAAACAAAATGCCTAATGAAACCAGAGAAAGATTCTATTCTCACCCTTCTCACTGTGTGTGTGGTGAGTTCTGAGGCTTGGGTGAGGGTGCCACGCGGGGCGGCTATCGCCAGTGAGTGCTGCTTAGCAAGCTGTGCAACGGGTGTTTTTAAACAGCTGTTCCCAAGCTTCATTAAGACTCATTATGAGTTGTCATGTAATGGAGAACTTATATTTTTTGATGATCTCTGCATACCAGTAAAGATAAAAGTATGTCTTAAGGCAGAACTAAAAAGAACAGAAGTTGGTACATATTAAAAATAGATTACTAAAATGCCCTAGTTAGCTGGCACAGACCTTAAAAGCTCGGTACAATCATTCGGATTTAAAGGGAAAGATAAAAAGTGACGAAACTCACTGAGCTTTTAATACATCAACTGTTATATTTTAGGACAAAACCCCCTCTATTCTGTCATATGAAAGGTACCTGAAGGCCCAAAGATTGATCTGCACCTCTCGTCGTGGCAATTCAGACAGCTGGCTTGGTCACACCTGAGAAAGGTGTCCCAATGGCTTCTCAAATTGTTACCTTGACTTTAAGTGCAGGTGGAATTGCATTTTCCCTTCATGCATCACGCTCCAGACACCTTTCTCACACCACATGGAGTGAAAGCGTGTCTCAGTTCTTGGCCAAAACACGGAGATCATTGCTACAAGCAGTTCTGTATCCACGGGGGCCTGCAGAATGAATAGCCCCGTGGAATGGACTTGGCAGGGGGTTGGGAAAGCCGAGGATCAGGAGAACGGGTTTCAGGTAGTGGAGCTATTTTTACTGAGCAAGCGCACCGGCTTTTACTTAGATCGTCAATAAAAGTAGGAAAGATTTTTAAGGGATGCTTTTATTTGTACTATGTGAAAGGTAAGAAAACATCCAAATATCCATATCGACCATTAATACTGCCCCTAATTTGAGCGGTATGGTGGGTGTGATGGAGATGAACGCTGGTGACGTGCGCATTCCGAACCACTGCCAAGAGCTGCGGCTCTTCCATTGCAGGCAGCGCTTCCTCAAAACAAGCTTCTGGTCACCCACAGCCCTCGTCCCCGTACCCAGTCATACTCCTCCAGAATGCTACATACCTCAGAAAGGTCGAGAAACGCCCAGCAAATGGTTTTCCTGTTGACTAGTTGTCTTCTTTTGTGGGGAGCCGACCCCGTGCAGCAGACCCACTTGCACCTTGGCCGGAAGCAAGAGGAGAGCAGATTGCCATGAAGTTCGAGGCAGTTTGGAGCTTCTCAGAGAAAACGCTCTTCCATGACAGACAGTCAGATGCGAAAATGGTTAGAGGAAGAGTGCCGTGGGAGCTAACAAACAGCGTCTCATGAAGCCACAAATGCTGCAGGAAGCCGAGGACGAGGGTGCCACCTAACACAGTCTGCAGGCACAGAACAAGTGAAAAACAGACCTTTGTGAGCAGCTATGAATAAAAAGTGCAACATCTCTTTTACTCAATATTAGTGTAAATGGGAAAACAGAGGTGTTAGGTGGGGAAGGGGCTGGCTCCTTGGGAAAAGGCCAGGTGGATAAAGGGACCATGGGTTCAAAGGGAACATTTTGCCTGTTCTTGAAATGTGCTCAGGTTGTTAGCCTGTTGATTCTAAGATTTGCACCCACCACAAGATACCTAATGAGCTTTGTCAATCAGTTGCTGCACATCAGAGTATTGAATAGCTTCGTGTTTGATAGTCTTTAAATCAATGTCTCAGTCTTGGCAGCAGGTGTGTTAATTTGGAGACACAAGGAGAATTTAAGGAGCATTTGTTCATATTGGTCGCCTGTATACTGAGGAGATATCCAAGTAGGATATGAGCATCCTGTTGGGAAGTTTTAATTGCTGTTGAGACTGCTCAGATTCACGTGAAACGGCAACATCATTGTTTAGGATGCCTGTCTGACCCCAGCTCGGGGAATCTAGGGTTCTCCCTCAGTGGGCTGCTCTTCTTCCTGCCCGCTCATCATTGGAAATTTGCAAAGTGTCTGCAGTTTCAAGAGAGGTGTTTTTTTTTTTTTTAATCCATTTTTTCACAGTCCTGTGAGGAAGACAGGGCCAGAACTGCAGTCCCCTCTCCTAGAGGAGGCTGCAGGCCTTGGGTGGCCACACAGCTAGCGAGTGGCTGGCCTGGGACTTCAACAAGGTACCCTGAGACCTCATCTTGAAAGCCTGTCCCTCCGTGAGAACATGCAGCCACACACCCCAGAGCAGAAGAGGAGTGTCTTAAGGAAGAGATGAACTGTTTTTGGTCAATCTGTTTGCTAGGATTCCTGGAAAGATTTTGAAAACAAAGCCTATTCTGATGGTGGTTAATTCTTGCAAATTGAACAGACATTTCAGAAATTTCTGCAGCATTTTTTGGGGGGCGGGGGAGGTATGTGTTTTCTCTTTTCAATCACTTCTATTTTAAAGACACTGCCTGTTAAATATTCAGTGCTTTTGATAGTAATGCAGAGTCGATGACTAGCTCAATGTGTGAGAAGATGACGGGCGTTTCAGCTGGGGCGCACAGCCTTGGGGCCTGTCTTGTCGTGGGTAGCACCACCTCGGTTGTACGCTGCGTCTCCCAGCGCTCCTGAGCATTTAACAAACTGCGCTGCGAGAACGACCCGTTCTCCCCATGAAGACGGCGAGCATGCTGTGCAGGCAGTACCCTGCAATCAGTTTCCAAGATGGATCCTCTCAATTCCCCAGGCATCTGCTAAAATCCGAATGCACTAATACAGAAAGGGCTTCGTTAAGTAGGATGGGACTCCGATGCTATGAGGTCATGGTGTTGCTTTGTGTACTTTTGCAAGCTTATTTCTAAAGGTTAGCATACAGGATTTTTGCTGCTTTACATAAAGAGCCATTAAAATGGCTTGACGTTCTTCTGTATCGTGCCGTGTTTTCTCCGATGAAAGTGAGCAATTATTTTGTCATGCCTTTCCACGCAGTCTGTATTTCTCCCCGTGGCAAGTTCTTTTATTCATTTCCCGTGTAATTCAAACTTTCATTTTGATAATCCTCAAGGTCAGAAGGAATTGGGATTCAGATAAATATCATTTAAGTAGAGTTGGTCATGGGCCATTCACTGGAATAGGTTTTATTTCCTCTCTGTATTATGTGACTCACTTTCAAAGGTGCAATTTGTTCTCTGTGTGTTTTTTCTTTAATTCAGTGTATTCTCAGCATTGCATGGTGTGTTAATTTGAAATATGGGTTCCACGGGCTATGGCAGGAATACAGAAGTTATGGGCAGATGAATTTTGTTTCTCAGGCCCATGAGTTAGAGCAGCCTGGCCAAGATGTGCTCGGTAGAACGTTAACCCCGTATGGTGAAGAGGGGCGTGGGGGTGGGCAGAGGGAGCATACTTGAGGAATACCGTATGCCTTTGGATCTGTAATGAACACATTAACACATTAATGGACTTGCGAATTCCCACAGTGGATAATTTTGTTTAACTTTCTTTTATCCAATATTTCTCAAATTTATTTTATTAAATCACAAGTATTTCACTGAATACGGGCCAAGAGTTTTTTTTAAGGAAAATGCATGTAAAAGCCCTTGTCCCTGCGGAGCTCACATTCCAGTGGAGGACACAGACAATAAGCCAATTAATAGTGAGTCCAATGGTGCACAGTGTGCTATGGAGATTAAAAAAAGAAGAAGTAGGGTAAAGGAGTTGGCATAGACATGGAGAATTTGAGTAATTACTTGTCCACCGAGCCTATATTTGTACATCAGTAATAATTATCAGGGCCCATGGAACTGGTATTTTCTACAGAAAAGACTGTGGGAACTACTGAATTGGAGTCTCCATCAGGAACCTTGTGCAGTTCACATTCAAGATTCATGCTTTGTGTTTCTTTACAGAGGACGATTTCTTTGGAAAGTCCCCTGCATCCCAAATGCACTGTCTGGATATGACTACTAACAAGCGTGATATGTGAACTGGTGCCTGTGTGGTACTTAAAAGTTTTAAAACTAGCTTTGCCCTTAGAGGAATGAGACGGATAACCGAAAAGCAGATTAATAACCACCAGATGTCGGTGTTATCACTGGGTAATGGGATGATCTTAAATCTTTTTAGCAGGCTTGGTGACCTAGATAATTTATTGCATAAATAGATATTAACAAATACTTCTCCAATTTATTAAAATATAACTGCTTAACATTCACAAGCAGTTCCTACATGATAAAGACAAATATGAATATAATTTGGAACAAGATTTAAAGAAACATGAGAATGTAGGCTTTGACCCATTAATCAAGCAAAAGAGTTCACAAAACATATCCGTGGTATTTCTTCAATGTTAGTTAATATGTTTAAGAAATCTCTATTGAGCAACAATTTGTCACGTACTTGACTAGGTACCAAAAGGGCAAAATTAATAAGCTAATGCCCCTCAGACTAGGGCAATTAGTTAGCAATGTAACGTGGAAAGGTCAGTATGTTTTAGAGAGACACATCACGCAGAGCTGGGGCATGGGGGAGAGTATCACCACCAGCCTCTCGGACAATCCAGTGTCAGCAGGGAGGACGTAGCCTCCAGGGACGAGACTGGGAACATAGCAGCTTCGGAGGCTTTTACAGCAGTTCAGGTTAGAGGAAAGAGATCGGCAGATCCTTGCTCGGACTTACTTCGCAGATAAACGAGAAGCCATCAGATAGTAACCCTGTTAGCTTCTGCTATCAACGCTGCAAAACTATCTGCATGTTGACTGATGTTTTCCTCATTGCTCTCTCTTTTCACTCTGGCGCAGGGACCTTTCTTCTCTACGTAAGTAAGGCTAACGTGGGTGCCTGACCTCTCACGTCCATACCCACCTTTGCAGCGGGGGCCTTGCATCACTGACTGTTCTGATTCTTCACTGTGCCCCTTTCTTCAGTTCCTTCCCTCCAGAATTTACATGCGTTCTACCACTGCTAATCTGACGAAAGAAGTAACCAACCCACGACTCCACCGACCAGGGGACGTCAGCGTTCTCGCACCACTCTGATGATTGTCACTCTAATGGAACCAGTTACACTTGCCACTCACTCGTTCCTCAGCTGGCAGCATTCTGCCTCTGTCCACACTGCTGTCGCCATGGTTACCGAAGCCCCCGATTCAATGGGCACTTTCATCTTTACTTCGTTTTGATGGTTTCATAGCATTTGTCACTGTACAACAGTTACTGCTGTTGGAGACATCCTCTTTCCACACCACCACGTTTTCCTAGTCCGGTCTCTCTACTTATTACCGCTGTTTGTCAGACATCGTTGCCAGCTCTTCCTCTCAGCTATTGATTTGGTCTAGGTCTCCCCTGTTCTCATTCTCTGCACTTCCCACAGGTAATGCTAATCTACTTTCTGGTTAGCTATTTTTATTTATATGCCAAAGACTCGGAAGGCTTAGCTCCCAGTCAAGTTCTCCCTCATTTTCCTCCTACCACCTTCAAATGCAATATATTAAAAATTAATTTCATTTTTCTCTTAATATTTCTTCATCAATGTATTCTAACTTGTGGGTTGCTTAAACTGAACTGGGAAGTTGGGCAATATCTTTGATTTTTCCTTTTCTTCTGTGACGACACCCAATAAGTTCACAACACACCTGAACTTATTTATTGAGTGCCTACTATGTGCCTAATCCTCAGGACATGGCAGTAAATAAAACATGCAGACCCAACAGTGGAGCCTGAGCTGATAGTGGAGCCTGAGGACCGGACAACAAATATGACAATAAGTCATAGATAACAAGTTGGGATAGATCCTTTAAAAGGTTGGCTGTAAATAAAAGTTTTGAGGGTCTAGCATTAAACATGGTATTCAGGAAAGTGATATTTGACAAGCTGAGACCTTAAGAATGCTAATAAATCAGTTACGTGAAAAGTGGGGAAAGAGTGTTTCAGGCAGAGAGAAAAACATCCCATGAAGGCATTGAGGTGGGAGTTTGCCAGGAGGCCGATATTAAAACTGAAATGCATTTCCATCTCTCTCTGCAGAAGTCTCTAAATTTTAACGTGGCTAATAAAGCTCTGCAGGATCGTTCCCCTGACTCCCCCTCACCCCACTTCTTGCTCTGGCACTTGGCTCTTTTTATTGGTGTTGCCTGGGACTTCCTTTGGTTCCTCCAACATGAGAAGCTTTCTCTAACTTGGAACACAAGCTCTTCCCTGTGCAGCTGAGAAGGACCTCACTGCACTCTTGCCTTTACCTGGCTAGGTCCAACTCCTCCATTCTTCAGGGCTTCTCAAAGGGCCCCTTCCTGGCAGCGGCCCCCCCCACCTCCTGGCAAGGATGGCTCCACATCAGGCCCTGTGCTCTCCTTTCATAACCAGCTTTGCTCTGGTTCAGGGTCAGTTTTCCATGCTAGAGGACAGACTGGATGAGGACAGGGAACCTGTCTGTATCTCTTCACTCTTTATCCTCAGTGTCTCGTGCATTCGGCCCTATGGTAAGCCCTCGATGAACGTGTGTTCCTGAAGGAGTAAAATGAATGAGTGACTGAATACTGAAAAAGAAGTACACATCAGGGTCATGGCCGGGTTTCCAAACTCCCGTGATCACCCACAGGTGCTGCCCATATTGATGGGCAGGTTTATGTGGGAAAGATATTGGAATCAGATTGAGAAATTTTGATTTTAGGTTTAGGAGTCAATATGTTTATCTGTAATATTCTCATTAAAGAAAATATAAAACCCCTTGGCTCCTAGATCGTCCCTTACCCTATCTCATTTCTACTGCTCTTCTTGGGGAAAAACTCAAAATTGCTCTCTATAGTTTTCTTCACTTCTGTTTGTTCCATTAACCCATTTCAGTGTGGCTTTTGTCACCGCCACTCTTCAGGACCTGCTCTGGTCCGTGTCTCAAATAACCTGCTGCTCCAGACCCGATGGCCTTGCATCGGACTGGGAGGCGTTGGCTCTGTTCCTCCTTTCTTCTTTCTGGAAACACTTTCTTCTTTGACCTCTTCCTTAGTTCTCCTTATGCCTCTCTGCTCTTCACTCTTTCGCTGGACATACTCCTCATCCCAAACATCAAATACTGGGGGACCCTCAACTCTTCCCTATCTGTGTGTTCTTATGTCATCTCAGGGCTTCACCGAGTATCTGTCCCCTGGGTGAGTCACAGTTTCCTGTGTAGAGCCCTGATCTCAGCCCTGAATCCCAGACTCACCCATTCAATTCTCGGCCTGACATCTGCACTGACGTGCTCATCAGACATCTGAACGATCACACTTCAGAACTGAACTTTGGCACTTCCTCTGCAGTGTGCTCCCCAAAAGCCTTTCTCATCTCAGCAAATGCCATCCATTCTGCCTGTTGCTTAACCCCAGTGTCTTGAAGTCAATTCCTGACTGCTCACTTGCTCTGGCAACCCACGTTCCATCTGTCCCAATCCTAAATGCTTTGATTTGAAATACGTTGGGAACTCAGGCACTTGTCACCACCTCGACCATGGCATGTAGGGTAACCAGTCCCCTGATTCTACCCAGGTCCCACAAAGCTTGTTTCTGCATGGCAGCCAGAATAATTTTTTAATAAAAGTTTGCCAAATCAGATTTGCTCTGTTTTCAAATCCTCCAGTCTCTTCTCACCTCATTCTGTCCACACCATGGCCTTCCAGGTGATCTCTCCTTGTGTGATCTCTCCCTGCTCTCCCTTTCCTACTACATCCCAGGCCATTTACCTTCTTGGCAAAATGTCCTCCAGCCACATCGAGGGCTTTCCTTCAGTCCCCTGCACACTCTGCAGGGTCTGTTCTTTTACCACGGACATTCTCTCCAGCTATTTTAACATGGCTCACTCTTTCCTTTAAGTCTCTGTTCAAACGTTGCTTAATCTGAGTCTTTCCATTAATACCTCATCAAAAAATAGAATCTCCCATCATTCTCTGTCCTACCCACCTTAACTTTATAGCACTTGCCATCACTCGACACGTTATATATTTCTTTCCTTATTTTCAAGAACAGGCACATAATACGCACATACATGAATGTAATAAGAATTCTAACTCGAATTCTGACTTAGGGTTCAAATTCGAAAACCTGTTCTGTTTCCTTCCAGTTAGTTCAGACAAGGCCCCCAAATGGAAAGCTTTGTCATAATATGTGTCCTTCAGATGGGACGTTGACCTCTAAGGACAGCTGATTATATGATAGAATAATGTGGTTCCACTTTCGGCTGAAAACTTAAGACTCCTTTTCTCCGTGTCTCCTGCCCTGACTCTCCCTGGGATGTCCTAGTTATATACACTTATTTAACCCAATAGACTCATTCCTCTAATTTTTGCAGCTCCGAGCTTCCTGAAAATTTACTTGGCATAAAAAAAGCTGCGACACTGTCAGTAACTGAGTTTCCTAAGCCCCTCTGAGTGTCACAGAAAAATTCTAAAAGGGTTTACCTCGCTCTTTTAACATCATAACATTTTCAAAACAACATTACATAGCAAAAAGAATTGGAAAGAGTTACTTAGTCAGTTCCCAGCACCTCTCAGCACCATGTGCCAGCTGGTGCTCTCAGGGTGAATGGCTGGGTAATGGCTCAGTTCCCAGGGAGAAGGAAATGAATATCTAAGCAAGTTTTTCCTTTTGTTTTTAAGTGCAATTAAATTCCCTGAAGGCAGACATCGTTTTGTTCCAGGTTGTTTTCTCTGGGCCTAGGATGGTGCCTTGCGTGTTGTGGAGATTCTAAATGTAAGTGTGTTGGATTAAATGAGTGAAGCAATAGATAAAAGTAAGCAAAAGCAGTTCACGTAAAAAGAGAAGCATGGTGGTTTTTGGAGGAAGCCTTGGATATGATGCATAAGATAGGGGTTAAACTTTGGTTAGGATAAGCAAGCCGCAGACCGTGTTCACGCATCACACAATGGGGATAGTGAGACCTCCTATGACGATTGTGAGGATTAAGTGACATAACATGAAATATGTCGTACAAACTGGATATTAGATGAATGTTTAGTGTTTCATCAGCCCCCATTGGACCCTCCTTTCCTTTACTTCTTCACGTCATTAATTGATTTGGCTCTTTCTAAACAAGTAATTTTGGGCAAATCACACTTTTTTTTTGGGGGGGGGGTGCTCAGTTTCTTTCTGTATTAGGGATCATAGTCCCCAAATGTTTCTTTGAGGGTTAAATGAGACTGTGTGTAGTAAAATCTTCTGAAGCCTAATAAACACTCTGGTACTTCTAAAATACATTATTTTTATTGGGTACAATTGCTGTATTTCCATTATCACATAAATAATAGGATAGTATGCGTCAGTCACATTTAACTCACCATGCTCTAGGTTTCTCAAGGAAACCAGCCTATTTGGCAAATTCCCAACCTTTCTCCATCTTTGCAAACCACTCATTCCTGACCGCCCTCGTCTGCTCTCCGAACAATCCATGTTAAGGAAGGAACCACTCTGCTCCAGCTCAAGGTCACACAAGAGCCCTCAAGAATACTAAACTATGTGAGAATATTATGGAGTGGGATATTTATCAGGAAGAATAATGGAATTAAAAATGGAACTGAGTGGGAATAATTATTTTCTTGGTCATTTTGTTCTTTGGTTTCTTCCTAGTTGCCTGATTTCAGTACTACTGACCATTTGGGCCACATGAGTCTTTGGTGGGTTGGGCTTGTCTTTTCCATTGTAGGCTATTTAGTGGTATCCTTGACCTTTACCCATTAGATGCCCGTAACACCTGCCCTGTTGTGTTCAGATATTGCCAGGTATCCCCTGGGTGGGAATGGGGTGACGTTGGGGTGGTGTGACTGTAAATAGCTCCCAGTGAGAATGCTGTCTTACCGGAAGAGTAGAAGGCACTGAAGGGACTTCCCCAATTAAAGGTGTTTCCCTGTCTTCAAAGACCAAGGAGCTTTATGCCAGACCCAAGGGAAAGGAAAGTAAGGAGAGGGCTATCTGATATTAAGTAATTTTTACTTCCTCTTCCTTGGGTGAAACTCAATGAATGTAGCCTTAGAATGGGATGACTTTGCTCCCGGTTTCCTGAAGCTGACACAGTTTACAGTTGATATCCTAGTATAAATATTATTGATAATAATGATCTCCTCTATTCTCAAAAGCACCCCTGTTTGGACAATATGTTATATGATCACCTTAGTCTAGGTAGTGACCACTATTCTAGATGCTGGAAATTCAGTGGTAAAAAGGTACAAGGTCTGTCCTTTACTATTTAGAGCCCACCTTCTAAGTGGGAGAAAGAAAATATGTAAATGTACTGTGTAATGCCAGTCAGTTACTCGTGACAAAGTATGCAAAAACGAGGAGCGAAGGGGCTGCAGGTGTGGGCTAGGAAAATCCTTTAAATGAGGTCATTGGGAATACTTCCAATGGTGCCCTTTGAGCAGAGACCTAACGCTGTGTGGATTTCGGTCAGACTTCTCGTGGCTCTGTCCAACCTAGATTTCAGTCCAAGGAGCAAAACCTTCAGTTTGGATAATTTTCCTACATGTGAATCTCCTAGGCAAATCCAGGATTTGTGTGGCTTTAAGATTACACAGTGAGGGGTGCGCGCTATTAAAAAGAATATAAAATTATGAATAACAATTAGATGAGAAACACTAAAGCTTAAGCTTTATTAACTTAGTGATTAATCCACTTTGGGGGTCAGGGATTATCGGGGAATCAGGGTAGATCCCTGGCTGGAAAAGAAGAGTGAGACTTTTCCTAGAGGGGTTATATCTCCTCCAGGAGCCTGAGAAATGCATTGCCCATTGAGACAGTGGAGGATCCTGAGACTGCACTAAAAATCCAGGCCACATGACATTGGGTACAGCGACGAACGGCGGCTGGGTCATGCTACCCCTACCCCTCGGCCATCACCCACAGCATTTTATTGCAGGTCAGCAACTGGACGCCAGTTGTGTTGGGAGGTAGTTCACGAAGGGCGTTTGGAGGAACAGGTGATTTTTATTGTGCCATTAATGTTTCCAATGATACCTGCCAGGTAACGAGCCCGGCTTGAGCAATTAAGACTGTTCGGTAAAAGTAAGGACACCTGATTTTATAAGAAAAGTGTAGGTTCCATGTGGTTTGTTCCACTCAATGAGCTGCTCCATTGTGAGCAGATTCAGAAGCTCTTTGTTCTTTCTGTTAAACCCCAGAGCTTCAGACTGTGCTCCTATTTGAAATCTGTCAGTTGAGGTTTTAACCATAACACCAGTCTTATCTTTTCAAAAGGAATGGATCAAAGTAGCTTAGTTTTCATCTGGGTTTAACAGGGAAAATGGCCTATGGCTGTCATTCTGTAATGAGAACTCTCCCAAGTGGCCACCACTAAAGAAATAGTGATGCGTTGACTTCAAGTTTATCATCAGAAATTCATATATGTATGAATCACAGTTCTTTGGAGAAGGGATGCAAAAGTAAGTAATATAATTTTCTGTTTCACCCATGAAAAGACCTTAATGAGAACTAAGTATATCTTTAAACTGGGTCAGAATCAAGGGTAGTGACTCATGTCATGTATCCTTAAACATCAAACCCTGCTCCAAAAAAGCAGGGCATCATGGAAACAGACAGTTTGTGTTCATGACAGGCGGCAACACCAGATGTTAAGTGGGGAAAAAGACCAATTAAATTTAAGCATGTAAACAAAGTTTAAATAATGGATTTTTTTCCTATGAGCTCTAATATTTCAGCTACTAAACCAGAACTGTAGTCTCTCTTTTCATATTAATTATTTTTCTTATATTATCAGCAATGCTAAAAAATATTATCAGTTTTTGATTTGAGCTTTTCCCTCATGGAAGTATGTATGCTCTTTAATACGCAGGGGAGGTGAGGGGGTTTGTAGCTTATCTTCTTTCTGCTCAAAAACCCAGAGAAGCTGGTTTTTAATTTTTACTTGATAGATTATTTCACTCTGATGTTTCAGTTAGTATTTGCCTTTCTCTATCTTCAAACGTATTAACATGTAGACTTTTGGAGATCTCTTCCACTAGTGCAAATGTTGGTTTCGTGAGAAGACTGTGCACATGCATCGGAGTGAGAAGTGACTCTGAACATTGGATGTGATTAGAAACCTCACTGGTAGGAATATCAGTTAGTCTGCCTAAATGGGAAAAGCATTTGAGATTTTAAACAAATTGTGAACGAAACTAATATATGTATGTGCGTATACATGTACATATGTACATA
The DNA here is from genome assembly GCA_004027475.1 of Anoura caudifer. Classification (NCBI taxonomy): domain Eukaryota; kingdom Metazoa; phylum Chordata; class Mammalia; order Chiroptera; family Phyllostomidae; genus Anoura; species Anoura caudifer. The sequence continues at coordinate 345,380 of PVKU01000749.1, read as the reverse complement.
TATCATATGATTATTTATGCACAGAGATTACGTCTATACTTATTGTTTGTTTCACTGTTCTTCAGAGAATTAAAATATCTTACAATGGTGCCAGCTGTAGAATTTGTATTTGGTTCTATAATTTTAGATACATTTTTCCTAAAATTAAAAAAAATAAATACAACACCCTATGAATTTAATACCTATAAGAATTTTGAGGGCTTCAAAATTAGGGTTACCATGTGGTTTAGATATGAAACACTTTTTTTAACATTTAATTTATTACCTATTGAAATATTTTCATTGTAAAAACAAAGTATTAAAAGAAAGCAACATGTTCAAAACGAAAAACTTTTATTAAGTAAATTAATCCCCGCACACGAACCTTTTGGCGGCACAGACTGTCAGCCCCTTTTCTACATCTCCTCCCCCCTTTCTGCTCTGAACAGGGTCCCTGGTACTAAGCGGACACAAGTACACAGCTCAAAACACCGTACTTCCCAGAGCCCCTTAGAGCTGGCAGTGCCTAAGCACAAAACACCTCATCTCCCTCGCATATTTGATTAAAGGACATATTTCCATTACGGAAAAACTCAGATCTAAAACTGCTAATATTTTGACCCTTGCTGGTAATATAAGAAAAATAATATTAAAAAAGACTAGTTCTGGCTTAGCAGCTGAAATATTAGAGCTCACAGAAAAAAATTGCCAATGAGGTATAAATAAAATGCTATACAGTACTTCTGGTAAGTGTTTTTTAAAGATTGTATTTATTTATTTTTCAGAGAGGGGAAGGGAGGGAGAAAGAAAGAGAGGGAGAGAAACATTAATGTGCTCCCACACACTGACTCCTGGGGACATGGCCCGCAACCCAGGCATGTGCCCCAACTGGGAATCGAACTGAAGACCCTTTGGTTCACAGGCCAGCACTCAATCCATTGAGCCACACCAACAAGGCTGGAAAGTTTTTTTAAAAACGAGGGGTTTTATCTCTTTCCTGCCCTTTGATCAACTCACTCTCTGGCACATAACTGTGGTGATTAAAGTTCCAGGAGCCATGGTGACTGAGGGCCGCATCTCAGAAATGGCTGAGAAGTGGGCTTGCAGGGGCTTGGGGTATCCGTCCATTTTATGGAATTGCTCTACGGACTGTGAACTGTCGACGTCTAGAATTCTTGCATGTGCAGGAGGGAGAGACTTAAATTGTGTTTGAGTTGTTGTTATCATTATTATTTTTTAATGTGGCCCATCCTCAGCCCAAATATATACAATATAATTATTTAAATCATGTTTTTAAGGACTATCTAATGACACGGTAAAATGATGGTGATATGTTAAATGAAATATATGAATTAGTTTGTTCATTAGAAAACAAATAACTGACCACCCACAGCTTCAAATCATTTTTAATTCTTTGCATTCCTTGTTTTCACATTTTTCTAAAATGAATATGAGTTAGTGACATTGTGAAGAACATCTTTGCACATTAAATTTAAGTATGTGGCAGCTCACTTCCTTATTAAAAAGTAGTTGATTTGGAAGTTCGGGGTTTTTCATACATCTTGGCAAGCAAATGTATAATTTTCCCTGAAGCCAAAATCATAGAGTGCTTCTATCCTTGGTTCATTAAAAAATACAGAACATTATTCTGAAATATTAAAAATTTGACTACATATTAGGGACATGCTATTTCATTTTTGTTTTGATTGAAAGTTAGGTTTTTTTCCCTATAAAAATTATAGGTGAACAGTCAATAGTTTAAACTAGATACGTGAAAGAAATACAGGAGTCAAGGATCGTTCCAAGGTGTTTGGCCTGAGCAACTGGAAGCGTACAGTATACTTTTGTGGGGAAGACTGAGGTGGAAAGAATTCTCCAAACTAAACTTTGGGGAGATTCCCCTAAATTTAGTCTCGAGTAGGTAAAACATGAGATATCTGTTAGATATCCAAGGGGAAATGTCACATGGGAAGTTAGATATGTGAATCTGGAATTCAGGAGAGACACTTAAGCCAAAGACAAATCTGAGATTCATCTGCTTATAGATGCTATTTCAAATGATAAGGTGGATGAGATCATCCTGCAGTGAACAGAGAAAGAAATGAGAACAAATGAGAAGAGAAAAACTCAGAGGCTGTCTTCTGGAGGTCGTGTGAAGGATTTGCATCGGGAAGAAAGGCGTGATAGACTATGTCAAATGTTGATGATAGGACAGATAACACGAGGACAAAGAACTGAGGACAGAGAGCGGTGCAGCATGTGGAAGCCACGGACAGCTTCATGAGGGTGCCGTGGGGAGGAATGGGGGTAAAACCTAACAGGAGCTGGTGGTGTAAGGGGAGGTTGGAGGTGAGGAACCTTGGAGAGTGAGTACAATCTATGCTCACAGAGTTTTGAGGTGAAGAAGAGGAGAGAAAAGAGGCAGAAGCTGGCACAGAAAGTGAGGTCAAATGAAAATGTTTTCTTTGTTTTGTATCAGTATGGGAAAAAATATGTTTTTAGACCAGTAGCCTTGATCTTGGAAAGATAGAAAAATTAATGAAGCAGGAAATAGAGGGGACAAAGGCTGGGACCCCGTTTTTGGAGCGTGTGCGATCAAATATGCATGTGGGAAGACTGGCTTTCAAAAAGAACAGAGTTCACTAATGGGAACTGGTTGAAATGGAGTAGCAAATAGTGGTAGGTGATAGATTTCTGGGTGCTTTATAGTGGAAGCTCCTTACCGATTGCTTTAATTTTTTTTTCTCAGTGAATTGGAAGCAAGGAGAATGAGGGTGGTGAGGTGTCTGAAGTTTGAGGAAATAGGACCAATGTGAGAATGGAGAGTGTGTGAACCGGGGAAATACAATATAGATGACAAGCAGCGTTAAGCGTCTACCTGAGGTCTGTGGTCATGACTTTAAAAATGGAGCCAGTCAGCATGGTTATGTGTTTATCTCTAGTCTCTTCAGCTGCCTGGGTGCAGGCAGGAAGCAGGCCGAAAACTGGATGTGCCCTTGATTGTGGTTTAGCCGAAGGAGAATGAGGGAGAAATCACCAAGCGAATTTTGTGAGAGTCCAAGGAGGTGAATACAATGAACGTCCCTGGAATTTAAATGGAGGAAGCGGACAGGTAGGCATGCCAGTGAGTGAGATCAAAAGAGCCATGGGTGGGCAACCCCAGCCTGGTGGGAGGGTCGCAGGAGTCAGGGCGCTACAGGAATGAGTTGGAAAGGCTGGAGAGGCGGGGGATGGTTGCCTCGGGCGTGACCCCAGGGGTGAGCTGCTAAGGTTTGGGGAAGGCAAGGCCATGAGAGGAGTTCAGGAAAGCAAAGCAAAACAAACCTGAAGCTTACTTTTTTTTTACAATTTTATAAACTTTTAATTTTAAAAAAGATATCATCAGAAACTCCTTTAATATTATGACATATGAATTAAAGAGGTAAGACCGAAAATTTCTGTTACCATCTGTTTAGGGAAAGGAATAGGATTATCTGAATTTTTATTTTCCTAGACATGAATTGCTGAAAAATTATACCACTTTAGTTAATTTTGATGTTAGTTTGATATTTTATGGCGTCGTACCATACAGAATTGCTAAAATTCACCAATCTTTGACCTATAAAAATGGCAATTCCTTATGGTTTGACCTAGTATACATGTGTGTGTGGATACACTTATGTACATACATCTGTATGGGAAAATCGCTCAAACAAAAGTTAAAAAAATCTCGGAGAGCTTGTCTGTTGGAACAGACTTCCTGAAGTGAGACATGTGAGCATGTGGACAGGTCGGAACCCTTGTGTGCCATGGGGTCGGAATGAAAAATGGGGCTGCTGCTATGGGAAACGGTACGGGAATGCCCCCAAATTAAAAACACAAGTCCCTCACGATCCAGCGTTTCTGGGTGTATCCACAAAGAATGGAAGCAGGGACTCGACGTGATGTTTGTGTCCCTGTGTTCGCAGCAACATTATCACAATAGCCAAAAGGCAGAAGCAGTCCAAGTGCCCACTGTCAGATGAACGGGAAGACCGAGTGCGGCAGGTGCATACAATTAAGTGCCGTTCAGCCTGAAAGAGGATGAAATTCTGACACACGCTGCAGTGCGGGTGGAAGCTGAGGGTGTTTTCCGAAGTGAAACAGGCTAGTCACGAAAGAACAAATACTATGTGATTTCACTTCCGCGAGGAACTGAGGGCGGTGAAATGCGCAGGAAGACCTGAAGCAGAGAGGTGGTTTCCGTGGGCCGGGGGAGGCCTTTGGTAGTTGTAGAGTTTCAGTTTTGCAGCATGAAAAGGGGTCCGGAGATTGGTCGCGCAACAACGTGACTGTCACCACGGCCCCTGCGCTGTACACTTCGCAGGGGTGAAGACGGAAGACTATGTTTTACAATTAAGAAATTTTAAAAATGTGACGGGCTTTTCCAATCGCCACCCGCATGAGCATAAACACACCGTTGCATATACGCATTAAGAGTGCTGTCACAGAACAGCTCGCTCGCCAAAAGTAGTAAAAAAAATACGGATTTATAATTCGATCGCTCAGCCTTTGGAAGTGACCGTGTGTGACTAGGCTGGACTCTTCTCCCCTCGGGTTCCCAGACCTTCTCAATGACCAGGTGATGACTAAGAGCCGTCTTGGTAAAAACAAATTCCATTTCAGAATGAATCTCTTTTGTTAGGGCCAGTTTGTATTATGAAGACTTCCGCTGTAGGAGGAATATTCGGGCTGAAGCAATTTCGTATTTGGTGCCTCATTTCTTTGATAATGAAAACGTTTATATAAAGATGTTTTGGTGTGAATGGCCACTTGTAACCAAGCACTTTGCTCCGAGTTCAGTCCCAGTGTTGGCTTTCATGCCTGTGATCGAACTGGGGCCTGGTGGTGAGCGAAAGGGACCACGTTTTTCTTACATATATCAAGGACATACTGGCTGCTGCTATGTTGACGTGTCCTAAAAATAAAAAGCTAATATTCTACAGCTATTATTGTCTTCATACGGAATTATTTTTTGCAAGTTATTTGAAAGCCTTATTTTTTTGCCATAATTTACAGTGAGCAGTCATTTTCATATACTGCAGCTTGATTTTCAAGTTAGTCAGTCAATTTAGGCTTCGACGTGATGCCACCTCTTCCCAGCAGCGTGTAACAGAGTGATCATAACAGGCTGATGAGAAAAGAAGAAAGGCAGGTTTGACCTCAGAGGAATGCATTTGAGCTCAAGGAAGCCCGAAGAGCTCCAGGAATGGTTTTGCAAATGAAGGTTCACGTTTGTCTGAGGAGTGGGAAGCGGTGAAAGGACTAGAGGGGCCATAGCTATGCTGAGCTTGGAAGACCTGCGCCTCGGCGTTGGGTGCCGCTGCGCGAAGGTTCATTAGTAGCGCATGTGAGAATACGTTCTCAGTGAAAACTTTTTAAGATACTTAAAATTTTTTCAAAGAGTCTATGGTGTACATTTTTGGTATATATTCTCTGATTGGTTATTAGATTAGTATATATTAGATTAGTATGATATATATTAGATTAGATTATGATATTAGATTAGTATATAAAAGCTCATTATTGTGTTTCAGGAAAACAATGTTCACATTTTACACTAGTACTATTAAATTTGATTAGATGCATTATTGTGTTTGTATTTGACTCCTAGTTTGGTCTATCAACTTTAAACCCTAGAAATATATCACTGGCTTTATGTATGTATTCATTTATGATACATTATAATAAGAAAAGTTAAAGGTTAACACTGGCAACCTGCCAGCATTTTTCACCTTTGAAGGCCACATGCATTCTTCTATAAATTAGGGTACAATGGAATATTCTGATGTTAGGGAATATTGTTCCTGAGACGTTTGTGTTTTTGCAAAATTAATTTGCCTTCGGGAATCAGAGTGAACGGGCTCATCTAGAGTCATATTGTATAATTTTTAGAAGAAAAGTTATAACAATGAAAATAAATATGCAATTTTACACATACAAAAGATCACTAGGATTTCAACTAATCAATATATGATTAAAAGATTTATCTATGATAAAAGGCATTAAGTATTTGATGAAGTACTTTGCATTTAGAAATGGCATTCTAAGAGAATCAATAGTACACTCGATTTTTAATTTTGCATTTAAATGATTTGAACAAAAGGTTTCTGCCATCCTATTAGCCATTTTAAAAAGCCTTGAAATGGGCTTACTATATTTTGAACAGATCTAGATTGCGAAACAGGTCTTCAGTTTCTGCAGCCAAAAATAAAAGATTGAGGCCAAAGGGTAAAGGACGGTGTGGCTTAGACTTCAAATGGAAAGAGAACAGAGACAAAGAGAAAATGATCTGGCATTATGTGCTCCCATCAATGGCAGTAATTAAGCTTGGCCGTATCATTAGATATGATAACAATAATTTATGGCCTTTCATGGTATTTCACATGCTAAGCATACAGAAGCACATGGCAGTGGGACCCTTAATATTTCTCATTGTTCTTTTTTCCTAAGGAAATAATAGTATTCAATTGTCACAAACGGGGGAAATGCACACACAAATTTGGATTTTATCTTTAAAGGAAAAAAGATTGAGTATTCTATGCTTTTTTACCATCTGCAAATGTATGGTAGCAGTAAAATGTGAACAAGATATTGATGGGAAGATATCTAAGAGTACAGTATTTAAATTTATAAAAGTTAATTTGGCATTATGTTAAACACTGAGTTCATGTTCCTACCAGCCTAACAACTGATCTATGACATATTATACCATAGTGTTAAATTGAACCAAGATATTCCAGGTCTTGACTGTGAGAAATCAGTTGTTTATCTGCTTAAGTATACTCGTGCTGTGATGAGTTTGGAAGAAACCCCTGAATGGACACTTTGGAACTACAGTCTCCATGATAGGGACTGAGAAATGCCTCAAATAGTTAAATTTTGCATTTAAATCAGCATGATGTGGTCAGCACATTAAATTAAATTGAAGGTCTAATTTTTATTTAGTTTTGGGGGCATAGTTACAGAGAGCATTTTAATAATTCAATTAGATTTTTTCCCCTTGATTTTGGACTGAGTCTTCAAATGCCCAGATTGATCATAGCAAAAAGGCAATTGCAGTTCTAAACTTGATTTTGGAATTCAAGTGTCTGTGTGAACAGATTCCTTAGTATAGTGCTTTGCAATTTTGAAAATTTATCAGACACCAGTTTTTGAGGCATTGCTTTAGAAGAAGTTGACTCACTGATCTCAAAGGACATAAAACAAAGGTTCAGGGGCTTGCATATTCACAGGATTTAAGTGTATTATAAAAGCTGTAAAAGGCAATGTAGCTAATTTTATCTTCTTTAACAGCTAAAGTACAGCCTACCATTGTGTTATGTGTAGATGAGGTTTTTGTTCATTTATCCAATGTTCTTTATTTTCCCGCTGCACTTCTAATTCAGATAGTCTTCTCTTGAAGCTCAAGCCAGAAAGGCAGTGAAGAAGTGCAAGAACTGCTCTGTGTTACCTGGTTCTCAGGATTATAATATCAACACCACTCTCAGCCACGTTTCAAAGTTCCTCTCTACTTACACCGATAACTTGTAATTAAATGCCAGAAAATCTCCTTTTTGCAGTTGCTAATTGAACTGACAATTTGACTCTTCTTTCAAAATAAAGCTTTAACTTTACGGAAGTTAGTCATAAACAAGTCTAGTTTGTCCATTGGAGGCTTTTAAAATGAGAAATGTAAGCCCAAGAGCAGCACGTGAACCTACTAAATAAGGAGATAGGTGAAAAATGTAAAACAAAACCCAGAAATATAGTTACTTCTGTCTGTCTGATTGGACTTCCAAGACTTTGTAAAATAAGTCCTTACTCCTCAAATGGCGTTTACTTTGCCCAACAGACATATTTCATCCCCACTTCTGATGCTCTCCAATCTGGTGCATTTCAGCTAATTCTTGACATCTCCAGAGACCAAGCATATAAGGTGCATCTTATCCATGAATAAGGATGGTTCAGCACAGGAAATGGAGTGTTGTGATACAACATGTTAACAGAACAAGGGTAAAAAACCACATGATATATGTCAATGGAGGATGGAAACACGTTTGACAAAACTCAGCATATTAAATTTGTTAGTATTCCATTTTAAATATTTTAAACATTTGAAAACAAATTTTCTAGAACATTTGAGTATGACCAACCTACAACACTTCATTGTCAATTCTTGACAGCTTGAGAACTCAGAGGGCCAGTCCTCTGCAGCATCTTCAAATGCAAAGTAGAAATAATAAGTTACATCAGGGTGCCCTTATGTCTGTTGCAGGTATTGAGGAGACCACATGTGTTAAGGTCTTAACTTGGCACAGATCCAGGGCTCAAAACATAGTGGATAATAAAAATAAGATAATAATAACAATGATTTTGCTCTTTGTAATCTCAAGACTTCAAAGGATGTCAATGATTTAATGGACTTGAAGGGCAGCATTCAAATATGATTGATATGTGAGATTAATCATAGTAATCTTTTTTCTATCAGAAACACAGTGGAGTTATATAACCTGGATACTTGAGATATTAACATTCTTTAAGGCTTTTGGTGACAGAGCTAAAGATTTATACATTTTCTTCTCTCCTCACTTTCCCATGTGGTGAAGTTTTTCATTTTTCAGGCAGCTGCCTCGTCAATAAACTCCAGGCATAGGAGTAAGATGAGTGCTACTGAAAAAGTACATAGAGGTAAAGACATAGCTCAGAAAGCATTCCTATTTGAAGTAATCTTCCAAGGCAGTGAAAAGAGAACCATTGAGCTATTTCATAACAATATTTTCCTTCCAAACAGGAAGCTGATATTTTTGTAGATCTATCTGCATAATGATCCATTCATGTTTGGAAAAAAGGAAAAAAATGAAATAAAAAGAAAACGTTGAGGGAAAACCAGTATTCCATGTAATCTAGACCGTTGGTGTAATGTTTGTAAAGTGTGTATTTTTCTCCATTGTTATTAGTGAGGATCTTCACCATTACTCAGATTATGTGAATTAGCACACAGGGCCATGGAGGTGGATTCTTCTTCAGGTTATTATACAGAGATGTGCTTGCAGTGCTGACTATTTACATCAAAAATATGTATATATATGTCTATATATTTCCAAAATATGCAAGACAATTTATCATAAAATGGAAAACCTTTTAAAAAATTTACCACCAGTTTAGGCTTGACGTGTACCTTGCAAACTGTCCATGAGACCAAATTTTTTTTGGACATGAGTGCTGATGAACCTACCTACCTCTGATTCTAGGATGTTAAAATTAGGGGGAAAAAAACAGTGAAGCCAATTTTCCTGGATGGCTTTGAAGGGATAATCTGGTAAAAGCCAGTTTAGCAAATAAGAATATTCTTTGACAAAGAGCATTCAGCTTCTGTAGTTTTATAATTACTGGTAGAAATTAGGAAAAAAGGAACAGAGCATATTGCTGACGTTTTCCTGGGCCCGTGGTCCCCTGACTCTCCTGGAAGAAGCTGCTCATGAAAACTTCTGTTTGCCCTGGTGAATCTGCTATTACAGCAACTGAACTCAAGCCGCAGGCACTTCTGTTGTTAACTAAACGGAAGAAATGGCGCTGTGGCTCTAAATGTAATCGCTGGAATATGAAGCACAGTGAACTGCAGCCGACTCAAGGTGAGTCATCAGAAAAAGCAATTTATGCCGAAGAGGAGGCCTGCTGTGGTTTAGTCTGTGGTGCCCGTTCCCACACACCGTGGAGGAGGCGCTCCCTCGTCCCATCTAAGGAAAATGGAATGAGGTTCCGAATGGGGTTTATCATCCACATCCCTGTGCATCGAAGACCACATCAGCCTCTGAAACCAGCTGGCTGGGTAATTGTATGGTGTACTTTTTCCCTTTTAAAGCCACAACAACTATGCATTATTCCTCAAAGAAGATAGGGAGACAGGTTCTTACCTGTGAGGCTGATCGGCTTTTTAAACCTGAGAATGACTTTTGCCTAGCAAATCACTGATACACTTAGCCAATGCATGATATTTGGAAAAATCCTCTTTCTTTTCACCTGTTATTTTTTGCGCCTCTCTCTCCTCAGTGGGCACACACATACACTCACACACACAGCAGCAGCAGCAGTAACTTCTAAGCTTCAAAATGTGTGTTGGGAATGATAGAGAAGGGATAGACCCAGGAGATCACAAGTGTTGCTAGCCTAGAATTTTGTGAAGCTCTTGACCCTGTTTAGAAGGAGTGTGAGCCTGTGGCCACAGCACGGTAGCATGCTGGTTGTGTGTGCCTGGTGTGTCTGTCGATGATCAGATCATTTAAAAAGCTGTGGCAGATTTCAAATCCCCTCTGTCACCTTTCTGCAGGCCGTGGAGTTCGCGTGGATTCTTTGTAGAACCCATTTGAGATTTAACAACCTGGCCCAAGCGCTCTGTCCTCTGAGGAGTGAAGCATGAAGGTAGTGGCAATTCAGAAAATATGTAAAAACTCTATGAAGGGGAAAGTTTTATTCCATTATGTGACCTCTAAAAAATGAATAGAACGTCTGTTTTCCTGTTTAAAATGCTTCATTGGCTTCACGGTGCTCTTTAAATAAACTCTGAACTCTTAGCTACCTCCTTCAAAGCCAGATCCTTGCTCTGGCATCAGCCTCATGTGCTGTGGGCCCCTCCTCATATACTATCCTTCAGATACCAGGCTTGTATCTGGGGATGCGGGGGCAGCCTGCAGGAGCCAGCTGTTAAATCCTCAGAACTTGTGAGCTGACTGTGAAACAGGTATTACTAAAAATTAAATTTTATGAATAGTGACATTATTTTTCAAAAAGACAGTAAATACTCTAAACTCATCCCTTCCCGTTTATTATATTCCATTTTACTATTATTTCACTGCAGGTTGTTTCTATTTTTAACTGGTGAAAATACTATATAATGGTGTGTGTACTGTTTTCTTAACTCGATGCTAAGTAACGTCACATTGTTGGCTTTGAAATGAATGGTGTGGGTATTCACATAAGGAAGCAACAAATGCCGCGTATACGGGCTCCCCACCCTACCCCGCCCATCCACCCACCACCTCCTGCATGAAGAGCCAGTCACTAAACATTTAATAACAACACGTGATTGTTCTTGAGCTGTTTAATTGACCGCAGCAAAACGCCCGTTCCAAGGAACCGAGGCTCCAGTTCCAAGGAAAGGCAGAGGGCGGAGGCGGAACGAGAGCGAGAAGCTGGGGAAACGCCATGCATCTTCATTAGAAAAGTGAAATCAGAAGTGTCACAGGCCAGTTCCAGCTGGGTGACAGTAAGCGGAAGGGGGCTGGCCAGGCCATTCAGGTGCCACTGCCCTGCGTGAGGCACACAGAGGGCTCTGAGGTACAGGGACTTGGGAAGTAATGGTAGACAGATGCAGACGCAGAGGCAGGACCAATGTGATTAGCGAGGAGAGGGCGTTTCATAACCTGCCCTTCCACTCAATCTATGGCAGTCTTTTCACGTCATTAATTAGTCTTCCACAACACAATTTCTAAGGCTTCTGAGTATTGCATCATTGAATTCTTTCCCTAAAGGAAATTCAGTTAGTGACTTACAATATCTTAATATTATTTAGTGTGTGGTGTTTGCCACTCATGGTCAACAGCTCAGACTACATTTACTTTCTTTTACGGGGAAAAGAAAGAGACAGGAGATAATCTAGTTAAATGTAGAAATCAGAAGTATTGTTAGGGGAGAAATTGCTGTTTTCAGGTTTTGATTATGGCATTCACTTGGTGAAGTACAAGGAAAAAAATAGGAAATAAATGACAATTTTGACACCTTAGCCTTCAGCTTTCTGCATTAAAATAAGAGAAAAATAATGTTCATATATCAAGGGAAATAGGTTACAAGCTGAAGCATGCAAACCTCTTCACACAATCAAATGTACTGCCAAAAAGAAATTAATGGTATTCTACTTATTTTCATTGAAATAAGGTTAGGGACTCCAGCTCTAGTGAAAATTTAGCAACTGAAAGCCCAATTGAATTAATTGAACTTTCCTGGGAAGGAAAATTCTAGTTACTGCTTTTCTATTTTCCCAAACTTGTTGCTATTAAGTTACAAGGGGCACTTACAGTCGGTGGGAGCATTGGCCTTGGCACTGAGGGGCCCCAGGCTGCTCAGCTGCCCGTGGACTTCTGGGAAGGAAGGGTCTCTGAACACAGGTCAACAAATGACCTGTGTTTATAAGTTGAAGACTCCATCAGTTTTAGAGCTTTTAGTTTCTAAAGAAGCATGGAAATCAAGGCTTTAATGTGCAACACATGGGGCCTTTTTTGTTTCAGAATACACTTTCCCCCCTTTTCTGTAAGATTTGCTTAAGAACTGAACACTGGCAGATCTGTTGGGGAAGCAAAGATCATTTCTAGCCTAAAAAAAGACTGATCTTAAATGCAAACCAGGGAACAATGGGGCATCAGAAACCAAAATGGAGATGTTGCTAATCTCTTTCCATTAAAAAGGCATACAATTTTAAGTTTCTTCTCCCTTTACAAGGCAATGTCAGGGTAGGGCAAGCTCTTCATATCAGACAAAAAACCAAACATTCTGGAGTCAAGATTCGCTCCCCTGCTGTTTCCAACAAGCAGCCTGATATAAATGTTCTATTTTAAAAAGAAATTTGACTGACAGCTCCTGTTTGCCTTTCAAATTATCATTTCATTTTTATTTCCCATAGTGCAGCATTTTCATTAAGAGAGCTACATTTCCGGTCAGAGACGGAAACCGCGTGGAATCACGCTGTGGACACGTTGCGGGCAGCGAACACGGCGCCCGGTGTTAGACCGGTGGAGTCAGACAGGACCTCAGTTCAGCAACCTCCACACCTGAGCTCTGGCTAAGAAAGAGTTCAGAGTCAAGACGCGAACTGCAAGAGAAAGTTTACTTAGAGCCTCACAGAGGCAGAGGAAGTGAGTTGTAGAAGAAATGGAGTCAGGAAACAGGTTACAGAGGCAAAAGAAGGGCCCTTGGAGCTTAGCAGAGAGAAAGGTAAAGGTGACGCACCTGGGGGGAGGTGAAGGGGGACAGGAAGGACTCAGCGAGTGATCCCGGGAGGGAGAGCATGCCGGCTCGGCACAGGGCAGGGGGTCATCTGTCAGAGCAGCCGGACCTGAGGTCCGCCGGTGGTGTCTCTTGTCTGGTTTTGCTGCGTTACTGGGCCTGCAGGTAAAACACACCTGGAGCCCGATGTAGTTGATGAGGGTCAGAGCCTCACTGTCCTGGGGGCTTAATGCTGAAGGGCTCTTCTCCAGCTCCTCGGTTTATTCCCCTCTAAGGGTGGCGCGTCTAACCCACATGAGCAGCAATATCCTAGGGGAGGAAAGGTTACCTGGGGCCAGGTCCTTGTTCTCTCTGTTTTGGCTCTTGCTAGGCACCTGGGGCTTTCTGCCCTGGTGACCTATAACTGCCCCATCATCCTTGCTCTGCTTCTGTCTGTCTGTCTACCACAAAAGAATGATAGAGGAAGTTCTTCTGAATATAATCACTCCAAATGCCTGAATTACAGATGCTGTGTTAACCTGTGATATGCAATTCTGTTCTTACATTTTTTTGGGTAAGTCGGGAATTCTAAGGCTAATAAAAATGTTAAAAGCATAGATATTGTTTCCTGAGAGAGCCTCTTTCCATCCATTGTTGCACTCCAAAGAGCGTGAGGAAAGCCAGAAGCTACTGCCTTTTGAAAAGCATCTTGACATTTCTGTTAAAAGGAAAAGATTGGCTACGTTTTGAATTCCTTACATGGTTTCTCTAGATAATGTATTGGATGCTTACAATATGTCAGTTATTCTTCCCAGCTCTTTAGTAGTATTGTCTTGTTTAATTTTCCCAATGAACTTATGGGATAGTAATATTAACTCCTGCTTATAGACGAAGAAATTCGGGCTGGAAGACATTTAGCCACACTGCACAGATGATAAGCAGTGAGATTATGGATGAGCCCATTTCACTAATCATGGCAAATAATTGTTTCCCAACGCAAAATATGGGCAAAATGGTGGTAGAAAGACAGCTGTACCACAATAAATGGAATACACATTACCTCTCGCCTTCGGAGAGCTAGTTCAGAACTTGGTATGGAGAGGCAGAGGTGGGGAAGGGTGCAACCTGGCATGCGTGCTGTGCGTCTGTGCGTTCTTACCAGAGGCCGACCAGAGCATGTGCAGCTCTGACACAGGAAGACAAATGAGGCGGGAGGAGCATGGGCACGTGAGTTTTAGTGGCTGTCAGCATTTGAAAACAGCCCGCAGATAATTTTCAAAATGCCTAGCTCCTACAGGGACAATATGAGTAGGTATTATCTACAGATGCTGGTATCTAGAAAGATCAAAACTACTCAACAGTCATTTTTAGGTTCCAAAAATCCTAGGAATTCTTCTCCAAGAAATAAGGTGACTCCAGCAGGTTTGGATTTCCTATAACCTGAGGGGTCGTGTATTTTGAACTGGTTTCACCAGCGCAAATGTAACCCGTATTCTTGAGGAGCTGCTAGAGTATATCCCTGGAATACCCATGGAAACAGCTCCCTGAATTATAAAGCAGACCAGACACCAACCATTTTTCGGAGTAGGAAGAATGGGCCATAAAGACAAATTAGGGTTAGGGTTCCTGGAGGAAATGGGTACAGAACAAAGCGGATGGGTCAGAACTTCCGGCCTGGTTTGGGAGAGGCTTGTTGCGAAAGTAGATGAGGTAATTTCTCGGAAACACCCTGCAGCAGAACAAGGAGCAGGCCTGTGGCAGCCCATGCCACTCAGAAACCCTGCCATGTGCTCTAAAAACTTGGCGAGGGTCTAAGTTTTTAAATACTTGATCTACTTACTTTGGTGCATGGATTTACTTACAGCAACTAAAGCTCCTTTACCAATATAAGCAGTAAAATGATAGATTACTTGTATTTACCATGGGAACGTGCTAGAAATGGGATTATATACATATGTGAGGTCTGTCTACAAAAAGCCCAGTCATTGTTAATATAACAAGAACAGTTTGTGTGACAGTCAGGGGACTGGAATGCGCATGTGTGAACAATGATGACTTCATTGTACTAGTCAGTGGGGGTGGTAGACGCCTTCCAGTGAGCACATGTACTGTCTGGTTGTCACATTCAAAATGACTGACTGAGTAGAGCAAGGAATTTGCATCAAATTTTGCATTAAGCTTGAACATCCCTTCACAGAAACTATACAGATGATTCTGAAGGTTGCAGCAACGGGCAACTGGCAACTGGCAGCTTCCCTATGACAGTGTGCTCACTCATGCATCACGTCTCCTGCAGAGTTTTTTGGCAAAACATCAAATCACCCAGCCCCCACTGTGGCCCAGATTTGGTGCCCTGTGACTTCTGTCTTTTTCCAAAACTAAAATCACTTTTGAAAGGGAAGAGATTTCAGACCATCGATGAGATTTGGAAAAATACAACGAGGCAGCTGATGGCGATTGGGAGAACTGTGTGAGGTCCCAAGGTTCTTACTTTAAAGGGGACTGAAGCATCATTGTCCTGTGTACAATGTTTCTTGTATCTTGTGTCTTCTTCAGTCAATATCTTTATTTTCTTCAATAAATATATTACATGGCTGGACACCTTCTGGGCAGACCTCTCATATATAACAAGGCTTAAAAACACCCCAAAACAAAACTCACACTGAAAAACATATTTTTTTAAATTGATTAATGAGATGGTTCATAGCATATACCAGGCTTCTAAAGGGATAGTGCTCTTCCAAGGGGAAGAATAGTGAAGAAATAACTATGAGAATTTGCCAGAAGAAATGGGATACTGGTTATTTTAACCCGTGTAGTGACTTCCCACTGCTTGCACAGCTGCCGTTAGCAGAGGGGAGCTCAGTGAGATGCACACGGCTGTGGGAAGGGTTCTATGTCTTGTGCCACCTGAAACCAGGAAATGGAAGGGAATCATTTTATGAAACCAGTCACAACATATTTATGAACGTTTTGAGAAACTAAAGTGGACTTAAATGTCAACCAAAGTATAAAAAGTCATATTTTGGGGGGGAGGTGAATCTTTGTGGGAATTTTATCATTTCTCAACTGTAAATGCTGTACTTCTAGCAATACCATAGTTCTACTTTTTGCAAAGTCTCCAGAAAAAGTCTTTAATTGTTGAGTGTATCTTACTGATTTGCATGGAGTCACATTATAAAAACTTGATAGGGCACGTTTGAAATGAAGAAATACAAACTATGGATAAAATTTTATTTTAAGCAAAATATTGAAATTCTTTAAATCTCTCAATTTCAAAAAAATTTAAAGCCCGTAATTTTAATCTTTCCATTCTGAGTAAATTGTAAACAGTGTTTATGCTTTTGCCAGTGGCTGAAATATTTTCAAGTTGTGTTTATGCCTGTTAAGATGTCTGTGAGTGTCTTTGCTAACTATTTGTTGTTTTTAAGGCAAAGCCATTATAATTTAAAAGCATTTTGAAAATATGCTATAGAGCAAAGACATAAAAGTAGTCATTCATTAAATGATGGCATTAGCTTAAGTGCTGACTTTTTTTTGGAAAAATCAATAACTTTAGAATATAAAAGACATTATGAAATACTATTATTGTGAACATATTATAATTTATTAATATATTATGCTTTAAAAGTCAAAAGCAAACATGTTATAATGGCTTCAGATTTGTGATCCTTTAAACAATCTACTTCATATTTATTCTTGTGGGAAAATATTCAGGAACTAGTTAAGAATTTAAGTGATCATTCAGATGAAATGCAACTGATCTTATTTAAACCAAAGACCAATACCATTGTACAATGTATACAGCACTGGGCATTCATGTTAGGGTGTACACAGTTACAATCTAAGATAAAATCCTTACATTTAATTACTTTTATTTAAAAAGCTCTAAACACTTCACCACACTGTGATGAAGTGAATGGGTGAGCCGTAGTTGAATTATATCAGCTATCATTCATTCTAGGCTTAGGTTGGCACCTCCCCACCCTGAACTGCATGACCAAAGGAGAGAGCAGAGTTCTTTCAGGGAGAGCAAATGGAAGGTGGCAAACAACAAGCAGTAGCTGCTGACAAGAGTAGGAGAGAGAGAAAATAAAAAAGTGTGCCTGTCATTGGGGTTGTGGAGCATGGAATGGCCTTCATACTACAGCTTCTCTCTCTCTCTCTCTCCACCCCCCTCTTTCTCTCCTTCTCTCTCTCAAACACACCTCTCTCTCTCTCTCTCTCTCTCAAACACACACCCCTCTCTCTCTCTCTCTCTCTCTCTCTCTCTCAGCTATTCATAGTGTGCATATTTACAAAAGGTCATCTTTTAGTATTCTTTTTAAAATTTTTTTTCAATTGCACTTTACATTCGATATGATCTTGCATTAGTTTTGCGTGTACAGCGCAGGGGATAGACAGTCACACACTTTACAGTAAGTCTTCCCCCTCACGGTTCCAGTGCCCACCTGGCACCATGCATGGTTGCTACAACGCCATTGACTTCACATCCCTGGGACTGTTTTGCATCTACCAGGCTGCACCGCAGTGTTCTTGAAGCAGATGCAGGCAGTTGCTGTTGTTCTCAAACATACTGAGAGGGCAAAGCTTGGGATTTACCCGATAGTGGGCTACCTGTGCCAGATCTGCTTTCTCAACAGTGTAGGGCCTCTTGTCCTTAATGCTGTTGTGCTGTTTCCCAACTCCAGACATCCATATAAAGATCGTGTTTTATGCCCCAGTGTTAGTGTTACCAGGGTATCAACATGGAAAACAAACTTTTTAGATTTTTTTCATCTCTATTGTTGGTTTTCCTTAGACTGAATATAAAGGTAGAGAGATTATATTTTAGGGAAAGTATCTGACACCCCTTCTGCATCCATCGGTTCTGGCAACTCCTCACTGGAAGCCTTCATGCCAGCGCCCTGTTAAACCATGTCAGTTTTATTTCATGCTTCACACACTGGACTTTACTCTATGGGTGGAGCTGAACTGCACGTTGGGGTCATACAGGGGAAAGCCCAGACCCACGCTGTCCCCTGTGCTTGCGCCTGGGACAATCGTGCTGTGCCATAATTTTGATAACGTTGCTGGTCTGATAACAT
Source organism: Anoura caudifer (assembly GCA_004027475.1). Taxonomy (NCBI): domain Eukaryota; kingdom Metazoa; phylum Chordata; class Mammalia; order Chiroptera; family Phyllostomidae; genus Anoura; species Anoura caudifer. The sequence continues at coordinate 327,339 of PVKU01000749.1, read as the reverse complement.
GCAGGTCTACTTTTTCATCTCATTGGACGTGGAGAAGAGGGAAGAGAAGCAATTTTTGGTCTGATGAGGTCCCTGGCTGTCACTTAGGCCAGGGTTTCTAAAGTGTCCTGAAGCTAATTCTGAAGAAATGGAGTTTTCGGTAGGTCCCCGCTGCCTTTTGAATGACACTATCTGCTGCCATTGGTTTTGATAGGACTATTATATCACTTGCTATTATTAAGGCCTTATAACCTTGGGCTATCCGTGATTGTGGACTTTCTCTTGATAGCTGGTTCAGGTGCTTTCTACTATTTTGGTTCTGGGGCAGAGTCAGGATAACACTATCCACAAGGTTCTGCTTTATCAATTTGCACTAATTGTTTTGAATTGCAATTACAGTTTATTTGGCCATGGGAGAGGCAGGCACATTCTTATATGTCCAGTTAAGACCATTTATTAATGGTTAAAATGTCATAGGATGTCAAGTGCAAACAAGAAGAAGATGAATACCTCCTCTCCTAGTAACATTTTCTTCACCTTCCTGTCCTATCATATAGATTAATGTGTTGTTTTGGGAAAGGGCTGAAATTGGATAATACTCTGAAAAGCTGAGTTGAGAAGAAAGTGTTTCTTGGAACCCATATGTCTTCATAAAAAAATGTTGACTTTTGAGACAGGCTGAGATGTAACATTGTCTGTTTTGCGGATGGCTCAGGCTGCAAGAGGACAATAAAATCTCCAAGGTTACTCCAATCCAGATTGATCTTTGCTTTCATTTTTGTTGCCCTAGAATCACGACGACTCAGGCAGGGATAATGGAGGAATCACAGTATGATATGACAAAGAGAGTCGAAGTAATAACCAGCTTAGTTACACATTAAAGCAAATTATATAAATATTAGACAGAAAATGCCCACAATTCCTTTTGACTTGTTAGTGAAGGGCTTGTAGTAGGTGGGAAATGAGATGGGTCTTAACATGCATGATGGTAGCTTGGCAAAGTTTGTGAGAAGTGAGTTATAGATTGACAATGAACTAGAAACTCGGCAACATTTGGAATAACAGCAACATGCTCTGAGTTAAGGGTATGGAATCCAGGGGGAGTGACAGCAACTGGAGGAACAAGGAAGGCTGGAGTTGGCTTGGGTGAACCTTGGAGGGGAAGCTGTGGCTTCCAATTGTGCTGCAAAACTTCAGTAAACCAATGGAATAAATGTTCAGGGCCAAAGCATGCACATCGGAGGAGGAAGCCAGCATCCTGTCCTGAGCTCTCCTCTTGTACAGATGCCCTCTATGCTTGGCTTAGTCTCTGAAGCCGCATGCTGGGGCAGCTGCCTGTGTATGGATTCCTCCTCTTTCTACGCAGGCACTGTGCCCTGCGTTGAGCTGATTCTGGCACCTTCCACCACAAGTGCGCGGACACTGTCCTCACCTTGCGCGCACTTTGGCACCTCTCAGGAGTCGCTGCCTGCAGGGCAGTCAGTCCTCCTTACCCTGCACACGACTGAATTCCACTGCCCCTCCACCCACACACATTCTCCCGGGGCCACAAACCCCACGCTGGCTGTTGTCCTGAGCTGACGCCCACCCCATTTGGACCCACTTGCTCCAGTAAACATAATGTTGGGTATATAATGGTTTTGTAATGAACTGCTATTGATGGATTCTCATAACTTGTAGTATTTGTTTTGCTTGCTATTCACGTGAAACCATTTGATGTCTCAACAGTCCATTTAACTTTGAGCTGGAAGTATTGGCTTTCAAACTTATTTTGGGGACTATCGTAAAATCTCTTTTCTCCTCTCTCTTTATCTCTCATTTTCTCTCTTTCATTCTCTGTCTGCCTGTCTCTGTTTCTCTTTCACACATTCACATACATACACATCATAATTATAGTTGAGAAGATTTATGAGACCCCAAACCTGGGCTGTTAATGGAAAATAGTACTAGAAATGGGTTTAACTTCATTTTTTAACATATCACCTCTCTTATGGACCCTTGGATTCTTTGACTTTCAAATGATAGTTGTGTTAGTGGAAGGGCTGCTTCGGCAGGCAGGAGACCTGAGTAGTAGGTAGGTTCTTGTATATTTTATATTATTATTCTTTAAAATTTCAAGTTTACTATGGTGATTATTAGTGTCAATGAAGGAAAAATTGCTCCTGAATCATGTTTCTCTCTTGCCTGTCAAAGTGCATTGATAATTATAAGCACCAAACTTCTGTAATCTGTTCTTCCACCTCCGCTGTGTCAGGAAGATCTCGTGTCTGGCCTGGCTGACGGAAAGCATTGCTTCGCTAATTGGTCAGATGAAACAGCAGCTCCAATACCTCAGGGATTCGGTCACTAAAGGGCAGGAATATGTACACACATGCAAATGTGTTTTTCAAATTTGGAAAATAAATAGGTTAAAGTGATGTGGTAGTTAGAAATGTTGACTCTCTGTAGCCTGATAAAAAGTTACCAGCAAATATTTCATATAACCTTCAAACAATCACCATATTAATAGGATTTAGGGCTCATAGAAGAAATGAAAATTTTAGGAAAAAACAGCTATTTGTACTTAACTACCTATGTGGGAATGTGCCCAATTTAATTTTTGTTTTTATTTTTTTTTACTTCATTAGCTTTTAAGCTGACATATAATCTTAATATGTACCTGAAACTAATCGATGATAACCTCACTGTTTGTGGCTCAGAGACAATGATAGTAGAAGGGATTATTGATTCTCAATATTCATGTGGCTTTAAAAGTCTTATTTATTAGTGTGGAAGTTTCTAGGGTGATGATGCAATGCCATGGGTTTGCTTTCCTTGGAAACTTAGTGTGGCACATTTCCCACCATAGCTCGCATACTAGAAATCCCAGGTCCTTCATAACAGGTGGTTCAGCATCTTGACTCCTGTAATGACCAAGCCTCACATTTCAGAGACTGCGAACCTTGTGGCTTCTACACTCAGCCGTTCTGATGTGCCTGCCCAAGTATACAGTGCTATACATAGTGCAAGGGATGGAGAGAAAATTCCTTCCCCAGCCCTGCAGGCAATTAGTTTATTCCCTGAAGCATGAAATTTGATTGCTCTTATTATTTGAATTTCCATAACTAATACAGTTGTCAGTGCCCACAAAACCAACCAGGCCTTTGTAAGCCTGTAGCTCGAGATTTGGACTTGGTAACCTCTGGTTACAGCAGATTTCACAGGCTGTCTTTTTCCTTTTCAAGATGACATTAAATATGTTCAAATTTTTTATGAACTGAGATCTGGTATTTAGAGATGGCCACTGCTCCTTCCTTGGAAATTAAATAGAACTTAAAAAACTTTCTAGATAAGATTTCAAAAAGCCCCGGGATCTTAATGCAAAGATATTTTTGTCTGATTTAATAGACAGATTCATTTCTCCTTCTTTCCTCTTGTTCATGACATACATGCAAAAGCTGATCTACAAAAGACCTCCACATTTTCAGATCATCAAACTACCTTCACACCACCAACTGTCCCCACCAAGTCCAAGAAAATGCCCTGTCAGTGACCTGCGTATTGCTAAATCGGACGCTCTGTGCTATATTCTCAGTCTACATGATCTCGCAGCAGCAGTGAGCACGGCAATCCACAAATCCAATTTGGAGCACTCCCCTCCCTCCCCTGGTTTTCTCTGCGCCCTATTATCCTGGCTTTCCTTGCACTTTGCTGACAGCTCATTCCCTGTTTTTTTCTCTTGTCGTATACTTAATTTAAAAGTATACAGCTCCTCAAGTTAATACTAAGTTCATATCCATTTTGCCAATGATTTCTTCCTGTAAAGTAATCCCATTCCTATGCTGATAACTCTTGAATGTTTAAGTCGAGGCACAGTTGTTCACCTGGTTCCAAAACTATCTCTGATGGTCTACTTGACATCTTCACATCCAGGTGTATTTCAAGCATTCAAAATTTAACATATTTAAAACTAAGCTCTTGATTTCTCCCCCACACCTCCACCCCACATGTATGTGGAGCGTGTACTATATGCCTGGTGTAGCCTCAGGAAGCTATAGTGACTACCATGGATCCCATCTTCCCCTGCAGAAACTTATATTCTAGTGGGGAGGCCAATGAGACAAAACATGGGAAGATAAAATAGCTAGAGTTCATAGTAATTTCTGTGAAGGAGTATTGGAGAATTGGGGTATATTTAACAATGAGGAAGGGTTCTTCACTCCTATTTTCTTTTCCTATTGTGTAACTACAGGCCTCTTTCTACCCTCCCCTGCTCCTGAGAGATCGCTGAGGACAGTCAGAGCTTGCGCAGCCCAGCCCCTTCCTTGTTCCTTCCCTCTCAGAAGGGAACTTGACTGTGCAAGCAAGTGCTTGTGCCTATTTAGACCAAGGCTCTGCCCTATGAGGAAAACCTGCAGTTACTTCATCCATGTCCCCCCACCCCCTTTTCCTCTTGAGCTACTACCTGTCTGTAGAAAGCATGCTCTCTGAAGAGCTCACCTCCTTCTCTTTACTTTAAAGGTGTCCTGCCTACTCCTCTGTGATTGGCCAAAAAGTTCATTTGACTTTCTCCGTATGATGGTTCTAGTAGTGCTTAGTTGTCTTTAACTTCACTGGAGACAATTTTGTTAGATTGTATTGTGATAGCTCTCAGATTAGCATGCATTTAAAAAAATTATCAAAATTGGTGAATTTTCATGTAGCTATTTTAATATTGTAGATGGAAGAAAATATGTAACATTTTTGACATATTATACTTTATTATCTCAAGAAAGGTAAAAATGCAACTGAAATGCAAAAAAAGGATTTGTACTGTGTATGGAGGAAGTGCTATTGCTGATCAAATGAGTCAAAAGTGGTTTGTGAAGTTTTATGGACTTGGTAACCTCTAGTTACAGCAGATTTTGTATCTGGATGATACTCTGCAGTTGGGCAGGTCAGATGAAGTTGTGAGTGGTCAAATTGAGACATTAATTGAGATTAATCAACATTCTGCCTCTTGGGAGATAGCTGACATACTCAAAATATCCACATTGATGAAGTTATTGGTGAAAATGAAAAAAATGTGTCTTTTATTTTACAGACAATACTAAATGGATGTTTTTGCCAACCGAATAGAGGACCCACTGATCCTTCAGGGCTCAGAGAAGGTTTCTTTCTGGTTTGTAACTGTGCCCCCAATACCCTCAACATCCAAGGAGGGCTTGGAAGAGCCATGGCCCTTGGCTTCCATTTGACCAGAGGCTGTTTTAGTTTTTTAAAGGTTGCACAAACCCACAGATGAATATGAAACAGAGGCTGAATGTGGCTTGCAAAGCCTAAAATATTTACAATCTGGTCCTTTACAGAAAAGTTTGCCAACTTCTAATCTCAAGCTTGGAGCCAGGAATCTTGAGAAATAAACTGGTAATAAAGTTTTAGAACAAAAAATACATATGGATAAGAGTACTTCTGCTAAAGCTGAGATGACTTTGAATGTCAGTGGTGTTTTATTAAATATAAACCATCCTGATTTTTGATATTGTTTTTAGAGACTTACATTGGCTAATGTAGCCAGTTTTTACAGAAATGCAGTTAGATTTTACCTGTTGACATGAGATCATATGAGCTTTAGATTACATGGCATTTGTTACGTTTGAAGGTCATAGCAAACACACTTTGGTTTTTGTTTTGCTATGTTTTTGCATAGAGAACCAGTTGTTTATATACAGAAGACACCTGGTCCTCATTAAAGATTCAGAAGTCAAAAAAAATGTTTGGTCTTCAATGAGGAGTAAGTTCCCAAAACAGCTTTGGTAACAAAGTGCATTAACAGAAGGCCACAAGGACAGAGCTCATCTTTAGTGGGAGCGAGCACCTTTGAAAACCTGCAGGCCACAGGCAACTTCTTGGAGGCTAGAGGCTGTGGCAGAGGATCCAGCTGAAGCCGGAGGCACTGAGGATGGCCCTTGATTAGACCTTGGCTGCTGCAGCTTGACCTACATGTGTACTTGAGTTGCAGGTGGACCTCAGCAGCTGACTGAGGGATGCGGAGGCTTTAGTAAGCAGGCAAAGATTCAAGTCTAGGGAGGAAGGAGTCTTTCCAGATACAGCCTTTTGGACATTAAGGTCCTGAATGATATTTGCTGCTTTTAGTGTGTTTCCCAAGCAGGTGTGTAGGTGGGAAGTTTGAACTGCAAAGGCATCTAAACCTTACCAGGGCATGAGGGTCTAACTTTAACTTGTTAGTTCAGGTCTAGGAAGATGTAATGGAATAGAAATGCTGTAAAATGTTGTTGTTGAAACCTGCCTTCATAGCTAAGCGACAGGACTATGCAAAGACTAAAGTCGAATTCAAGTTGTGGGTGGGAGCGGGTTACAATCAAGACCCAAGTCTTTCATTCTTACGAAGTTGAGAAATTCGCAATAATGGCAGCCCTGGTCATCACGTCTCATCCGAGGCACCTTTCTTTCTCTTTCGTTTTATTTCAGCTATTTTTACTTTTACTTCCCTTTTAATTTAATTACTGAATTGAGTAGTTATGTGTTGTGACAATATGCAGTTTCCTACAAGCAAACCTCTTCCATCCAGTGCTGCTGGACCACGCCCACTGCCGCTGGACCACGCCCACTGCCGCTGGACCACGCCCACTGCCGCTCACAATGCACTTGCTAGGACTTACGAGTCTGCACGCGCAGAAGTCTTCTCTCTCATATGTAGTTACTGAATCCAAAGCAGGGCCACCTTTTAAAAATTTTAACAGTCATCCCTTTGCATATGACTTGGTGAACAGAATTCACTAAATTCGGTATTTTTTTTTGAATGATTGATGAACAAGTGAAAACTAAAAACTGGATTTTCACAAATAATTTTCTTCAAGATTCCTCAAAACACAACACACAACACAAAATCTAAGAACTTAGTATATTTAGGTTCAAAATTTGTCTGAAGAGATTTGCGTGGTTTTTAAGTTGTCTAATAGCGATATTACCAAAATCATTCATTAGGTTTCTGTTTTACTTCGTTGTACTTCTGAGCACTATGCAAAATGACTTGGAATAGTTTCTGCTCCCAAAGGGATCCGTGTATGATGACTGATGATACTGAGGAAGATACAATGAAGGTTTTAATAATGGGATTTCTATTACCACTCTTACTCAGCATGCGCTCTACGGTGCAGTGATTCTTCTCTAGGGCCTTTGGAAAAAAAAATAACACGTCCCAGCACTGTGGCCCGAGTACAGATTTCCTGAGGGCAGGAAACTGCCTGGTTTTTACATTCCAGAATGATTCCTAAGAGGGAAGGGGAAGAACAAGGATTGAAGAAACGTGAAACATCTAAAAACAGCAGAATTACATGCAATCTCTCCGAGTGTGTTTGAGATCTCATCAGAGCTGGAGAAAAAACGCTCTTTACTAAGAGCCTCGAATTTGTGAGAGAGCACTTAAACCGGAGCATGGGTTAGTGCCTGGTTTCAAAGGGCGTCTGTTTCCGGGCCGAATCAGAGACCTTGTCCCTGACAGTGTGCAATTTACCTTACTCCTATCCAACTTCCATTTTCAGCGGCGACATGCTGCCCGACCCCCGATGCACAGAAACCAATTTCACACCTCTCTCAGTTTCCATGGATTCATTACACAAAATAACCTAGTTACATCAGAAAGTGACTTTTCTGTAAATTTCCAACATATCAGCACTATTAGTGAATATTTAGATTTCTTTGGACACCTTTTTAGGGAACTTCCTGGATAGTAAATGAGCTGCCAGGCTGCTCTGTCACCTAATTCCTCAGAGTCGCACTGTTACTTTATCAGACAACTTCTGGCTGCCCAAATATTACCTTTCAAAAAATGCATTAGTTTCATTATTTATTAAATTGTAATCTCTTGACTCATTTTCTTTTAGATGGTTCTCACTGTTTGTTGTGAAAAATATTATATCCCTTACACATTTTCAATTTAACAACAGCCATTCTTTATTATAACTAATTTCAAAATATAGTGTCCAACACAATTTATATATTTTCATTTTCAAATAAAGTGATTAAATAATTCTTTAAAATATCTTCAATGTAATACAAATGTCATAGTGATTTGATACCACATTGTCTATTTAAAAATATATAAACAGGCTGTTGTTACATAGTCAAACATTTACATCATTTCTTATTTTCCTTGACCTTTATTTTCATGCCATTATCTCAAAATTTCTCCTAATGTATGCTTGCACATAATATATTCTTCACTCTATTATAGTTTTCTGCAACATAAACAATAAATTAAAAAATCCTTGTATGTTTGGACAACATGCATAAATGCAAATATATGCATATAGAATTTTATTCTGATGATTATAGGATTTAAATACTTCTGTATTGATTAATCATTAGAATTATTTTAAAAGAACTACCCAAATAGCATAAAGTATTAAAATCTTGGTACATATAATTTAAAACATATAAAGAACTTTAATGACATCAATTCTGACGCTGTTTTCACATTTGTACACGGAAGCACTGGGAAATCTGGCTGCACATACAGATGGGAATGAAAACAGCTTTTCTGTAACAATCTTGCTTAATTATTCAAATTCTTCTTGTGTTATGCACCTAAATCACCTAGTGGTCTATCATCCTAAAGTGTTTTATGATAAGTTAACAAGTTGGTTAGGTCTTCCTTCACTTTTTCTTGGTCAAAAAATTAGACAAGAAAATAATTAGATTTGCAGAAGAATTTTTTACACTTATTAGATTTATATAATGACATATGGGGTAATTTAATTATACCTGTTACTTTCTCACTTAGAGGCAACTTTTTAACTTTTCAGAAGAGAGGAATTACTAATTTAAACATACTTTGCCTATACTTAGCTTATATTTGGGATAATATTAAATTATCTAACTCAGACGTAACTTCCTGTCAGAAAGAGTTTGGCTTTACTTTTGAATCCAGTAAGTACGTTAACACTTTTACTAAAGGCAATCATCTCACTTCTGAATTCCAAGATAGTTAAAGAATAGATTCTTTGTGTGAGTTTGCTTCCTAAATGAAATAAAGCATGTCACCTTCAATATTTCTTACTGATAATAATTGCTTTGCTAGCATGGAACTCAACATGAAGAACACTGCAGTTTTTGGCAACAGCAGAGAGCAAGGGAGGCAAGACCGTTAAATGAAAATGTTTATCTTCACTGTTTGGTACAGCTGCATTCAGGAGACTCCAGCAGCATGCTTTGCAGATGATAAGGAAGGACAAATAGCACTACTGAGGTTTATTTACAGTGTTATCATGAGAAGAACTTAAGTGTTGACACCGGTATTTCCATTGTCCTGTTGTTTGGTGCTTCAAAGGATACACCAGGGGCAGAGCATCCTAAGGTGGAGGTACAGCGCGAGCAGGGCGGTTGAGGATGCAGTGGCAGCAGGGCTGAGCCGGTCAGGGTCTCACAACTGTGAGACCCATAACTGTGTTATGTATGTATATACATACATCAGTCATAAACGTTACCGAGGCAAAGGATGCCTAGCACATAATTTGCAGATAGGAATCAACTATACAATATGTTTTATTATAACTTCCATATAGGGGATTGATTCTCGTCGGATGCTTTTGTTGGTTTTTGCCAAACCCTTATGTCCATAGCCAATACTTGCTTGCAATTCATGAACGAGTGTGCTTCTGACATGAATCATGACTGCTGATTGATAATTTGTTTACAACAACAAGAAAGGTGAAACTGAAGCAACAAAAACATGTCAGAACTTGGCTTGTTTGTCAACATGAGTGATTTCTCTGCTGTAACACATCATAGTTTTTTTTTTCAATTCCTAGAAGAATTGTTTCCTCAATGTTTTTGTACCAGGCACAATGTATTGGACACTTTTACATGTTGCCTGAATCTCCTTCATTTTAGTAAGTGACGCTAATCAACAAACAATAAACCAAGGCCTCCTTTTCAGCATTTGTAGATTGACTTAGTGATTTCAAGCAACTGCTGATTTCGAGGTGGTGTCACGGCAGGTGAAGTTTGGAAGAGACGGATGGCAGACGGGCTGAGACTGATCAACTGCAATTGAAAACCACGTGTAAAGTGGAAGTGCTTCCGCGGTAGCTTTAAAGAGGTTGTTTGCTCCATCGGGAGAGCAGAGAAGTGTGTAAACTAGGACAAGAGCTTAACTGGCAGAGTATCTGAGCTCCAAAGAAGGTTAAATGCCCCATCGAGTGTGGTCAGCTATGTGAAGGTCAGGCCCTATTCGGGAAAGATGAGTCCCTGACCCTGGTATGGGGACATCTGGGATGCTGCTTTCAAAACCTTTTGTTTGGAATCACCAAATTCCTTAACACCTTCTAAAGCTTCCTGCTAAAATGTTGCCTCCTCTGCAATCTTGGTGTTCTCAGCAAGTCCACATTTGCCTTTCTGAGGATCTTCCTCCCCATCTTGTCCTGGGCATCAGGCCTGTCACTCGGGTTAAGGTGCGTGGTAACCCAGCTGTGGACTGCTGGAGTTTACAAGGGAAAAGAGGGACTATACCTCAAAGCTGGGGCAAGCTGGGGCCAGCAACTAAGTAAAGCTACAAACGCGGAGAAGGAGGCCATGGTGTATTCTTTGTTGATCTGGTACACTCACTAAAGTGAAGCAGAACACAGACACATATGAAAATCTTCCCAACTCATTTATGAGTTGCATAACTCTAATACTAATGCTGGATATCATGCAAAAATAAGCTATAAAGATGCAGTTATTAAATGCTAGCAACACTGACTCAAGAAGAGGCCCATTGATTAATGAAGCCAAATTGAGTTGAGAAGCAGATGCATGTATATGTGTGAATTTAATGATTAATAATTGTGGCCATTTAAATGAGGAACAGTGATGCAAAATGCACTTGATATAAGTTGTATCTCCTACTTCACACCACATATTAAAAATTTTATGTGGATTAAATACTTATGTGCACAGCATTTTTAAAGTAAAAAATTTACAGGGTAATATTTTTACAAAGTTGGGGAGAGGAAGAATTCCCTAATTAAATTTTCAAGAAAATTACTGAAAAAGCTGTCTAGAAAAGTTTTAAATCTCTTTAAATAAACAATGTCAAAATGCAAAAAGCAAGTGTTTCTGGAAAAATTACCATTTGCTATATATAGTCCAGACAAAAGATTTTTTGTGTTGCTGTTAAAAGTTCTCCAGTATGTTATCTGAGTGAAAAAAGCAGTTATTAAAATAACAGCGGCAGTGTTAACTATGTAAAAATTATACATTCGCTACATAAAATGCACCAAACTACAAAATGGTTATATATATGTGTGTGTGTGTGTGCATGTGCGCGTGTGTGTATACATACATACATCTATTAAAATGGTGACAAAGGGGGATTTCATTTTTAGTCTACAGAGTTCTGCATTTTTTATTTCTATAAGAAAGTAGTATCCCTGGCTGGTGTGGCTCAGTAGATTGAGCTTCGGCCTGCAAACCAAGGGGTCGCTGGTTCGGTTCCCAGTCAGGACACATGCCTGGGTTATGGGCCAGGTTCCCATTTGGGGGCACTCAAGAGGCAACCACACATTGATGTTTCCTCTCTTTCTCCCTCCTTTCCCCTCTCTGGAAATAAAATCTTTTAAAAAAGTATTCATGTAATACTTTAGAAGAAAATTCAAATCGGGCAGGATAAAACCATTGCTGTCAGAATTCCTTCACTTGCAGCGTCTGGTTCCTCCAACCCCGACCAGCGAAGGTGCTGATACCGACCATCCGTAAGCTGCTTTCTCGGTAGTACCAGCAGCTGTTCTGGTTCAGGTGGGTTGTGTTTCAGCCATTTCCATTCACCTGTAGTATCTCTAATACCCACGTGCCTTGGGCGAGCTCTGGGAGTCCTTGTGCTTGCTGCATCCTGCTTTCTGAAAATCCCTTTTTTATAGTTTCCCCAGCACCCTTTCCCTTGGCAGGTCCTCCCACTGGGCAACAGTTGTTTGCTGTCAGCCTGGACCCCTGCCCCCAGGCCTGTGCAGGGGTGTCAAACTCATTTTCACTGAGGGCCACACCAGCCTCGGGTGGCCTTCAAAGGGCCGAATGTGATTTAGGACTGTATAAATGTAACTACTCCTTAACTAAGGGCACGGAGCTCGGTACTGCCCCCAGGTAGAAACAAGGTGCCGGGCCGGATAAAACCAGCCGGATTCGGCCTAAGGGCCTTGAGTTTGCCACCTGTGGTGCAGAGCATCATTTCTGTCGGCCTCAGTAGTGACACACAGGTGAGATTTGCTTTCTCCCTGGGTGCTTTCATCACATGAGGAGGTTAAACAGAATCTCAGGTCCCCATGGTCCCACGGGCCCCTCCAGTGTGCTGCACTTGTTCGACTGAGCGTCTGAGCCACCTCGAAGGAACTCAGGGCTGCCAGTAGCTTTTAGAAGAGGTGCACACTTACTGCCTGGCTGTGGGTTGTCTGCTAACCCCACGCCTCGGGGACTTGCTTTTCCCTGCTCCCGTCTAGTCCCAAACTTCTTCCTCTTCTCTACTAGTCAAGTCCAGGCTTGTCTTCCTTTGCCCCTCAATTCTCTCTTCATTTTCAGCTTGGTCTGTGTCCTAAGAGTCTGACCCGGGTAGACTTGGGGTGATCAGAAGGCTGGTGGAAAGTTCAGAATATTCATTCCCCTGCTGGTTTCTGCCTACAAAGCCAAACTCCTTTTAAAAGACTCTTTCCTGGAGCCAGAAGTCTCTCAGGCTTCTGGAGACTGCTCGCTCCCTTTATCCCTTAAAGCCTAGAGAAAGTAACTAGTGCTTGTACAGGATTTTTAACTATCCCTTTAAGGTCTCTGTAATGTTGTCCACGCCTTTGTTAGTAGATTCTCTTTCAGAGTTTCTTCAGCCGCTGCTTTGAGGGCGCTCTGCGTTGGGCCTGGACCGCCCTGCAAGCCAGCTGTATGGATGCAGCGGGCGCAGGCAGGCTGAAGTGCTTCTCAGCGGCCGCCCTGAAAGTAGCAGGAGCGCTGGACCTTGGACTTCGGTTTTAAAGTCTCTTTCCCGTTAAAGGCAAACTTGATTCCTAACGTAAGCAGCACACCGATTCTTCTCCAATCCCCGCAGTTGTGGAAATACTAGAGATCCAGATGTTTCTCTAGCCCTTGGTTGGAGAAGAAAATGGAGTTTTAGGATTGACAGATTTAAAAGCAGATCTTAAATCTAATTACACCTATAAAACCAGTATCGACAACTGTGAAATCAGAAAGCTCTTCAGCATTAAATTTTATGCATTTATAATTTTATGAAAAATGTCTGTATTTCCTGCTACGTGCTTGGCCACATTATTTTTGTGTCTTCTCTCCTCAGATGATAATTTTAGGGAGTATGTTCATCATAGCGCCTTGTCCTCTGTCTGTTCAGTGGACTGTTAGCACGTTGATTAAAAGGCAGCGGCATATGTAAGGCAGTTGAAGCTGTGATTCGGTGTAACTGATTTGGCAGCGCACAATAATATTTACTCAGCAAATATTTATTGAGTGTTTATTATGTGCCCAGCACATTTTAGGGGCAAGGTTTTCGTGCAGTAAAGTTTTATGGTGGACTAAAGCCAAAGTAGTTTTTGTAGCAAAAAATCAAAAACAAAAGTGCAAAACATGGCTTTTTGAAGAGTGGCTAGCCATTGCCTTTTAATGCACAGCAAAGCACACTCTTATTATATACTGTTTCTATGGAAAAACGCATTCTAAGTATTAACCAACTTTCAAATGGATGCTTGTCTTTCAATCTGTTTAAATTGAAAAGTGTTTCTATGTGACCCCTTTTAACATTTAGAGAAGGATGCACTGAAAGCTTATAAATCCAGGTTAACAATGGGAACTATAAAAAAGGTAATTTAATCCTGGCTTTAAATCATTTTTGGCATTTCTCTTTCCTCACCAATGATAAGGAAAAACAAATGTTGACTTAGAAATTAATTAAATATAGATATTATACCAAACAAGGTTTACTACCCATTACCCCAAATTTCAAATTGGAGAGAAGTAATTACATTGAAAGGCACTTACCTGGGACTGAAACGAAACTAGGAGGGATGGTATGTATTGACTTGTCCGTTTGGGGAGTTGATTGGTCTCTGTCGGTGACGCTAACTCCGCTGTAAGTGATGACATCATACATTATCATGTCAACTAGAGATCATCAGGTCCCAGAAATGCTGTCCATCTGTCTTGAAATACGTTCGATGTATCACACATAATACAAAATCTTCCTTTCAGCCTCCTCAATTTGGCGGCTGTCTCCATTTTTAAGTTTAACCGAGGAAAGCGTTTCTGTCCTTGTTAAGATGAGTCATTTATCAGATCCTAGTATACAGCTTTGTGTCATCAAATTTTAAACGTAATTCTTAACATGGTAATGATGCATTTTTATGTAGTTGTTTTAATTGTTCAAGGTTTTGTCACCTTTATCGTTCTATTTTAAACTAGAGTTACGAGTAATAATTTGGGATTTTTACTTGCATCTAGTCTATGCACTCACCTTCTCAGAGACTTGAGAAGACTACCCGTGTCAGGTCAGTCTCTCTGTTTCTGGTGGAATGATGGCGGAGTGATCTAGTGGGTTTTACCCAGCTCCGAAAACCCCACGTTCCCAAAGGGAGTGGGGTGTAGTACTCCGCCGTTTGCTCCGCCGCATTTCCAACATTTATCGTCGTTGTTTCCAAGCCTTGCCTTCCATTCTGCGAGGGTGCGTGAACTACTTCTTGAAAAGCTGTCATTGCTGATTATTCTTAGTTTTAGGTCCAGAGTGTGCTTGTTTCCATTTGTTTCCCAGCCGACCAGCATATTGCATGGTAATAGTTTTTCAGCCAGATTTATTCATGGGATTTGCCATTCCTCTATTCGTGTTAATGCTAGAAAATACCTCCTGTGCATAAAAATACTTGCATTGTAGGTAATGCTATACCTGTGAAATATGCTTTACAACACAAATTTAGAAACGGTCCTCTTGGGGCATTATTTGCAAGGAATCAATATTTTTAGAGCTTCTGTGTTCAGGATGCCTTCAGCAATAAATTATTTTGTTAGTTGATTCTTAGATTGTTTGTGTACATTTGTTTCTGATAGACACCTATAAATCTCAGAAAATACACTCTGTTGCATAGCTAGTATGTTGGATTTGCAAATATTTGGCTGACAAAGTGGAACTTCAATTTATAAAAGAAACAATCAACAGAATAATTAATTCTCTGTACACATCTCAGTTACTACACCTCAAGCCTGCCTGAAAACTTCTCTGTAATGGACCCTGGGGTGAACCTGCAAACGTCTGTTTTAGTCCTTGCCCAATGTGAAGTCCACTGTCTAGTCCCAGTGAGTGAAATGAACTCGGACTTGACCCACAATCCCTTAGTTCAGTGATGGGCATGGGACCCACTTCAAAGCCAAAGTGCAAAGTGTTTTTCTGCCCAGAGGGCTCCGTTCAAGGATGGGCCAATTAGCCTGAACCCCTGCCCCGTGTTCTATAGGAATGGGAAGCCAATGTATTGTCCCCATCGAGGACTGCTGTCACATGATGTGCATAAATAGGCTGCATTTTGAATGCACATCCTACAGCTGTGCTGTGTAAAATGAGCAATATCCTACCAGAAGTCCTGATTAAGCCCTGGCTTCTGCTGCTGCTGGCAGTCTTGTGACCACGAGTGAAGTCAGTTTGAGGACAAGGCTGCTGTGAAAACAGAGACTTGCAGGACAAGGGAGTTGTATGTGTAGGCAAATGCTTTTGTAATAATGGCGCAATCATATTAAAGTTGATATGTATTGTATCATTGAATACATAAAACACACAAACTTTTATTTAGTGCAGAGAAAGAACTTGAAAAGAAGCTAATTTTAGATAAAATTTCACCATGAAGATAACCAGTCATTTAAAAATACCATTAAGCAAAGAAAATTATGAAAATAGTTAAGAATTTAGGATCCACATATTTTCTCCTCATGACAGGCTCCCATGTAGAAAGTATTACCATGGAGGAGAAGGCAGGTAGCATTGTTTATTTCTTCTCCTCTCCTCATATGTTTTAGTTTGAGAAGATTCATAATATTCATGTTCTTTTCTGTACAGTAATTACCATTTTTGGTCTTAGTTGTACACATGAATGGACTTATCACTTATCACCATTCCCTTTCCTGTCCCTGACACCTCTTAGTGTTCTCGTGGTCAGCTGAGGGTCGTTGTTAAGTTCTATTTTCATTAAGGAGGGCTCAAGGGTGTTATGTTATATTCTCTAAGTTTGTCATTATAGAGACTATGCGCCCCCATTTTATAATTAAATGGCAACCTACCTATACTTTTTATTTCATTTTATTTTTAAGAGGTGGGAAAGGTGGGGAGAAAGAGAGGGAGAGAAACAACGATCAGTTGCCTCTCATGTGCCCGGACCAGGGACCAAACCCACAACCTAGGGCATGTGCCTTGACCCATAATGGCACCAGTGACCTTTGGCTTTGTGGGATGACGCCCACCCAACTGAGCCACGCTGGTCAAAGCTAGATATACTTTTCCTAATAACACTTCCTTTCCCTTGGAATTTCATAAACGCTACTTTAGTTTTTACTGGCGTTAAATATTATTGAGGAAGTCTGGGTCTAGCCTCATTTTCCTTCCTTATATGTGACTTTATTTTTGATTGAATGAAAGAATTCTTTATTCTTGAATTTCTATAACTTAGCTATAATTTATTTCTATTTCAGGTACCGTAAATCAGATTTTTCAAATAAAGCATATTTCAGTTTGCGGATTTAAGTCTTTCTACACTTTCTCTCATTTTCCTGCATTATGCCTGTGAATGCTTTTCTATTCTTTTGTTTGCTTATAGTCTCTACTTAAGGAACCCAAATGACCTTCACGCTGTTTTTCTCGCTCATCCATCTTATCCACCATCACAGCTCTGGCTGGGATCTTGCTGCCTCCATGTCTACGTCCTTCTGATTAGCTCACCCTTTTCATACAACATTAATTTTATTTGATTTTAGCCATGTCTGTTCTGATTCCTGCTATTTTAGAATTTGCTTACTGTATCAGAAATTGCATGTTTTGTTTCTCAATTTATTTTCCTAGCTCTGCCATGGTCCCTTGCTTTGTATTCTGCTGTTATATCATCTTGTCTTTGGAGCTATCATTTTTTCCTTTTACTTTTAAAAACTTAATTGAATTTCTTTTATAGTGCAAAACATCGGTAGGAAATCGGCCAGTGCTCACTGCGTTGTGTTCTACTGAAATTATGTTTCTGTAGTATACATTTGTGTATTATTTACATCACTTCTTTTCATCTTGCTCAGGACAATTTTAAGTAGCTCCATCCAGATGCTGTTGTTCTGATAGAGTGCAAACTAATTCTTTTTGATACTTGATGTACTTCTGACACAAATTAGTTTATCTTTCAGTGAATTTGTATTCTCCCCCTGGCTTCATGAGAGGAGAATAATTACCTGCCTTATTGATTTTGTACTTCCCATGTGACATTGATTCGGACTTTATATCCCATCACCAATGGAATGTGAACAAAGATGTCACCCACAGAGCTTTGAATGTGCTGTCATTATGAGTTAGGCTCCCGAACTTCCACCTTCTGCCATGAGAGGAACATGTTCTGGGTAGTTGCTAGTCCCAGAAGGAGGAGCTCTGTGGAGCAGAATTAAATCCAGTTGCAATCTTTGAACTATTCCAAGACTCTTTCAGTGAAGCCCAGGAGGTCACAACTATTTCATAGACTCATGAGTAAGAAAACTAAATGTCTTTTGTAGTCTCTGAGACCGTGGGGTTGTTTGTTATTCAGCATTACTGCTACAAAAATTGACTAATTCATCTTCCCACTCTATGTAGAAGCTATTTTTTTCTCTCAAATTGATTATTTTCAGTGTACTTTTCTAATATCTAAGATTATGAGGATGGGAAAGTGGACAGTGTAGCTGAGGCTAAGACAAACCTAGGTAGAGAGAGCCCCTATATGTCCTCATGAGGGAGGCATTCCCCTCCTACACCTTTGACAACTGCTCTATTTTAGTGCTGAACTGTGGAAGATGTGAAGTCTTGGTGGCCCTTCCTACTGACCTGTGTTTTTGAGATGGCTTTGCCTTGAGAGTTAGGAGCTTTTAATGCTCAGAGTTAGGAGCTTTTACTGCTCAGAGTTTTCTTTGACTTTTCACTGGGCTGTTTAATCACTACCTTAGTCTGCTTATGCTCCAACTGGGAGGTATCAATACAAATTCTTAGACCATTAGTGAGATGCACTCTCCTTATCCTTGGCTCTGAGGAAAGAGGAATTCTTTTATATATATGTAGAAATGTTACCTAGAAGACTTAAACAGAAAAAGTTCAGATGTATTTTTGTGTGGGAAGCACATTTTTTTCTAAAAATATGTTCTAGTGTATTACATATCACAATATATTCTGCCTCAATTTAAATAATACTCCTTTTAGTACTGTAGAAAAATATCTAGGGGGTATCAGCTCTTTATAAATGTAAAAGGATATAATATTAGCACTTAGGTGAACAGATGAAGGCTTGCAAAAAACCCATGTTTTTGGTTTTTTATTTCATACTGTAAATGTCATGTGTTGACTAATAGGAATTCTATTGAAAGTCATTAAAATGAGGTCTTTTGTTAACATCTGTCTCCAGTGTGTAATACACTTGACCTAAGAATAAATAGTTAAATTTGCTCATGCCACTTTATTTACAAGTCCACTAATTAATACTTCCCTATGCCAGCTAACTTTTGACATTATAACAGAATATGTTGTTTTTGCTCAGTTTAAACCTGACCCATTTCACTGAGGTATGCTGGTACATGCCCTGGGAGTTTTCAAATACTCCATTAGGAACGAACTTCAACATTTTATTTTATTTTATTTAGTGCTTCAGCAAATAGAGCAAGTGACTTAGCAGAACTGTCTTTCATCTAAAACTGGTAAAGAGATCTGTATCAATATTTGCTAGAATTAGCATGTAGTAGATTAGGTTATGCATTATACAATGATAATATTTATTGTAGAGATTGGTCTTTGCAAAGTGAGCTTTAATGGGAGGTAAGGAAGGATGGAGCATTGATTATGATGCATATTAATTGTGCCAGTTCTCTTGTATTATCCCAAAGAATTCATACTTTAGAAAACGGAAAAACTTATTCAGCAAAGTGCAGGTGATGAAACCAAATGGAAGGGACCTGAGTAGCAAGTTATCCTGCTTATAATACGGAATGGGAGCAAGTTATCATGAACAGAGGAAAACCATCTCTCCTTGTTGGCTGGCAGAGGATCATTTAGTGTTTAAAGCAACTTTAATTACCGGCCAGCTGAATTGTTCGTTCAGGGTTGTCTGCAGCAACAGAGGGGGAGCATTGCACAGCGTTGTGATAATACTGTAGTGCAGCATCATCTTCCGTCCTGGCTATTGGTTGGAAGCGCACTTTAGGTTGATTTACCCGAGATCATTTGTTGAGCCAATGGCAAGAAAGCTTTTAAATTCTTAGCTTCTGAGGTGGGTTTGTCCATTCATTTGTTTGTTGGTTTTTTTGGTGGCCTCTACTTCCTGAACTATGCTCTCTTAAAAGTAACTAATTAACCATTCATTTTTCTGTGATTTCTTAATTAGCAACAGCGAAGGTGGTGTGCTTGTGTTGTACTCGAGTTGCTTGCTGAGATTGGTAGGGACCAAATACTATAAGCAAATTCTCCAGGGTGTGTTCTGAGTCATGTGAATTGGGTTCATATATATTCCTTTTAGGTCACATGGAGAATACGGTATGAGTTATTCTGGAGTTAGAAAAAAATTTGTAATTTTTTAGGTATCTGTTACAAAGAATTAGAAGTATATGTTTTATTCCAAGACTTCCTAAACACAATATTTGATCCAAGTTTGAGGCATCTCTCCGGAGTGAAAATAAACCTCTACTTAAAAACTGACCTGTCTCTTCTTCGCAGACAGTCTGGAGGGGATCTCGCAGAGCGGGTCTGTCACGGCGCTGGGCTAACTGTGACATTTTGAAATGATTGTGGTTGTAGAACTTCCTGCAGGCAGTTGCTGCTTGCTTTTGTTAAATTGCACGTATTTTTCAGTCAAACATTTTCCTGGCTGCATCAAAGGTGTTGAGTAACTGTGTTAACCTTGGTGTATTTTGGCAATAGGAGATCAAGTAAAAGTCAATAAATGTCTCGCACAGTCCTGATAAACTCCAAGGGCGCAAAGGGAGGTGTTTATGAGCTGCGGGGAACAATTTGGTCAAGTATATGTTTCCCTTCAAATTGCTTATTGCCATTTGGGTGTTAGCAGAACATATTTCAAGTCACTTCGTTGACAGAACATATTGGTTGGCGTTGCGAAAGCCTCTGTGTTTTTTTTTTGAGACAGATGGCAATTACCCATTTTTGCACACTGGCATCTTTTAGCTTTAAGTATCACATTCGCTGGTGAGCTAGGCTTAGTTCTATATATTTTTTCATTTTGAGCTGCCCTACCTTATAATATCTCTTTAAAAAGAAGCAATAAGATGGCTGCCTATAGAATTATAACATTAATCGGTGTAAGAAGGAAAATATCTTTAAAGTCAATTCAGATTTATGATTAAAGTTGTTTTCTTTGAACTGTTTCCAGTTTCTTCCTGCCTTAAATTTATTTTGGAAGGATATTCATGGTTATTACAGAAACAGGGACATCCTAACGAGGAACCCCCCCCCCATGTTATTCTTTGGGGTTTTCAGAAGTAAAAACAACAAATGCCCAGGACTTTATTTATACCCTGTCACTCTTCTGAAAAGGTCACTGTCTTAACACAGAAATTACAAAGAAAATAAATGTATTAAAATCTTTAATATTTTAAAATTTAAATATTGGTCAAAATCTGTTCTTTTTGGAATAAAAGTGAAACATCTATGAGCCTTTGAAGTAAACATTCAAGCTGGCACATTTTCAAATGAAGTAAAATGTAAAAGGTTAAATAATTCATGATTCACCTCTTTCTATCAATGTCTTCTAACACAAAGGAAAAAAATGATTTTAAAGTTTGGCATACTTTTTTTTTGTATTTTGGCTATAGAGTGAGGGTAAGTAAGAATTATTTAGGAAGAATAAAAGAAAATTTACTTAATTTATTGAAATATGCTTAATTTAAGGGAAAGCTATCTTTTTCATCTATTAGTGATTCTGGAAGATATTTAAATTGTTTTTCTGGACTTCCCATAGCTACAGATGACAATATAATCCAACATTCCTTTTTTAATGTAGCATCTTTGTAATAATAAAGTTTAATGGCTATGTGATGGAATAACCACTCCCGTAGAAAAGCGTAAAAAAGGTTTTACAGCCCAGTTTCTCGGCAGGATTATATCTGGCTAGCCTGGATTGCCAATAAACTCTACTGTAGACTTCATCGCCGCTGATAGCGCTCTGATCAACTGCCTAAGAAGCTTCTTACGTTCCCCCTTGAGTGTAGCTCAGGGCTGTTCCAACTCTCTGTTTTCTACCACCTCTGCCTTCGTTCCCGTCCCAACCACTTCCTAATCTGCTCTCTTTTGATTGTTGCCATGTTGTGCAGTTTCACTAAAGGCCACAGGTAACTTCCTATTGGCCCAACAAATGACTTCTTCCTCCCTCCAGCCTCTTATGTCTTTGCCCCTGTGAGGCTGTTGATAATTTCTTCTTTCCCTTCCCTCCTCCTCTGACCCTAGTGGCACACTGTCCCCTGCTAGGACTGCCCTTCTTCAGACAACTCATGGGCCTTCTCACTCGCTGCCATGATTTCAACTCTCACTATCAGCTGTTGACTCCAGAATTTTTATCTCCGTTGCTGACGTCTCTTGAATTTCAGACCTTTAGTTCCAGTACCAGTTGATGCGCTCTTGCGTGTCTCTCAAACTCCACTTCTGCTCATGTCTAATTTGCCATTTCGGTGCCCTTCCCTTTTGCTTCAATTACTCATTATCCCCCTTCTGCAACGTTTTTACCTCCCTTTTCTCCCATAACAGAACCACCGACAATTAATCAGCCATCAGGTCTGGCAGAAATGTTTTTCAAACGTATCACAGGTCCGCCTCTTCCTTTCCTCTCATTTTTGTGATCATCATCCCCTCTTGCTCGTTACAACTGCTGGGTAATGGACCTCTTTGCCGTCGATATTATCTCCCACTCTAATTCAAACTCTACAGTAGCTCTGAGTTTTTAATCTTTCTAAAACATCCAGTTCAGTCATGCCACTTCCCTGATCCAAAACTCTGTTCACCCCTCCTTTTCAAGGGAAAGCAAATGCTTTCTTCCTGGTATTTGAGCCCCTGCACAATCTGTCTTTACATATGTAGCTGCGTCTATTTATCCTTTTCCAAACTCCATGCCTCATCTCCCACTTTTTACAAACATTATGTGTTAAACATTTCATCTGCAATATTTCTTTTAAGTAGTTTGTTGAGAAGTCACACTCATTGGGATACAAACATGAAATAACTTTATTTTTCCCCCAGTCATGCTCTCAATTTTTCTCAGATAAAACATGCTTTAGGGTGTCACCTTTTTTGTGACATTGGCCAGCTTGTGACACATGAGGTAATTTCAGTTTTCTGACAGTCTTATTTCAAGACTAAATCCTGATTCAAAGCCCTCCATCTTCCCAGTATAAGGTAGGGCCTTCAATCCTGTGACTTGTGGGGGCAGGTGAGGATTGCCTTGTGGACTGTTCTTTAAATACCTCTCACTGTGTGCACCAGCTCCTCCAACGGGGATTGAAAGAGCAAGGGGAAAAGGGCAGATCCCCTACTTGCTTAGAAGTTATTGGCCTCTCCTTGTTTGGCTCATTGTCTAGGGAATGCTGGTGGCAGCTGGTGGCTTCAGCCTGTCCCATCAGCGAGAGTCTTAGAAGAGCTCTTCATGCTTCCATAGTTCCTTTGAAGGTGTGGCCAAATTTTCTGGTTGACTTCCACCTGTTGACATCATCATGACACATTCTTCTGACAGGTGAGTTTTTTCCTTCCACTACTCTAGTGATCTCAGTACAACCTGCCCACCAGGGTCACTTCTCAGGCTCGTGGGCATCTGTGGGAATTAGGGTTTCAAGGGAGAATGGCCTGGCCCATTTAGTGCTTGGCAGTCCTTGCCTGTATCACCTCTCTCCATTTAGTCCTCCCCCTGCTTGAGTAGTGGAGGGAGCTGTTCCCCTGCGGGCTAATAAGGGGAAAAAAGTGTGTCTTTGTATTTTATGTGGCCAGGGAAGAGTGGCGAGGACAGCTGCACTCCAGTGTCTGTGAGTTAGAGTCTCTTTTCTAGCTCTTTGATAGCCTCTTTTCATGAGCACTACTTCCCTGAAAGGGGACCTCTTTTTCCTAATCCTGTACTGGCTATTATGGTAGCCATTAGCCACATGTGGCTGTTGAGCACTTGAAATCTGACTGGTCTTAATCAATACGTATTGTAAGTGTAAAACATATCGGATTTCAAAGACAGGATAAAATAATATAAATTTGCTGATTTTCAAAATGATTATTACATGTTAAAATTTTTTAATATGTTGTTTTAGATACTATGCCTTAAGATTTATTTCACCTGTTTCTTTCTACCTTTATTAATATAATGAGAAAATTTTAAATTACGTATGAGACTCACATAATATTTCTATGGGATGATGTTGATATAGGGGATAGGAAATGTCAATTAAAACCTACACAGAATTTTATTCTACTTTTCAAAACCCATTAAAATGTTTCCTTCCATTTGTACGGTTTTGCTATAAAAGCATGGGTCAGTATTGATCTTATCTGAATATTGGACCAACTATTCATTCTACCCAGTTATAAGTATTAGATGAAAGTTGAGATATTTTTGAATCTGCAAACTTAATGAACATTGAAGTGGACAGGAAAATGTACACCATGCTGAAAATCAACCCATGTTAAGGGTAGAAATCAACATATTATAAAGAAGTTCTATGGTAAATGTTGATAAGATAGTGTGGTATGTTATTTTCATTTTACTTGTTAGTACTACCAAACTATTGCAATTATTTTCTATAAACTAATTTAAAAATAAATTCTATCTATAATTAAGTGTGACTTTAGGTTGAGCACTACTAATTGAACTAAAAAAAACCCCAACATTGTTTACATCTGCTTATGTGACCAGGGTGATAGGTTATATTATGAAATGAAACCCACATTTCCTTTTTAAGTTAAAATGAAAACATTCTAAACATTTACGAATATAAGTCATCATTACCTATAGAATTATATGAATTTATTTCTTTCAAAAGCCACATAGAATTACTATAAGAACAGCAGACTATCAAGGTAACCTCTACTCCCTCATTATAGTCATTATGAAATATCTAAACACTTACTTAAAACGAACTTGACCTTTTCCTTCTGCCTAGATGTCATATCTCCTCGGTGAAAGAAATGTCTAAAAACACTCTCCTCCCCCGTCTAATTGATGTCTGTGAGAGTGCGCCGCAATTCAGATTCCGGCTGCGCTCGGCTGCCTCATCACACCCGTTTTTGTTTCACTGCTGTCGTTGTTGTCGTGGTTGTACAGGATCACACTCACAGCCCTTAGGACGCAGGCAGAGTCGGAAAGTGGGGGGCTTGTGGCTCCTAGAAGACATGGATATCAGGGCTCCCTTTTTTTCCTTCAAGAATTCTTTTACTGTTTATTCTGTTACAGTGGTCCCATGTTTTTCCCCTCTGCCCCCTCCCCCAGCCCACCCCTCTGTCCCCCAGCCAGTGCCCTCCCATTGTCCATGGCCCATGTGTCGTTCATACTATATGAGGGTTTCTGAGAAGGCCCTTTAACTGGAAGTAATAAACATAAAAATAACTAAGGATAACAAATAGCCACCCAAACACGGAATGTAAAGGTGCTCTTCCAAATCCAAAGTGGAAAAGTGAAACTTTAATATTAGTGAACCGATCTCTGTTACCTAGCGGACTCTGGCAGAAATCTCTTCTGTTTTGAAACTTCAACTAGATTTCAGATAGGAAGGATGAAGAGAAAGGGGATTTTTGCTTTGTGTTTTTGCCCAGGATTTAGCTACAATGGGAGAGCCTTTGAAGAATGAAGCACGTGACTGAGGCGGCAATTTTGCACTGCTAACTGCTGACCACAACACACGGCTTAACGTTAAGTCAATTCCTTTTAAAATGAATAGTTCTAGGAAGGCTAAAATCAGTTCAAAATGTCTGTAATAACAAGAAAGTACACAGATTTTATTCAAAATAGTGCATAATATATCACATTTATACACACATATACATGCATATGTGAACCTTCTTTAAAACAAAGATCTGATGATTATGATCAATTCTGAAAAATAATCCAAAATTGTTCATAAACCAAAATGCCATCAGGTAAGGGAAATTGAACATTTGTTTCAGTTTGAATAAACGGGGGAAATATTTTGCTATAGAGTCAAACAGACTGAAATGCAAAGAAAACAAGGTGAAATTGCGTGGCCTCAACCTGCCACAGGGTTGGTCATCAAGCACCAGGAAGACCAAGGGCTCATGAAAACCTGGGCTTTTGGGGCATGTGAGGTTTGAGACATCCACGGTTATGTTACAGAACACAGGGCCAAGGGCCGGGTACGATATACTATTACGGAAAGGATCCTCCCCGCCCCCCACCCCGCTAGGTTCATCATGTCCACCACCAGAGGAAAGAAGTCTCTCAATGCCAGAGATTTGTGAAAAGGAAAGGAAATGTTTATTTAATGCTATACGGACTTAAAGTAGTGCCCTAATGTCTTCATTAAAATATCAAAGTCCTTTAGGATACCCACAGACCCACACAGTGCTTCCTTCTCTGTATCTCAGGAAACTGGGGTACCATATTTCAGGAAAAGAAGTCGATTCAGGCTCCTGACACCATCAGCTGTGTTTTTGGCCAGGATCAAGCCACGTGGTTCTCCTTGGCAAAGCTGTGAGGGTGTCCTCAGTCCACCAAAGCTACATGACTCTCCCCCCAATGGCTGCTGCATCTCAGTTTAAATCCTCACGCCAATCCTCCTCTGCAGCCCCAATTCCGACTCCTCCCACAATCAGTTACACCTGCCAGCTCTCCCGTATCCTTCCAGCTTCACTGGGCTGCCATCGTGAGTCTGGGCAGGTGTGGCCCCATGGCATGGAGCCAATCATCTCCAAGCTCTCACACGTGTGCTGTAACCAGGGGGAGTTGCCTCCTGGTTACATCTTGGGTGGAAGTCACTCCCTTCTCCCTGGCTCAAAGCATAGCCACCACAGCTATTCAACATATCTATGAAACCAGCTGAAGGTTATAGATATGTTAAAGGACCATGCCAGAGGTTAGCTGCAAAGCTGCTGCTATGGAAAACAGCTCTCAGTGGCCGTGCTCCATTTGTCTCTTTCTCCCAACTCACATCTGTGGGGCAGGGAGGACATCCTATATATCTTTCTAATACTTCCTGGACACCTTGAGTCCTGGACCCCATTCCAAATCCCTATTTGGGCCCCCCTCTTGGCTGCACCCTGTTAAAATTATTACACACTGTCTTCAGCTTCCTATTATTTACCAAATTTTTGCTTTTTATGACCTTGGGCTTTCTATGACCTTTGGCAAATACTTAAAAATTGGTACCCCCTCTTGGGACTCATTAAATAGTGAAAAAATATATAATTTCTGATGTAATTTAGCCTTCTCTCAAAAAAATCTTTAGAACAGGGTAAAATACTCATTTGAGAAAAACAGTGATTGATGTTTCTTAAAGATCAATGATTTAGATTTTATATTTTCTTCTATCCTTTGCTTCAACAATTTTGTATCTCAGGTTGATGATCCCTGAAAAGGTTGGCGGGGAGGCAGTTAGAGATCGGATATCAGAATCATCTTCGTAGGAACAGGTGTGATGTTCATCCTTCATAGTTAAAAAGCAGACAAACCTGACTTTTCCCTGTTACAGCCCAAAGGAAGGGTGCAGGTCCCCTGCTGGCAGCAGCTGAGGGAACAGACCCTCCAGAATCTGTGTTTTATTATAGGGGAAAAGGGTGAAGGGTTTGCAGGAACTATTATAAAGGACACATGGACAATAACAAGGTGGGTGGAAACAGGGGAGGGAGGTGGGGAGGGCTGGGGGGTGAGGAGGGGTGGGGGAAAAAGGCAGAAAATTGTACTTGAACAACAACACAAACATGTTTTAAGAAATGCTCCCCAGGTAACACTGGGTAGCCAGCTGAAACCAGCCCTCAGCCCACACTGGGGAATGAATCCTATAGGCACTTTGTAGCCTTATTTTTAAAAGTGGCCTATTAGAAATTTACATGCCCAAGAGTTTGCTTTCTGTCTTGGCATTTATGGAGTTTATTTTAATACATTATGTTATCTTAGCTGATGACTTCAAAAGCTGATGTTCACATTTTAGATTTTATATATTCAGAGATAATCTCCTCCTACCCAGACTGCTTTGAAATTAACCAGGTTAATTTAGGTACTTGAAACTTTTTATAAACCAATAATAACTTTTATTTTTAAAGAGGTATTAATTCCAACTTATGAATATTAAAATCCTTTACACTGACCTCCCTGCTACTCCCTAGATAATTACAACAATCTCCTAAGAAACTCCCCCTCTCTGAAATTACATTATTTATTGTAGTTGATTCATTAAATGCCTTCATAGGGCATGATGGGGAAAGGGGACTGATTTCTTTGCTGCATAAAGATTAAACCTTTGTAGTGTGGCACTCATAAACCTTAATGATATGAGTTCAATTTACCTTACTAGCCTCATGTCTCAACATTCAAATCTCCCAACTCAACAGGCTGAATTAGTTGTCCCTACTTGTATTTGTACTGCTCCTTCCATCTAGCATCCTCTTCAAGGTTTCTTTTTGCTTGGATTGACAAGAACCAACTGAAACGCTATGTCTTCTGTGAAACTGCTTTTCTGATTCCATCACAAAGAACTTTCTCCTCACCCCCATGTAGTATTTTGAAAATACATAGATTTTTAAGTAATCACATTACATTTCGGTTATTAGTTTCTATGTATTATGTGATCTGCAACTGAGCATCCTCTGTAGTCAAAGGATGTCTTGGGTCTTAGGTAAGATAAATATTATGGATTTCCTGATGTTCACTATGCCACATGATTATATAACACTATGGTCTAAGTCTAGTTTGAAGAAGTTGATTGTACAAAAATTTATTTGTCCAATGTTACAAAAGTTTCCATTCTTCTCCCAGTTTCACACTCCCTCCTCGTTGTAACTGGTCCAATTATTTGCAAGGGGCACTTAAGGTAAATCTGTTTCTGTTTGTATTTTCCTAAATGTTATCATCTTCCTTGCCCTTCCCATGCTTTCATGGAAATTGATGTATGATGATTTGAAGACACAGATACCTATTTTGCATATGGTTCAGGGAAAGTTATCTAGTTTCACATCAGAGGGGACCAAACTCTATGTAAAATTAAAATAAAGACTCCAGCTGAGATAGTCTAAAGCACTATCAACAGAGGAAAAGGTTTGGAAAAACAATTTATTATACAAACACAAAGTCATTTTTGGTAGAGATAAGATTCAAAAGGCTTTCCTTCCATTTGAGTTCTCTGCAATTCTGTTTAAATTCTATCACATTAAAGAGTTAATGTTAGGTTTCTCATTTTTGAATATCTTTAGGAAAGAGACTATGAACTATTTATCATTAAATATTTTCAAAGGTATGATTTCTAAAAGATAGCAGTTAGAGTTTTCGTGAATAAATGTTTACTGATTGAATGTAATCCTAAAAAATAGTTTTAATCTTATCTCTGTATTTTCAAAAATAGTTGACATATTACACAATATTTGCTTCATTTCCCAAATTATATCAGAAATCACTGAAGCAGATTAGTAGGCTGCAGCCTTTTAAAAATGACTTAGGACTTTTGCTTTCAGTAGTGGTGAAATGAGTGACATGAACCAACACTACCCATAAAAATAAAAATTTTGAAAACATTTGTAAGATATCTTAAAAATCATTGAATTTGTGAAAAGATAGTGAAAAACTCGATAAAATAAAATTAGCAACTGGGCAAGTATGACTAAACATAAAAGAGAGGGAAAGAAGACAATATTAAGAACACAAAAGGAGAAGTAAATATAGACATGGAACAGATTTAAAATATCCAAATATTCTATATCAGCTGATACCAATACATTTGAAAACCTAGGAAAAAATAAAAAATGTATTTATTAAATGAATTTCAATTAAAGTAGGAAATAAAGTGAAGATCTTTGATAAAATTGCTATTATGCAATAGTATAGCAGAGATTCTAGCCAATGAGATAACACAAGGAATAGTAACAGTAACTCTTTTGGATCATATTAAGTTATAATAAAAATAAATGCATTTATAATAAAAAATTGGGTTAGTACTTTAATGTATAAAACGGTTTCAATGAGAGTGTGGAGTTTATCTTTAGATCTTATTAATTATCAGTTTATTACATTTTAACTCATTTTTTTTGGCACACATTTAATATGGATCATTTATAGTCTCAAAGGATACACAGAAAGTGTATACACAGGACATACATAAGTGTGTCCTAATATTCACAGAAAGTTAACTTATTTTTTGTAGTAGCAAGGGAGAAAACAAACTAATAGTAATTAGGGTGTCAGGTCGTGACTGCATTTACCTTCAAATAAACCATCAAGTCCCAATAAATAATTAAAACAAGTAGTCTTTCTCCAAATGCAGTATTTAGAGAGCTATGATTAAAAGTTTCTAGGAGCCCTTGTTAGATTATTTTTATTATAGTAAAAAAATATAACATAGGCTGCCCCGTTCAATTTTTGAGCGTACAATACAGTCTTGTAGACTCCACGCCCATTGTCATACACAGCAAGTCTCCTGAACCTCTTCCTTCCGTGTGACTGAAATGATGCCAATTGGGTACAAACTCCCCCATTTTCCCTTCTCCTCAGGCCCTGGCAGCCACCATTCTATTTCTTGCTTTTAAGTGTTAGTACTTTAGCTACCTTAGGTAAGCAGAATCATGTGTTGTCGCTAACTTCTGCAGCTGGCTTGTGACACTTAGCAAAACATCCTCCTGGTTCGTCCATGCTGTCACCTATTAGTGGGACTTCCTTATTTTTTAAGGCTGACAAATATTCTTTTGTGTGCATAAACTACATTTTTTTATTCATTCGTTCATCCCTGGAATTTGGTTTGTTCCTACCTCTTGGCTATTGTACATAATGCCACAACAAACATGCGAGTACAAATATTGTATCTCTTCAAGATGCTGATTTCAGTTATTTTGGGTAAATCCCTAGCATTGAGATAGGTAATTCTGTTTTGAGTTTTTC
Organism: Anoura caudifer; assembly: GCA_004027475.1. Taxonomy (NCBI): domain Eukaryota; kingdom Metazoa; phylum Chordata; class Mammalia; order Chiroptera; family Phyllostomidae; genus Anoura; species Anoura caudifer. The sequence continues at coordinate 297,097 of PVKU01000749.1, read as the reverse complement.
GAAGAACCTCCAGACTGCCTTCCATGATGGTTACCCAATTTCTTCACATCCTCACCAACTCTTGTTATTTTTGGTTTCATTTTAAAATATGACTATCCTAAAAAGTGTAATGTAAATTTCATCATGGTTTTCATTTGTACTTTCCTAATAAATGATGATATTGAGCATCTTTTCACATCCTGTTGGCCATTTGGCCATTTTGAGTGTATTCTTTGGCAAAATGTCTTTTCAAGTCCTTCGCCGATTTTTAAGTCAGTTTTATTTGTTTCTGTCTTTGTTTTCTGCTAATGAGCTGTACAGGTTCTGTATACGTGTTTATCAGGTCTTATCAGATATATGGTTTGCAAATATTTTTCCCATTTCTTAGTTACCTTTCATCTTATTGATTGTTTCCTTTTCCGTGCAGAAGCTTTCAGTTTGATATCATCCCGACTTGTCTATTTCTGTTCTGTGACCTGTGCTTTGGTGTCACATCCAAGGAATCGTTGTCAAAGCCAATGTTATGAAGATTTCCCCTTTGTTTTTTTCTAAAAATTTTCCAATTTCAGATATTATGTTCATGTTTTGAATCATTGAGTTAGTTTTTAGATATCAGGGGAGATAAGGATCCATGTTCATACTTTTTCACATGGATACCCAGTTCTCCCAACCCTTTGTTGAGGAGGCTGTTCTTTCTCCATTGTCTAGTATTGGCACCATCACCAAAGATCATTTGACCCTGTACATGTGGGTTTCTTTCCGGGCTCTCTATTCTGTTTCTTTGATCTGTGTGTCTATCTTTATGCCAGGGAGGAAGACCAGAGTTTCCTTTTACACTACTTATTTTTCAAGTCACCTTAATTCACAATAACCTATATGCCACTGTGGCATATTTTGGGGCAGCCTTCTTTGAGCCCTAACAGTTCCAGCAGTAGTAGCTTGCAATTCCAGCCTCTTCCTAGAGCCATCCACACCCCTCCACTCCTTAAGCGCGACTGCCATCAGGCTGCCTTTATCTCGGGAAGCTGAGTCCCTGCTCCGCCAAGTCCCTCCACAAAACACCCGAGGTAGTGGCTGCCACAGGCTGCACTCACTTCTCGGGTACACTTCTGGGTTCAGGGAGTCCTTCAATGCTTGGGAGGTGCCTATGCTAATGTCTCCTCCTCAAAGGGTGAGTCCAGCTGCCCAGGCCTCGTCTCCCAGCTTCTCCAAGACTCCGAGTTCACACCATCTTCACCTCTTCCTTTTGTCTCTCAGTGGGAGGGAGAGTAGCAGATTCCTGCAAATGCTGTGTCAGTCTCACCTCCATACCTTTTGTGCTCAGCCTGGAACTGATCACTACAATCCACTGCTGACCAAGGCCCACTCAGTGTCCTCCTGCAGAGGTCGGTTTATTTACTTTCAATTCTGTCATTTTTAACACTGATACACTGTAATCTACACATATACATTTAGAATTATTGTTTATGTATTTCTATGCTCCTCTTTCATTTTCTGTTTCTTTATTACACATGAGGGTTTTAAACATTTTTTTAATTATTTTTTCTTAGCTTAATTAGTATTGAGGAAGAAAAGGGGTAAACATGGGTATTAGAGTTCTACCTTGAAATCAAGTCTCAATTTGTTTTAATACAGCTTTTTTTCCATATAACTAAAGTAATGATTATAATTCTATAGTTCTTGGGAGAAAATTTAATCACATTGCACATCAATTTTATTTTGTAATTTATTTTTTGTAGCTTTGTAATTTATTCTTAGATAAGACACTATAGTTACAGATAAATAAACCTTTTAATGATTGATTCTTCTAACCCAAATTTTGAAATAACAGTATTTTTTGTTATTTTGGAAATAGATTCTGTTTTTATTTCAGGAATAAAGAGAAAACAAGCAATCTGGAACTTAGAAATTGGGTTATTCCCACAAAATATTCTTATATAAGGTTTATTGGTCAATAATTCCATTGTTTCAGAAAGGTGAATGTTTAAAAATATTTTTTAATAATAAGAATTTAAGCTTATATATACAAGATCTGTCCAGAAGGTATCCAGTCATATGAAACATGGAGACATTTATTGAAGAAGATACAAGAAACATTGTACACAGGACAGTGACGCCTCACTCCCCTTCAAAGTAGGCACCCTGGGACCTCACATAGTTCTCTTAATTGCCATCGGCTGCCCCCTCATATTTTCCTGAATCTCATCGAGGGTGTGAAATCTCTTCCCTTTCAAAGGTGATTTTAGTTTTGGGAAAAGCCAGAAATGGCAGGGTGCCAAATCTGGGCTGTAGGAGGGCTGAGTCACCTGGGTGATTTGATAGTTGGCCAAAAACTGCACGAAGCGTGATGCATGAGCGGAAGTGTGGTCGTGATGAAACTGCCAATCACCAGCGGCCCCCAGCTGCAGCCTTCTGAATCATCTCAATAGCTCCTGTAGAGGAATGTTCAAGCTTAACGCAAAGTATGGTGCAGATTTGTTGCTCTGCTCATTCAGTCATTTTGAATTCGACAGCCACACAGTGCACATGCCCACTCAACAGTGTCTACCACCCCCACTGACTGGTACAGTGAAGTGGTCCTTGTTCACACATGCACATTCCAGTCCGTTGTCCTTGGCTGCCAGGTCACATTGATGTCATGCAAACCATTCTTGTTATATTACCAATGGGTGGACTTTTTCTGGACAGACCTTGCAAACATTGCATTTTAGTACATTTTCATATTTCAGTGATTGTGCATTTCCTTTGTAAACCTAAATTACACATTAAACATTGGCAATGGCATTCTATTTTAAAAGTCATGATTCTTTTTTTCCTAAAGCTTGAATATAAGTGTTTCAGTGAGATAATTGTATTTTAGTTTCTACCTCTGGGCATGGGCAAGGGTTTAATACTTTTTTCCCCCCAATTTTACATGAAAAAGAGTGTAGCTCCATGAAAAGTGATAACAATAATAATAGTTCAGTGCTGATTGGGAAGAAGCATTTTCTTTTTTGGAAATCAGTGGCAGTGGAGAGTGATTCTGTTTTTCGCCTGGGGAAAACCGTTGCGAAAGAAGGGAGCTCACGCAGCGACCCGTAGTTCCATCAGCCACTGTCCAAGCTGAGGAGCCGTGCCCACTCCGGGGAGGCTAATTAAATTAATTCTGTGGGCGAGCGACAAGATGACTGAGTGCGGCCTGTGTGCTTCCCCCTCCCGCGCCGTTCCCGCATTGCCCAGTCTCTTCAGCATCTTCACCCGCATACTTAATACCAGGTGTGCGATCCCTGGTTCCTTTCGGTCTTCTTGTTGAAGCTGCAGTGTGAATATTTGGCTTGTTCTGTGACTGATGAGTGCAGCAGGAAAGAGATGTAATTGCTTTGACTCTACGGCAGTAAATGGATAGTCCCCTTGGAAACTCAACTCGCTTCATTTAGACACAAACATGCCAGGCAGATGCAGATGATCAATTCACAGCATATGATACGAGTGAATCTCTCTCTCTTTTATGTTCTGTTTTTAATGTAATAGCAAACTAACATCTGTTGTTCTGAGCTTCGCAAATCTGTTCTTTTCAATGTAAAGGTTTGCTGAGCATTGATATTTTGCTAAGAATAGAATGTATGTGGCAATTAGAGTACAGCATATTTTTGTGTCAAATTCAAATGTTCTTGGAAAGGTCATTGTTGTGTGGGTGACCTACTAAGCTGTATTACTGTGATAGATATAGTTACAAAAAAGTATTCAACTGATAGTGTTCTGAGGAATGTTCTAAAGGAACAAAGAAGAGAAAAGAGGTTTTTAAAGGATAATCCCAGAGCGTCAATAATATATCAGACACTCTTTACCGAGACGGCTCTTCTCGGAGCACTTCTGTGCCAGAGAGGGAACGATGCTCGGCCCTTACTAATCATATCTGCTGTGGTGTTATTGGCTGTGTCTGAGAGTCATTTTCAGCTATCAAAAGATAAGGACATCTGTAATAGTGCCAGCAGTGAAAATAAAGTTTACAAAAGACAGACCCGCAAATGAAAAGCAATGGTATTAGAATCTTTCTCTGAACCCTAGAACCGTAGGGTTGGGTGCTTCCTAAGTGTGGGAGAGAAATATTGGAGTGGAAAAGGAACAGGAAAAATGAGGAGTTTAAAATTTTTTTGCTTTAACATGACAAATGTTATTTTATTATTTTATTATTTTTTAAATAGATGTATCTTTATTATTTTTTCTATTACCATTTAGTCACCTTACACCCCCTCCCCCAGCAATAACCACACTGTTGTTAATGTTATTTTTTAGTTAGTTTATATGTTAAGGCAGTGGAGTAAATAAGTTCACATAAGCTATACCTGTTACTCCGTTTTTCCGGCGGAGGAATCTTGGTGGCAACGCATGTCCTCATGTCTTGCTGGTGTTTGTAGAGCAGCAGAAGGGATGCGGTGAGGCAGTGCGACTCGGGGCACCCGGCATCCACCTCCCACCTCATTCCTGTGCTGGTTTTAGAAAATCCAAACAAGAGGCGGAAACAAGTACCCCTGAATATAAAATAAGGCAACAATAATAATTCCATTATTCTTGACTCCCGTACTTCATTTTAACTGAAAACTCTCACATTTTCAAGTCCAATTAAGGCAAACATTATTTTAAAGGCGCAAAAAAAATGTTTTTTTTTTTTAAAATTTTGTGAGGAAAAATCTGTTTCTCAATAGGAATTTGAACAAACAGGATCTCCTGTGAGTTGTAACGCCCAGAGCTGAGGCTTTGGGGGTCGTGTGTCAGAGCAGTTTTCAATCCTCCAATCCAATGACTTTTTGCTTAAAATGCACTTTGACTGAATAGCTTTCATATACAGTACACATATGTTCTGTACACGTGCAGTTCACAAACTCTGGAGAACTGTAAATGATATCCTTTATGAAGAATTTGGGGGATTAAACATAAAAAAGTGGAAAGGTTGAAAAATTTCATTTTTTATTTAATCAATAAAAATGAAGCACCTGTTATGCCATAGTATAAAATAATAATAGCAATAAAAGCCAAGAATACGGCAGTGCAATACTGAGGTTTCCAGAGTTATCAAGCATTCCTGTGGAGAACGATCGGACCTATCAAGATAGAAAAGAGCAGCTGGGGACATCTGAAGTGGCAATTTAGATTTTGTGCAGCCCTAGCTGGAGACGTGAGCAGCAGCAGGAAGTAGTAAAAATATGTTTAAATCAAGCCAGGGTGCTCAGGAAGCTTATCAAAAAGACATTTTAGTATAAAATGGGCACCTTAATACAGTTAAAGATACAGATATTTGCTTGAGATAGTGGTAATTTCAATTAATCGTTATTCCGAGCACTGCCAGTAAGACTTGATATTTAGATTACTCCTATTTACATTAATTTTGAAATACTTTGTCAGGGATGATTACATTTGATGTTTTAAAGATGACCCACAATAGAAAATAGAAACTGGCATTGTATCAATTAATGTTTTGATTCAAATGACCAGCACTCCACTGAGCAGAAGATCATCTGGGGTAAGTAATGCGTGAGGGAGAGTTAGGAGAAGCAAGGGAGTCTGGGAGCTTAGTTTTAAAGGTATTTTGCCTACAGAGAGGAGAGGGGCAGAGAAAAATGTCCATTGTGGTGATTCAGTTTGAAGACAATTTCAAGTTTCTTAGAAATTATCTCTGTGCATTCTCAAAAAATGCAAAACCAAATTTAGCAGAACAGCAGAAAAAACACTTTCCGTCAGGGTACCCAAACTGTCCTCTTTTGTCGCTGTATTCAAATGTTTGGTATATTGAGAATCCAAGTTGCTGTGTAAAACTTACATGATCATTTACTAAGTATTCCCATGGCTACTTTGAAATGTTGTACAGTTATTTTTTCTTCAATGTGAGCTGAATGTTATGTATAAATTGTTAGCTCTAACTCTGCTTTTCAAAATGACAAACAAAAACTTAGGTAATTGAAAAGTTTCCCAAAACATCAGATTGTGTGTGATTAATATCGGATTTGCCAAAACTTCAGCAGAACTGTACTCATAACAGGGCTCCGCACACCTGATTTCAAAGTGGAGCGGATCCGTAATTACCCTGAATGGATCATACTTGGAATTATTTCTTCCATTAATTGCCTTATTGGAATTATTGCGGAGTGATTGTGTAAAGGTATCATTGTTTTATGAGCTCTTCAGTAGAAGATAGAAATAACTTAATGTGGCTTTTTAATTTTTCAGCATTCTATTTTCTTCTATTACTTGTTGTCTGCATTGAAATCTGACAGCACCCTAGTTTGTGTGTATCATTTTATAGTGCAGAGGATTTTAATCTGCTGTCCATCATGACAGAGAATGTACGTGACTGATGAATTTGTAAACGGGGGTTGAAGGCAGTTCTCTGGGGCAGAACCTGTGTCATCAGATCCTTTTCTTCCCCATTAAAGGGAACAAATCCAATGCAACCACGGGAGGGTGATGTATAGGAACAACCTTGAGCCGTGATGATACAATGTTTTACAGCAAATTTTCTCACACATTTTGGCACTTTTGGCATTATGAGGAACAGACTATTCAGAGCGTGCCATTGAATTGTGGCACTGGATAAGAAGTACAGATAAAATTGCCCATTTTTTTTCCCTTCGACATTCGGATGTCACTTTTGATTCTTGGCTGCTGTGGATTTACAGTGGGATGTCTTCTAATGTAGATGATGGCCAGACACACGCTTGAAGTGGCTGGGCAGCCAGAATACACTGAGAGCACGTCCTCCTGGAGGGCTCCTTTTTATTGTCCACTAAGGTAACGTTTAATTCACTGTGGCTTTTCTTTTCTGGAGACCGTCCAAGATATCTCCAAAAGTAGACAAGCATCTCAAATATCTATCACTCACAGAGAGAATTTAAATACTACTAAATTTATAGGCAACTGCAATAGAGCCGAATGAATTCCAAGAGTTCCTGACCTTGAGAGAGTGACAGTCTGCTGTAGGTAGGCATAATGCAGGTATGACGCAATGGATGTGTCGGAGGAGGAGGTCACCGAGGGGACTGGAGGGCTTGCAGACCCGCCATCTGGAGCCCGGCAGTCAGAGGCACCTCCCGCCCCCGCCCACGCCCCATCCCTGGAATGTGCGTCTGGCCCCTATTCCCACACGCTAGGAGCTGTTGCAAGATGAACTTGAGAGAATAAGGTGTTGTTGAGACCATCTGAACTGCAAATGTGACTGAACCCCTTTAAGGCGTCTCTATAACCTTTAAAGATTTTGGTGGGTGGGTGCAGAGATTCACTCATCTTGCAGCTGCGCTCTGCCAGCCTCCTTACGCCTTCCCTTGCTCGTTAAACCTGCGGTCCTCCCGTCTCCACGTGGCCTGACTCTTCAGCCTGCCCTTGTCCTCTGAGTCCAGAGCCCGGTGCCAGGTTTCACCCAGGGACTCTCAAGGTGGTCAGCTGATGGTGAGCTGCAGGGCAGCAGACGATTTTATTTTTTTAATTTTATTTTAATTAATTTTTTTGTTACCTATATATTTCACTTTATTTTATTTTATTTTATTTATTGTTGTCCAAGTACAGTTGTCTCCATTTTCCCTCCACCACTCTCCCCCACCCTACCCACCCACCTCCCACCCTCAACCCTAATTTTATGTTTTAATAATTATTTTTCTCTCATGTGTAACTTTCTACAAAATTTGTCTAAAATTCTAAAAATTAATGACTCAATACTAGTTTTCTTCATTAAAATAACACCCCGCTCTTCGAGTTTACCATCAGAAAGAACCACCGTCTTTTGTTTTCCCTGAGAGGATGGAGACGTTGAGATTGGCCACCCCTTGGGGTTTTCCCTGTAGTCACTGCCTCTTTCTCTGTCCCTGAGCAGCGTTAGAGCTGATGGTGAAGAAAGTGCAAGCGACGATATGAGAGTGAACAGGCCACGCTTCCTTATTTACATTGACATTGATGACAATGGTGATGATGATGATGATGATGGCAGCGGTGAAAGAATTTGCTTATATGTTTTGCTTAATGTCCCCAACTTCTGTGCCCTACACACGTGATTTCATTCTGTCCTTGTCACAATCCAATGGGTTGGGCATTGCCAATACAAACAAGGAATCTTAGAGATTTTACTTGATTTCCCCAGGATCATGGAGGTAGATCTGAATTAAGATTTGAACTCTGATACTGCAATTTAAGACTAAAAATTTTAATGATATATCTCTAACATACAGGGTGGGCAAAAGTAGGTTTACAATGATCAGTACATGAAACACACTCTTGTATTACAATTTATTTATTATTGGATTATTTTCCATATGAACAACTGTAAACCTGCTTTGGCCCACCTTGTATATTTACAAGTACAAGAAAGATCAGATGTATTTTTAAAAGGGAAAGAAATCCATGTTCACATTGATATAGGCCTACATTTTCCAAAATTTATAGCAGAAAATATTAATAAGTATTTTGACAAATATTTTAATAAAAATGAATTCTATGTCTCAGTAAAACTGGGAAACATTAGCTTAAATACAACTGTACAAGTTTATGTGTTGCTTGATATTTTTAGAACATTTGCTATGTGTATTTCCAAGAGGAGAATATGTTACATAGTATTTCCTGGACTTTCGTGATATACCTTTCTCCCTTGAGCAACTTGCTTTGAGAAATAATCTAAATAAAATCTGGTTTACAAGGTAAATATGTGTTCTTTGGTCTGGTATATTTTCATGTATTTTGCTTATTTTTTTGACAATTGATAATTGATTGACCAATATGACATTTTAACAATTTGTATTTGTTGTACTATATAAAAAATGATGAATAGAAATTCTTCTATTGTTCTCCCCTCTCTGCAGTATTAAATTATATTTAATCCTCTACAGCTATGCTTATTGATGTTAGAGAGAGAGGAAGGGAAAGAAGCCACAGAGAAAGAAGCATTGATCGGTTGCCTCCCATACATGCTCCAAGTAGGAACCGTAACCTAGGTGTGTGCCCTGACTAGGAAACAAACCCACAGCCTTTTGGTACAGGGGATGATGCTCCAACCAATTGAGCCACCTGGCCAGGGCTCCCCTCTCTGCTTTCTAATATCTCCTGTTCTTTGACACATTCCAAGGTATGGATATTGATCATGTAATGTCAATTATTGCTTTTCCTCCCTCCTAACAGAAAAGAAATAGCAGTGTGTTTCTTCCTTAAATGTTTTGTGGAATTCACCAATGAAAATATCTGGGCCTGGTGCTTTCTCTTTAGAAAGCTTTAAATTTATTTTTGCAATTTAGTCAATATAGGAATGTTTAGGTTATCTATTTATCCTTGTGTGAGTTAGTGTAGATTGTGCTTTAAAGAGAATTGGTCCATTTTATCTAAGTTACCTAATTTGCAGGGAGAGTTGTTCATACTATTTTTCTTCTCTAGATTTCTTCACATTCTGTAGTTATCTCCCCCATTCCCTTACTAATATTTGTAATTTATGTCTTTTCAATTTTTTAATAGATTGTCTGGCAAGAGACATCAATTTCATTGATTTTTTTAAAAATAGATTTTGGTTTTATTGATTTTTTAAAATTGTTTTCCTATTTTTAAATTTCATTAATAAGCTATAATATTTACTATCTCTTTTTCTGTTTTCTTCAAACTTACATTGCTTTTCTTTCTCTAGTATCCCATGATTGCAGCTTGGTTATTAATTCAAAATTGATTTATTTTCTAATATGTGCTTCAATGCTATAAACTTTTCTGTAAACAATCCTTTTGCTATATTTTAAATTTTTATTTTATTCTTGTGGTAAAATATACATAACATGGAATTTACCATTTTAACCATCGTTATGTATATAATTTGGTGACATTTCATTTCTTCATATTTGTTACTGTGCTTTTGATTTCAAGGATTTCCTTTCGATTCATTGAGTTTCCAAATCTGCTTACATTTCCCATCCATTGTTGCATGTGGTACACTTTCTTTACTAGAACCATTAGCATACTGAACAGTTTTCAAAAAAATTCTTAGTCTGATAATTCTGGTCTGATGATTGCTTTGTCTCTTGATATTGAGTTTTTCTTGCCTTTTGGTATGATTTGCAATGTTTGGTGAAAGCAGGATGTGATGATGCATTGGATAATAGGTACTGAGGTAAAAAGCTCTACTGTGATGATTTATGTTAACTGGCCCAGTAGTTGGGCTATGTTTAAAATTTATTTTAACTATAGGAACCTTGATTTTAGTACTTTCCTATGCACTCTTCCTAGTTGGAGTCTGTGTCTTTATGACTTATTCAGCTCTAATCTGCCACTATTTCCCTTCTGATTTACTTTCATCTTCAAACTACCTCCTACCACTAAACCAGATGGGCTACCAGATACCAGTACAGCCTTGGGCTCCTTGCAGGGAAAACTGCTGCTCAACTCTCTTTCCATGACCTGTGTAACTGACCAGTGAGGAATGTAACGAAAGGCAGCAGATTCCTTCATGAGCCAGAGATTGGGATACCTTTGAACTTGGGGCCATGTTTAGATCCATTTGCTTGAGGTCTAGATCTTTTTCACTCTCTGCAGCTGAATCCTATATTAACAGCCCCAGTAACCGTGCATCCCTGTATTCGCACCTGTGCTGGGAGCTGCTGAGACCCTCCTCAGGCTCCACGATTCCCTGGAAGAACTCAGACGATCTGTCACACTCAAGGTTGCAGTTGATTACTGTGAGAAGGCTAAATTTTATCCTAAAGACCACATATACATTGGTATAAAAACACAATTAACCCCAAAGAAAAATATGCAAGTCATATAATTAGAAAATTCACAAATGGTGAAGAAAGCATATTAAGGAATGCTCAAATTCACTCACAGTAGGGTAATGCAGATCAAAACATCAGTGAGCAGTAGTTTTTACCCATCAGAATATCAAATTTAGATAAGGGTATTAGTTCCATTTGATAAGAGTACTGAGTGAAGAAAATTCCTAGGTTTTGCTGGTGGACATTTAAAAGGTTACAGGCCTTTTGCAATTGCTTAATGTGTTGTAAACACATTAAATCTTCCAAAGGACACCAGAATAATCCTTACATAAATGGTAGTTTTTCACTATGAAAAGAAACCCTCCGAGGTGTTGTAGAGTCTATGGATGGTGATATGCAGGGTCCAGCAGAAGCAACGCCTGCTTGGGGGTGGTTGGTCGGGTAACGATACGGGTGTAATAATTTATACTTGTAATTTGAACATTTCACCTAAAACGTCGTATGGTGTGCTTGAGTGTGATGTTGTGTTACAGAACTACATGCTTATGGTTTTGTAATAAAAGGGGTGTTATTTGTGCCGGACTCGGTATTTATACTTGCAGGGGTGGGACGGCCAGGCTGACTCACGGCAGAAACCCCAAGGGGAAGGCCTCTCTGCTCACCCTTCGTTGTGCCCGTGTTAACCTTCGGAGACATAAAACTTGCAGTTGTTTTTATCGTAAGAACCTGTTACTTCTTTATGTCACATATATACTGCTCTGGCCAGGAATAATTTTCATTCTTTCCTTAGTCCAACTTCAAAATTTGGTCTCACTTTAATCACCTCTTGTGTATTTTCCCCGATGCTTTGATGTTTACTTGTTTCCTGCGCCCATAACTACCTGGCTCTGTGACTGTTGCAGCATTTGCAACATTATTCTGTAATCAATTATTAATCGTATCCTGCATTACGTTCCAAACTCCTTAAGAACAATGATTATGTGTTCTTTTACTTTGTATATCCAATCTCTAGGGAACTTTTTAAATGCACATAGAATGCATGCAATCAATTTGAACAGGGCCAGGGGAGTAAATAAGCTTCAGAATTACTTGGGATCATAGCAGTGTAGGTGGTCACTGTGTGCCCAGTTCTAAACATGATGTCTGGTGCGTAGAGAAGCTTGATAAATATTTATTGAACAGACTTCTAATGAGTGTACTAGAAACGGCTTCTTTCAAAAGAAACAGTATCTATAGCAAAATGCTTTTTTAAGGAACCTTTCAATAGTATGTAAATCAAAGTGGAACCCACTGTAAAAACCATTTTTAATCAAGTTAACCATCGGAAAAGAGTATGTCTACATTGTACTCCTGAAGATAAGTGAATGTGCTTCTAATCTAAGTCTTATATTAAGCACTGAGCTCGTCAACCACCTGAGAAGCTTCTGGACTTGGAGTCAGCTGGATCTCTTCCTATAAATACAGAAACTGCTGAAACACACCGAATAGGCACATGTCTTAGTTGTAATCAATAACAACTAACTCTGGAGATCTTAATTTAATTTAATTTAAGTACGAGTATATCACAGCTCTTAAAATCTGGAGGAGTGTTGAGAGAGGTAGTAAAACGGAGAGGGATTATGGGGAGTCTGAAGGGCCAGGCAGCAGAAATCTGAGTGAGTATATTACAGTGCAAGAGCAGGCAGAGTTTTTGCTCCCGATGCTCATGGCCATGAATCTGCTCATAACTTTTCTCAAGGCTGTTTCATACTTTTATCATCAAATGCTTCTCTGACCTGCATGAGGATGGTGAGGTGGAGAACCCAGCTTCTATGATGGGAAGAGGTGGCCATTTCCTCCCACCCCTTCCCTAAGGAGGGGAAGAGGGTGTTGGGTATAAACAGCCAAAAAGAAATCTATCCACTGTAGAAGATGATGAAACATGGTGGTATCTATCAATGAGACCATCTTATCTTTTCAAACCTGAAGTCTAATTGAAATGTCAGGAAAATAATGGTATTTCAAGAAAGGAACCCAACCTTGTTTGTAAAACAATGTTAAGACTAATCTATGGAGCACAGAACTCCTTATGGTTCGAGTTGTCAGATCGTCGTGGATATTACCATATAACAGTGCTGACAGGGGTAAGCAAGAAATGACTTGTCAGTGTCTGGAGATTATAACCCATTAACAGTGTGTTTCATGGTGACTTCTGAGGACCTTGCTAACTGTCATGCCACAGGGAGAAGGTGGTTTGTGATATGGTGTGTCTGGAGTTGCTAACAAATTGTTTACGAGATTACTTTGGCATAATTAAATTAACACAAGATATGGGCTCCTTCAGATCTTAGGCTCTCTGGCTTTGGTGAAACTATACCCTAGAAAAGTGACCATTATCTATGTTTAGGCCAACTATGCACCATTAGACTTAGACTTAGAGCTTTTGTTAATTTTAAAATTTATTTTATCATTTGATCATGTACCCCAAAATAATATCTTGCAGTCTGGTATAAATATAAACAAGCTTTGTTGTCATCTCAGGAGGTTGGAATGGGGTATATGTAGGTGGAGACATTAATTTTATCTGTATTATCTTTTCATTAATATTTTACAAATATAACTTCTAACAGTATTTCTTAAAATGTATGGACTCACAAAATGGCATTTTAATTTCATTATTCTTTTGCATTTGATGCTGATTATATTTATTTGAAGATAGTGGTCATTATCATCATCGTTATCACCATGTGGAATTTAAAAGAAAATAAGAATATTGCTTTAGCAAGTTTATTGAGTCTGAAAAATTTTATCCGTATTCAATCCATCAAACAGTCTTCTCATTTTTAAACCTGTGAGCTGGGGAAAATACTATTCTTGCTACCTTGGTTGTGAACCAGTGATAAGTCTTTCTGAGCAAAATCTAATTCGTAGTTATTCTATGGCTGCATGTTAAGAGTGCTTTCATGTTGAAAAATAAACACCCTCCCCCCCAAACACCACCAACAAAAAGAAAGTTTAGTGCATTAGTATCAAGTAATAGATTTTTCCTTTGGCTTAAGGTAGTTTCTGATCATAGTCTCAATCCTTATTCGAGTTAAATTTATAGCTGTGTGCATTTCACTTCTTTCAGACAACAGCAACCCTGAACTGGAGGATTGTGAAGGTTCGTGGGGAACACTAGTCACAGTCCAAGGCGAACAACTGAAACAGTTGCCGAAAGTTCCGCAGGATTCTCTCTACCAAAGGTATGTCAGTGTCCAGTTTTTTTTTTTTTAAATTTAAGAAGAGTTATGATGGATAAATGTAGAAACAACTTGGTTTCCGAGGCCATAGTTTGCTATTTTCAAGGGAAATGTGTAAGACAATAAATGTCATGCCTGTGCGTGGATTTATCAGCAAGAATCATACACAGATATCTGTCTAACACAAGGGATATATTAAAAATATTTTGTATGTTGATAAGGCAACTTACATTCCTAGTGACTGAGTTTTACTAAAGTCCAAGCATTTCTTAGCCACAATTTCTCTTACCAAACTGCAGCAGATGTCCTCACAAAACATACGAATAGAAGCTATTTTCTAAATTGTAGATGTGCTGCAAAGTAGTTATTCAAAGTGCAAAAAATGTCACATCATTGGATTTTAAGATATTTTATTTTAATTTTAAACGGTAATGGAATTTCTGTATTTTCCGTGGCAAATTAACAACACCATATACCACCTTGAGTACAATATTGATTATATCACATTATAAAATCTTCTGCCTGAGGTTTAAGTTACTGAGTTTAGCATCTTATTCGTCTGATAATTGCATTTCAATTTGCTTTGGGAAACCATGCCTGGATTAATTGAGTCATTATAGTTAAAGTTGGTAATAAACAATAATAGGAAATATTTGTCTGTTTAAGTGCTGTTATTGCCTTTAACCATTTTGAATTATTAAACCATCCAAATCAATACTGCTCACTTATTTTTTAATGATGAGTTCAATGACATAAAAGTAAACAGTTTTAGGAAATGACTTTCTCTTGGAAGCCCGCACATGTGGCTACGTATGCAGAGTGCAGAGTGAACTTGAAGCGGCTTTTGGCAGTTTTAAAATTATTGTTAATTAACTTTTCTGCTCAAATTCCTGCAAGCTCAACTGTAGTTGATGAGTTATCGTTCTACAGCCAATAAATCCTGAAGTAATTTCATAAACATAGTTATTTAACCTAAATTGGATTCTCCATCAATCGAGACAAATCAATTTTTAAATGCCATATTATTGTGGGTTTTAATAATACTGCTTTATGCTTATATCGCTTTACACTTAAAGAACTTAGCATTTCTGCATTCTAATATTTCTACAGAGAAAGTGCTAAAAGAGGAATATAATTAATAACATATTTTACAAACACATGGGGTTATTTTTGTCTACTTTTTCATTAATTCAAGTTTGTTAAATTCACATTCTATATTTCTTTATAGCTATATTTTCTATGATGAGAATTGCTTCAAATTTGTCTCGAGTTATCATGGATTATGTACATATTTTTTCTTAATTTAAGATGTAATACAGCCTGCTTCAGAGAGTTCTACACTTATGAATAAGATGAAGAAAATGATATTTTAGATAGTGAAATATGCAGAGGAGATCCAGGGTTAGATAAGACTCATTGTGGGTTAAAAGTGGAATATTTGATTTTGAAATAATTTTAGGAGTGCTAATACATTTCTTATTAGTTTAATCAACATGGAAACAAGGTTTTGGTTAAAGGAATATGTGCTTGAAATACATGTTATGACAAGATAAAGAGAGTAAAATTCTACTCAAAGCCTAGTTTACCACTTTTCTTTAAAAAAAGGGGGGTAGAAGCGAGACTGATATATTTTGTTTCTGCATAGCTATTGTGCTAAGAAAGACTCAATCATTCATTCATCATTCGTTACTACAGCTCTGCATGGCTGTGTGTTATGTGTTCATTGCTAGGTGCTGAGTGAGCAAGGGTGGGAAAGAGTCATTCTGGTTTTAGATGCTCCCAGGATAGTGGGGAAGAATGAAAAAATGAGCTCTGTGCCGTAATAGGCACCTGTCTGAAATGTTAAACACATCAAGGAGAGATGTGATTGGGAATGCTGGGAAGCTTTCCCAGAGGGGGATATTGGAGCTAGTGTTAGTCAGTTTGATATATATAAGGCTCTCTGCTTCTATTCTCACATTTTATTCCAGTGAAAGAGATTGCATATTACACTTTGTCTAAATTCACATTCCTATTTTCAGTACTCTTGCCTACATTATCTCACAGAGTTTTAGGTGATGCAAAGACTCTCTGGTTCCATATGATCAGTTTACAGAGAGTCACGTGGACTCCACAGCCCTGAGTTCATCCTGGGAGGTGGAGAGCTCGTCGGTGAGCATTCTGACTTTAGTCCAGGGGGATGCCTCTCCTCACATTTCTATTTTCAGATTATGTTCTTAATTCCATTTTAATTCAGAAAGCATATGAAAGTCCTAGATGTAGATAATTTATGTTTTTATTTATAGCTTCATTATTTGTATCTAGCTCCAAGGCTACTTGTGGTGACCATAAATTAATGAAGGATTCCCAGAGAGATGGGGCAGGAGAGTAAGGGGGGGAATAAGGAGGGACGAGGGATGGGGGGGAAAGTGGAGGGAGAGAAAGAGAAAAAATTCCGGGTGTTCATTATAAGTAACAAAGCAACTCAATGGATGCAGAATATTAAAAAAAAAAGAATATGTGGTTATACAGGTAAACATGATTTGTATAGTTGGATTTGTAAAAGTTGCTCATGAACACAAAGATGTCAATTCATCACAAAGCTTCAAATGAATGAATGAATACGATTATATTTCTGAGGTCTTAAAGAGAGAGACTATGAAATGAGGAACATTCCACTAATTGACGTGTGAAAACTTGACCAATAGTTTAAGCTATATGTAAGTTCTTTTGTGTCCCAGTTCTAGCTTCTTCTTGGAGGCCATCCACCTTTCTGCCCTACTGACACTCCCCACTGATTTTTGAGGTCAGTGTGAGAGCAGATTCTTTTTATGTCCTGGCTCTTTATTTCACAGCAGCTATACTTGGCCACTGAATAATGCTGCAGTTAAAGGAAAAAGTCAGCTTTTCATTAAATCTGGGCATCTTGTAGAGAGCCAATGAGGAGTTCTTGGTGTCCAGCTGGGAAATGACTGGGAAACTCATTATCAGCCCCTACTCGACGGGGCTTCCAGGCTTCATTTTAGTCCTTTTGCTCACCTTTCAGCAGGTAATATTCTACCTTAAGGTGACAATTTAGATCACAAAAATATCAATATTTAGTTATTACCATCTTTTTTTTAGTTTGTTTTACTCTCTTGAAGTGGTGGGTAAGGTACAGTAGATCAGCCAATGGACTTAGATTCAAAGCCCAGTTTTTTTCTCCAGACAAAAATTAAAAACTCCTAGGTCTTCCCATTGTGAGTTTTCTTTTGAAATCACTATTGCTACACAATCCATGTTCACCAGTGATAGTTATAGATTTACCTCTTTAAAAGAAAATTTGTTTTTCTGCTGTTTTGAAATGAATGCCAAATTTCACTAAGGTAGTTTAGATGTGATAGGGTTTTCTTTTTCATTTGTTCGCTTTGTTTTGTTTTGTTTTCATTAGTTATTTTCTACTTAGACCCATTACTCACCACATTAATTTTTCTTATTTTCCATGTCATTTGTTAGGACTCATTTTTTTCTCTACATTATAGTATATCTGGTAAATATTTACCCCATCTGTTTGTGTTGTGCTGGAAAGGATATGCCAGTGAATGTCATTATTGATTGGTTACATTGAGTTTGTATTGAGTTATTAACTAATATGGAGCAGATTGTGAGACAGTCCTCTCAGATATTCTAGATCATTCTGTCAGCCATGTTGCTAATCCAGTTTTCCCGTATATTTTTTGGTCACTTGGTGAACGAATAGTTAAAATTGATTAAGCATCATTTTCTCTGTTTTAGACCCACACTGTTTCCATGCATTATCTTACTTTATTGCCATAATAGACCTGTAAGGGGTCCCCCATTTGTAGATAAGAAGCTGAGACAGAATGAGGTTAAGTAATTTGCCCAGTGTCATGGGAGGGAAGGTTGTGGGCAGAGTTGGAACTGAAACTCTGGGATTGGTCTCTTCACTCTTCTCTTACCCCGTATCAGCAGAGAAAATGGCCATGTGCAAGTGGTAGAATAAAAAAAGTATGTTTCATATATATATATGAATATATGTATATATATTAAAGACATTTATTTAGTACATACATTAATTTTATATTATATTAATACATTCTGTTTTACATTGTGTTTTATTATCTACTTAGAAATGCATTTACATATTTTTCTGCATTAGAGTAAATAATGTTCTCTAACATGACATAATAACTATGCTGTAGAATATCATAGTATGAATAAGCCATAACTTACTTAACTGTCCTTTACTTTTGAATATTTACATTGTTTTTAATTTCAGCATCACAGAGTGATGACTCTATGTGGATGCATAGATGTCTTAGTCGGCTTGGATCGCTAAAACACAGTGCTATAAATGGAATGGCTTACAAACAGCAAACGCATTTCCCACAGTTCCAGAGGCTTAAGTCCAAGGTCAGGCTGCTAGCGTAGTCGGGTCTGCTGAAAACCCTCTGCTGGGTTTCAGACTTCAGGCTTCTCACATGGAGAGCAGAGAGGACAAGCGCATGCTCTCACGACTCTTGTAAGGGCAGTGTTCGCATCGATGAAGGATCTACGGTCGGACCTCCTCTAACCCTAATCTCTCCCCAAAGGCCCACCTGTTAATACTGTCACATCCAGGGGATAGGGTTTCAGCGCATGGATTTAGGGGAAAGGCCAACATGCAGTCTAGAGAAATCAGTAAGTATTTCTTTCAGATAACTTTTTAGACAGAATTTTAGGACCAAAGAGTTTGAGCATGATCTCTGCTAAATCACTTAACACTTCAGTGAAGGCAGCACTGTAGGGTGACTCCCCACCCCTCCCACTAGGTTGTACCCTTGTATAATCTTTTCTTAACTACAGAGGGAGCCTGTGACTTGCTCTAGTCAATAAAATATGGTGAGGGCAGTTGGAACTCATTCCCTTGATTAGGTTACATTATATGACAAAGATTTTTCTTCATTCAATTTATGACCTAAATAGACTGCTTTTGAGTAGGTCTGAATTAATCCAGTAAAAAGTTCATAAAAGATGATTTTAGGTCCTTCTTCAGAAATGCTTTCCTATTGACCTTGGTTGAGAAAGTCAGTGGGAGTTCAACAGCTACAGAAAAGTGACCCTGCCAACAGCCTGAATGAGCTTGTTAGCAGATTCTTCCCCAGTCCGCCCAACAGCTGGATTGCAGCTGTAAGACCCTGAGCGGAGGACTCATGTCTGGACTCCTGGCCCGTTTATCTCCTGTGAGATAAATGTGTGTGTGTGTTTTTAAGCCATTAAATTTGTGGAGCTGATGCTATAAATCCCAGTCAGAATGTAAAGGTGTGGGAATGAGAAGATCTGATGGTGTAATTCCTGGTCTGAGTGCAGGAGAAGACCACAGACCCTGTTCCATTACTGAGGAAGAGAGTGGATTCATTCTCCCACCTTTTTGTTCTATTCAGGCCCTCAGTGGACTGGATGATGCCCCCCCCCCGCCTCCCCCCCATTGAGAGGGCAATCTGCTCTATTCATGCTATTGATTTAGATGCTAATCCCATCCTGAAACATCCTTAAAGACACCTCCAAAAAATAATGTTTAGCCAAATATCCAGCCAAGTATCTGGGCACATTGTGTCCCCTTCAAAGTGACACATGAAATTAACTATCGGAGAACAAATCCCCAAATGGAGCAAGATAGGGACCCAAGAAATCAGAGGGAGAAAAATAAACTTGGTGATGATAGTGAAGGGATATTTCATAGGGATTTTTTTTTTCTGATGAGATACTTTAGCATCATTAACTATCACCAATCCAGTCCTTAGTTCAATTTATGCTGTTCCCTCATCGTTTTTAAGTAATTGTAACCTTTGGACTGAGTCTAAGCAACATAGCAGTTTTGTTCAAATAAGGCATGGGGTTGCGCTGGGGAAGCCCGTAAGTGGATGATACACTTGCTATTAGAGTAACATTTCCATAGCTCCATGAGGTTGGTTCTTGTTCTGGCCTGTTCCGTATCAACTTGGCTAAGTTGAGGCTGATGTTCCCTGAGTCTCCTTTCTTGGACAGTTTTGGGCTAACGGCCTGAAGAGGAACGAGGGCGGGATTTGGTGGATGGAGGTGTGGGGAGCAGTCATTACAGAGAGTTGTCATGATCAGAAACTGGCCCTTGGGTGCCACCTCATTGTTTCTTTTTCCTGCTTGTCTTCTGGATAGAGAGCCCTGCTGGGACACAGCAGCACCAGGTCCCCAGCAGGCATTTGAGGACGGGCACACGCAGAGGGGGCAGCTGCTGTCCAGAGGCACGGCTTCTCCTAAACCTCTCCAGAATGTGCCTCTTTGTAACTTAGCTTTGGTGGTTGATCAGGCTTGGCCTTTTGGCTTTCCAGCAAGCACTGACTGGTGCACAGTGTCAGTGTTTAGACAGCCTGGTTAGTGACTTCTCTGATCCTCTAAGTTCCCCTTCCAGATGTCTATCTACCCAGACTGCCCGCAGCCCAGGCCCGAGGGTGTGGAAGGGATGGATTGGTTGCCCCTGGCCGCAGTAGCTCTGTTTTCCTGACTGAGCAGTGACTGACTGGTAAACACAGTTATATCACTCTTTTTTATACTGAAGCTCAAAGAGGCTGATTGATTTGCTCCAGGTTTCACAACTTGTATCTGGAAGAACTGGGCTTTAACCTAGTTGGTCTGACTGTAAAGCAGGGATGCTGAATTCTAATGGTCTCAGCGGACAGACAGGCGAGGTAAGGGCGAGAGCAAGAAATAGTTACAAGCCTAGAGTAAGAAATATTTCTCAGAAAGAAACAATTGGAATATTCTAGTACCTAGCTCTGTAGAGCATGTACTCAAGCTTCACTGGCAACCAAAGTCTTAAATTATCAATCTAAAACCCTTGCTTTCAGTTTAGGTCGATGTATTCAGGCTTTTCCTAATAAAAAAATAGGTGACTATAAGTTACACTCAAATAACTAAAAGACTTCTTGAGACAATTTTTGCACTAAAGGAGACTGTGTGCTAAAAAATTAAAGCCAGACCTCCCTTTTTTTATTGATTAATCATCTGACATGTGTAAAGTAGACCTATGTTTAGCGCTAGACAATTGCTACTAAGTAGGATTTTTGGCTTAGTATGGTCTGATTTTCTTTTTCTTTTCTTTTTTTATATTTTTTAAAAATTTTAATTGTTGTTCGAGTACAGTTTTCTGTCTTCTACTCCCATCCCAGCCCACCGCCCCAGCCCTCCCCAGCTCCCTCCCATTTTCACCCCCCCCTTGTTTTTGTCCATCTGTCCTTTATATTTGTTCCTGTAAACCCTTCCCCTTTTCCCCTGAAATTCCCTCCCCTCTCCCCTCTGGTGACTGTCAGCCTGTTCTCTATTTCAGTGTCTCTGGTCATATTTTGCTTATTTGTTTGTTTTGTTGTTTAGGTTCCTGTTAGAGGTGAAATCATATGGTATTTGTCTTTCACCACCTGGCTTACTTCATTCAGCGTGATGTTCTCTAGTTCCATTTAGTCTGTCACAAAGGGTAGGAGCTCCTTCTTTCTTTCTGCTGCATAGTATTCCATTGTGTAAATGTACCATAGTTTTTTTGATCTATTCATTTACTGATGGGCACCTAGGTTGCTTCCAACACTTGGCTATTGTAAATTGTGCTGCTATGAACATTGGGATTTCAAGAGATTCCTATAGGTTGAATTTTCAAATAAAATTTTCCCAATTGAATTTTTTTTTTTTGTTGAAATAAAATACAGAGATAGGAGAGAACCTTCCACACACACTAGGTCATTTATGACAGGGACTGTGCTATACTATGACATCCCTATCACTCTTAACACTGTTAATAAACATTTAGTATGTGCTTGTGGTTGAGCATTTTTAAGTTTGGTGAAATATAGTAACTTGTTACATGTTAACTAGCTCATAAATTTTCTTGGACAAGATATGCTTGTAAACAAAAGCTGAAAAGCATAAACTAGTGGAATCATTTGTACTGAGTTTTTCTAGATGTGAATTGGGTAACTTACAGGGGAGGGAATGAGGAAATGGAACCAAGTTCTCCATACCACCCAGCCCATAATCCACAGTTATCATCCTAATAATCTATCTTAATTTATCCCTGCTACTAGTGCCACACATATACGAATCATGGATTCATTACAGTATCTTTATTCTTCTTGTAATCATACACTGAAAAAACATAGTACTTAATTAGTATCATAATTCCTCATAATAATCATAAATGCATCATACAAAAGCAGATATAGCACACTTAGCATCTGGATTTTAATTTATAATTCAATGCTGCAATAAAAACAAATATGGCTTCTTAGAGAATCAGCTGACCTGGAACTGAGACAGTGCATATTGTAGAGAAGCCTGAGCAGCTTGCAGTGACAGAAAGTAAGAAAGCACCAAAACATCCCACCACCACAAGGATGGGGGCATGTCAGAGGGACAGGAGCCACCTGAGGGAGCTGTCCAAGACCAAAGCTGGAACAATTGGATAAAGTAAGTAAAGTGGTACTGGATTACAACCCAAAGTATAAAATAAACACCAATGAAGCCAGTGACATAAGTAAATAATTGAGAAAATACATGAATGGTGAATACACAAATCTTCCACGCATATAATTTCATCTACTTTACATAGATACTTCACCCTTATACATAGCGATGTAGTTTCTATTAAGAACTGCACTTAAACTCATAGTTTCCAGTATAGACTTTACTCTTCTACTGTCTTCTACCTCAAACCCTTTAATTTGGACTCTGGCGAGATGCAGAATATGTTTCTGGTTTCTTCAGGGGCTCAGAGGCAGAGCAGATGTTTGACCCAATAGGATTTGGGTGAGAATTTGGGGGTCTTATACAGTCATTATGCAGTCTGCGCCTTATGCAGTCATTTAAAAAAAAAGAAAAGAAATCCTGTTTGTGTTCAGCTCCAATATGAACACTGCCTTGAGCTCATAAGGCCCGTGATCCTGAGTTTTTCTAGAGTTCTCTGGTGACAAATGGGTTTTCTCCTCAGGGGCATTTCCACTGCGTTTGGGTATGAGTTCTCTCCTATGTTTACTTATGTTGGAGTTTCTGTTTCTCTGTTTTGTTCTTGTTTTAGAAGTGATTTTGAAGAAAAGCATGCAGAAATATGTTCACTCTGTCATCTTGAAGCCAGAAGTCTACACTAGGCTGCATAAGAGTCACTGTTATTTTATGACTAATCTTGGTTGACCACGGTATAAAAGTGGGATGACTAGCCTGATAAAATTCGACCCCAATATTCCTCAATAATGAAAATGGCCTTTCCAGCACAGACATCATTTTGTGACATTTTCAAAGCATTTACATATTCTTAAGGAAGATATGAAATAGTTTATACCTTTCAAACTTTGCAGTCCAGGGAACAACCACCGTGTTATTTTCTTATCTGTGTAAGGCATGGTTTACCTCTAAGATAGATAGATCTTCATGTAAGTTAAAGGGGAAATGTGGGCCTGGAGTTAGGTGATGATATAAAAAGTTTACAATTAAGTCAACAATTGGTCAAAATTTACTCCTATGCACTTGAGAGAGATTTCTGACTCAGAGATTTCTGTCCAGAGGGGATAGGATCTGTGATTTTTAAAAATTTTAACTTGAAAAAGAACTGACTAAAAGGCTCTCAGATATATCTGAATAAGTACGTAATCATCAACATTACTAATGCTTCTGTGATGATATGAAATGTGAGTTATGAATCTTCCTAAAATAAAGGAGAGATTCCTTTTTTCCTTTCTTCCTACTTTTCTCCTGCAAATATTCATTCATCATATATTTATTGCCTACTGTTTTCCTGGCACTGTTCTATGTTGAGGAATATGTCAATAAACAAAACAGATTTGCCCTCCTGGTATCTGTGTTCCAGTGGGGATAATAAAAATTGGTAAATACTGTGAAGTGTTAACTGGGAGCCAGGTATGATTCATTGTTGTCTATGCAGATTAATGCATCCTTCAAAACCTGATAGGAACTGTTAATATATTTTACAGATAAGAAAACCAGGGCATGGAGAAACTAAATAACTTGGCTAAGTTACACAGCTAGTAACTTATGGCACTGGGACTTGAACCCAGGCCATCTGGCAGTAAGAGGCATTAACTTCGCTCTTAGACATACTGCTTATCCATAATATGAGTGCTGGTCTAATTTATATACCAGAATCAGTTATCAATTGGAGCTATGTTTTCTTATTTCACCAAAGAAGGGCGATCTCTGCAAAAAACTAGAAAACATAGAAAAGTCATAGAAAAAAATAACCTGGCATCTTACTACTTGCAGATTCTCACTTTTAAAATATATGTATATTTATATGTATGTATGCATGTGTGTTCATATGTGTCTATGTATTTTATGTATGTATTGCTCAATGTGTAACATTATGAAATCTTCCTTTTCGCTTATATCATCATTTTAAGCTTGCAGTAATCAGTTACATAGATATACGAGGTCTGTCTCATTGTTAATACAATGAGAATAGTTTGTGCTACATCAATGCAGCCTGGCAGCCAAGGAGTGTGAACTGGAATGCACATGTGTGAAGAATGATGACTTCACTGTACTGGTCAGTGGGGGCGGTAGGCAACGTTGAGTGAGCATGAGTACTGTGTGGCTATTGCATTCCCATGAGTGGGCCAGTACAGCAACAAATCTGCATCAAATTTTGCATTGGGCTTGAACATTCCTCTGCAGAATTTACTTGGATGATTCAAAAGGCTTTTGGGGATGATGCAATGAGTGCAGCACAAATAAAAATGTGGCACAAATGCTTCAAAGATAGTCGAGAATCTGTTGAAAGTGATCTACGTTTTGGAAGGCCTGCAACAAGCAGAGCACCTGAGAATGTTGAGTGTTTCTGGGCTGCAATCAACAAAGATCATTGACTGACAGTGCGAGAACTAGAAGCTGATCTAGGGATTCCAAAAACTACTGTATCCAAGATTTTGATGCAGGATCTTGGCATGAAACACGTGTGACAAAATTCACTCCACGGCTTCTGCCACCAGAGGAGAACAAACATTGTACTGCAGTTGTTAATGACTTCATTGAAACTGCTACCAATAAACTAGGTTTCCTCAAGAAGGTCATAAGTGGAGATGAATTGTGAATCTACAGCTATGATTTGGAAATGAAGGGCCATTTGTCCCAATGGAAGTTCTCCATGCCTGAAGAAGGCATTGCGAAGTCGCAGCCAGCTGGAGATAGTAACTGTGTTTTTTGATTGGGAAGGTGTTGTCCATCACTCACAAGTTCATCCCTCCAGGCCAAACAATAAGGAGTACTACCTCAATGTGCTCTTCATTGGCTGAGAGATGCAATATAATGAAAACAGCTCTCAGCTACGGGCAACTGGTGATTAGCAGCTTCATCATGACAATATGCCCTCTCATACGTCACATTTCTTGCAGAGTATTGGGGAAGCATCAAGTCACCCAGGTGACTCAGCCCCCCAACAGCCCAGATTTGGTGCCCTGTGACTTCTAGCTTTTCCTAAAACTAAAATTACCTTTAAAAAGGAAAAGATTTCAGACAATTGATGAGATTCAGGAAAACACGATGGGGCAGCTGATGGTGATTCCAACAAAGGATTTTGCAGAGTGTTTTGAAGAGTGGAAGAGACACTGGGAGAACTGTGTGAGGTCCCAAGGTGCCCACTTTGAAGGGGACTGAGGCATCATTGTCCTATGTGTTTCTTGTATCTTGTATCTTCTTCAATAAATGTCTCTTATTTTTCATATTATATAGCTGGATAATTTCTGGACAGACCTCATGTGTCCAGCTTTTAACACAAAAATGCATTTAATAAAACTTAAAAATACCCTAAGTTCTTTAGCCAAATCTCTGCTGTTGGATTTTTTTCTCTATTGCAAACAAAACCAGGAGGGAAAATGCCTGGTTTTTCTTTGTTAGAATTAATATTTAAAAGCAGATCATTGGAGAAAGAGGAAGTAGAGAATTTAAAAAGATTTTGGTCCATATTGCTAAATTAGTCTTTAGTAAGGCTT
Organism: Anoura caudifer; assembly: GCA_004027475.1. NCBI lineage: Eukaryota > Metazoa > Chordata > Mammalia > Chiroptera > Phyllostomidae > Anoura > Anoura caudifer. Next base: position 271,216 of record PVKU01000749.1, on the reverse strand, counting down.
TGTTTATAGTGTCACAGCCAATTAATCACAGATATTAATATTATTCTTAATTTTTGCTAATCAGAGAGAAGGTAGTATTTCAGGATATGAATTGTTTTTTACTGGATTTTCCTAGTAAGCAAATATTAATTATTTTGAGTTTTCATTGATGCACTTGATTTTTATTTGTTATCCTAATACAGGTTCATTTTTTGAGAATTTGTGTATTTTTGCTCACTTTCTGTTATTTCTAAGATTTCTGCTCACCTATGTATGCTTACTGTGTTTTCTTTTTAAATGGAAATGTAAAAGTTTGTAAGAAAGATTTGTTGTTGCCATTGTTGCCATTTTTTAGAGTTAAATTAATCCAAAACTAATTAACTATTACCTTATCACTCCTTTCAGCTAGGATTTTGTGACATCTTTATGTGACCAGAATAACAATACATTACCAATGTTGTTTATTAGACCTCTTCTTTATTAAATTTATATAGCCTACCACAATTGACAAGTGAGCTTTAAATATACCAGACTCACTATTCCATATATGATATAGTTGCCTTGTGTAAACTGATTCTTTTTGTATAATTGGAGAAGATTTGAAATAATAAAAATATTTTAAATTAATAATGATAATTATTAATTGATCTCTACCAAATGTGCTCATAAAATATTTTTTTTCTTGTGAGCACACTAACTATATTCATTCATTCCTAGGTTTTATCTATTTTGTCAAAATACATTCAACATGCTCCCAATTTCCTTAATGAAAAATAATAGCTATATAAAATTTTATTTTATTCCTAAATACATTACTAAACATCCTGTGGATTGTTAAAAATCATGCAGATGTTATGATAGACTCTCAAATAATGGTTGCAGTAACGTCAATACATACACTTAAAGTATGGCCACTTTCCAAACAAAAAAATTTAATAAATTACCTTAAATTTCTAGAAACTGTCCTCTTACCTGGGCAAGATACCTCAATACGCTATCTGGTAGTTTTATTAGATGAGGCTAAGTTCTCTGACTTTGCCTTCATATCTAAAAGAGAAAGAAAGAGAAGTAAATAAAGGAAGGCAAAGCCAGGTACCCACTGCTCCCTAAAAGCCTGCATCCCTCCCGCTGTCTTTTCCCCATTAGAACTTGATGGCCCTTCAGGAGTGCTGCCTCTCCCTGTTAGACTCTCAATACTCCTTCACCTTTGTGACTGTAACTCTGGCTGATGCACAATTTTCAAGATGAATAGGAGCCATTGTAGGGCGAAGTCACCCTCCACCTCTCTCCAATATGAAGTCATCTTTCTGGTGTTTTAACGGCCCTTCAGTGGAAGGCCTGCCGTGGTCCTGGCCACCTTTTAGACAGTCCACTTCAAATCTAGGGCACGGCACCAAAGAAACATGATCTTTTTCTTACGTAGTTGTACATCCTTAACAAGCACTTAAAAAAGCAAAACATCTCATTCTCCTCTTAGACATTTCTTTCTTTGTCTAAAGCGAGTAAAATTTGGGATAGGAGGAAACCTAGTAGAAACTACAAAAGTCTGTTGATATCATTTATAAACAGAATTACAGAAGGATAATGAAATCTTTATATCTTGGTGAGGGCTAAAACGCTTGCTTCTTTGTGGTTTGACATGAGTCCACAATTAGGCAATAATGTGTGAGCCCCAAATTCCATGTGTATTTTCTTTTTAGCTAGCTGCTGCATGCTTTCTATACGAGAAGGTCAGTGTATGTCCCTGGCTGAAAAATGGAGGGTAGGAAGAGTTTTTTAGACATAGGGTTTATTTGCTTATTGGAGATTATAATTTTTAATACATATAGAACAATGTTTTTATCTAGTCACCTAGGAACAAAATAGTGTCATTAGTGGGATAGCTGAATATTAGAATAATGTTTGTAATATTGTTTGGTTTCTTGGTAGGAAAAAAAATTCCTGCCCTGTTGCATCCAATTGGACAGAATTATCATGTCTCATAAAGCTGTCAAGTTAATCTGAATTGTGGATGTTTGACAGGCAAAGAAAGATGAAAATCATTGTTCCAAAAATTGGGGATTATAGATCTCTTACAGAAATACACATGTTCAATTTAACAGTGATGATCCTTCGATTTAGATGAGCAGCATTATCTGCCTTGATACTATTTTTTAATATCAAGGGCAGAATTTTATCTTTCACATAAAGACTACTTTGAAAAATTATTACTTGGGGACCCTATGCACACTGTAAAATTGAAAGTAGAGCTCTAACAGGTCTTATTTTCTTTAGAGATATGAAAGTGGAATTAGAAACTGTGCATTTATAGGTTAAAAATAATCTCTTGAAGGTTATTTTCAATCAAATTTTACAGCAAATTTAAACCACTTTGTCTTTCTTAAGGGAATTCATCACTATGGTTGTTTCTTCACCAAACCTGTGCTATTAAACTCTAAAGAATTGAAGACCAATTTACTACATTAAGAATATTTACTGAAGGTGTTTTTTAGGAAGCATTAGCCTTTAACCGCAGCTTTGGTGCGCAGGCCTTGTGAGCACTGCTTTTCACAGCACACCAAGAAAACAGATGAAGACATGTTATGAGCAGATCTAACCAAGTATGCTGCACCATACTTTAATCACTTTTGCTAATAGTGCTCATTTTTATATTTGTAGATAAAATTAAATCATTTGTATAAGTGTAAAAGAAAGATCCTGAATGGGTTTTGATGTTAGTGATAACTGAAAATTGGTGAGCATTTTTCTTTCTCTCTCTTTTTAAAAAGAGACTGTTAATTTTATTTTACTCAATTTAAGGCTAGGATTTTCTTTAAAAAGAAAGAGAAATGACAGAAAGAAGGAAGGAAGGAAGGAAAGAAGGAAGGAAGGAAGGAAGGAGGGAGGGAGAGATCTTCATTTCATGCATTTAGCCAACTTATATTGTAGGACCCTATGTGCCATATTTTGTGCTTGAAATTGTTCCACTGGGGAATGACAAGGGGCTATTAATAGGCAGAGGCAATACCCAAAGTCTATTCACTTTATATGACTATCCTGCCTAACTGGTGGCATTAAAATTTGTGTAGTAATCATATATCAACAACAGGGAATGATCAGTGAAAGCCATAGAAAAATTGGGGTCTCAGAGACAAAGAGACTGTACTCATTCAGCGGTGCCAGAGGAAATGGGCAAGATTATGCCCTTAATCTACATTTCTCCTTTTTTCTTAGAGTTAAGTGTTCATTTACTATGGACAATCACTGTATTGTCAAAGAAACTGTTTGTAGTTGCCTTGAGCAATAACTGCAGGATACATTAATATGTTTAAGGAAGAGAATTAATGTTATTTCATAGAAAAGCTATTAAGTTAATATCCTATGGAGCTACTTTAAGGGAATGAATCAAGCACAGGGTCTCTGAAATTGTCAAATTTCAAATTTTTGAAGGCATAATTTAATAACCAGCAAGACAACTTTAAAATTTTTTATTTTTATTTTGGCAAGAGGAAATGTGAGATCTACCCTCTTAACAAAATTGCAGGTGTTCAACACAGTGTTTCTAACTGTAGGCATATGCCATGCAGCAGATCTTTCGAACTTGTTCACCTGAGTAACCGAGACTTTATGGTCATTGATTCCCACCTCCGCTTTTCCCACTTCCCCCATCCCTAGGCATGTACCATTCTCTCCTCTGGTTCTATGAGTTCGACCAGTTGAGATAATTCACATAAGTGGGGTAATGCAGTATCTGTCCTTCTCTGACAGGCTCATTTCACTTAGCAGAATGTATTCCAGTTTCATTCCATTTGTTGTATATTTTGGAATGTCCTCTTTGGGGGATAAATAATATTACATTGCATTATGTAACCCATTTTCTTTGCGCATCTGTGGATGGACATTTATGTGGTTTCTATATCTTGACTATTAAGGATAATGCTGCAAAGAACACAGGAGTACAGATACTGCTTGGAGATTGTGATTTTAATGATTTTGTATACAAGTTATATGCCCAGATGTGGGATTGCAGGATCAGGTGGTAGATGTATTTTTAATTTTTCTAGAAAACTCTATACTGTTTAACAAAGTGGCTGCACCATTTTTGTTGTTTGTTTTTTGCTATTGAGTGTTTGGGGTTCTTTATATATTTTGGATATTAACACTTTATCAGATACATGATTTGTAAATACTTTTTCCCATTTAGTAGCTTGCCTTTTTACTCTCTTGATTGTTTCCTTTTCAGAACAGAAGTTTTTATAGTGTGATATAGTCTCACTTGTCTATTTTTGTTTTGTTACCTGTGCTTTTGGTGTTATATCCAAGATCAATGTCATACAGTTTTTTCCCTGGGTTTTCTTCTAGGATATCTATAATTTGGGGTCTTATATTTAATCGTTGAATCTGTTTTGAGTTAAATTTGTGTATGGTGTAAAATAAGGGTCCAATTTCATTTTTTTCAGTGTTATTTTTTAAATTGATTTGAGAGAAAGAGAGAGAAATCAATTTGTTCCACTTATTTTTGTACTCATTCATTGATTCTTGTATGTGCTTTGGCTGGGGATAGAACCAGAAACCTTAGCCTACCAGGATGACACCCTAACCAACTGAGCTACCCGGCCATCGGGACTCAACATTAATTTTGTTTTTTATTTTGCTGGTTGCACTGGGATTATGTAGGAGAAATGTCCTCCTTTCTAGTACATTCACACTGACTTATTAAGGAGGAAAAAAAGAAATAGTGGCTAAAACAACAATTAGTTATTTCTCACAGTGCTTGGGTGGTTGGGCCCCTCACATGTAGGCAGTTGGTGCCAAGTTGGCAGGGCCCTTGGCTTTCCTTCTTGTGGCCTCTGCCTGGATTGGCTTCAGTGCAAGGTGGTCTCAGGCTCCGTTCCGGGAGAATGAGGGCAAAGTTATAAGGTGTGCTGAGGCCTGGGCTCTGGAACCACCCAGAGCCCAGGGTGTGCCCTGGTCCTTTTCCCCACAGAGTCCAGGATGTGGGGTCCTTTTCCCCACATCCCATTAGACAAAGCAAGTCCAAGTCCAGCTCAGATTCACAGGTGGGGACATGGACTCCACATCTTCCTGGGAGCAGCTGCACAGGCTGCGGCCATGTTGAGTCTTCTGCACCTTTCTCAGGCCCCTGTCTGCCTCTCACTGATGCCAGGGTCTCCTTGAGTAGAGCCAATATCTGGATAGGGTCCAATTTCATTTTATTTATTTATTTTTGCATGTAGCTATCATTCTCTCAATGCCTTTTGTTGAAGAGACTATACTTTCCCCAGTGCGTATTCTTGGCACTGTTGGGTTGCAACCTCCAACAGAGCTTGCCAGATATAATCTGAAACTGGTCCCCAAATTTGGAAGGCAGGAAGATAGCTAAGGAAAAAGGCAGACCACTCCAGATTGGTAGGTGGAAAGTTTAATAAACAAGGGAACTTCCCTACGAGACTTGTTTTTGATGGTTGTGGGACAAGTAATTTTCTGCATCCACCCACCCAATCTTAAGGTTTATACAAAGGCCTTAACTGGAATCAGTCATGTACACAGGAGGCCTTAACAAGATTCAGTCATATACCCAGTCTAGACAGTTTTATCACTACATTTCTATCTCAAGGCCATGTCCTTGGGAAGCTTCTAGAATGGGGAAGGCAAGCAGAGTCCACATTCCATGCATGGGTTGAAAGTGGGAAGGCATGAATGGCCTGGGTCTAGCTAGCAGGTCAAACTGGAGGTCATGTCTTCTTGATGACCTTCCCCAACAGGGACCCTTGTCAAAAATCAGTAGATATTGTATGTGTAGGTTTATTTCTGAGTTCTCTATTCTATTCTAATGGTCTATATATCTGTAGCTTTGTAAAATATTTAAAAATCAGGAAGTCTAAGGCCTCCGGTTATTTCTTTCTTTTTCAAGATTGTTTTGGCTATTCGGAGTCTGATGTGGTTCCATGTGAATTTTATTGTTGTTGGGGGATGTTAGAAAGAGCTTGCATTGATCCTGTAGACTACTTTGGGTAGTATGGACATTTAAACAACCTTATGTCTTCCAATTCATAAACACAGGATGTCTTTCCATTTCTTTGTGTCTTCTTTTCTTTTTTCATCACTGTTTTATAGTTTTCAATGTACAATGCTTTCACCCCCAAGTTAAACTCGTTGTTTTACCCTTGCTAGGAATCCTTGTATTTATTTTTTCATCACAAGGAAAAATGTGTTGTATGCTATGTTTCAATTCTTTTGGATGTTGGTAAGACAAATTTTGTTCCTAAGTAGAGAAGGTTGAATTTCTAAAGAAGGTTGAATTTCTAAGCCACATCGCTTCATTTTGTGCCCTATATATGTTTATGCATGTATTTCTATAACTATTGATCAAGATGACCTTAATGGTCCCCTCAGCTTGACTAAACTTTAGATACATTTCTCTCTGACTCTAGGCCCCTGTACTCCCTTTCAATAGAACATTTGCTCTAGCAAACTTGTAACTGTACATGTTTTATCTGTCCCTCTGAGTTGTTTTCTTAAAAAGCCTTTTGCCAATTTTGCAACCCAAGACTGTCTTTTTCAAGGATATGAGAAGCCTCTCTTTGAAGTGTCATGAAAGGAGACAGCGCCCCATCTCCCAGTTTCTGTGTGAGAGTAGAGGCCTAACTTTGGTGGGTGTCTTGATCCAAGCTGCTCAAGAAGATCAGAGAAGCTTCCTTTTCTTCAGGGTGAAGCCAGTTAGCAACACAGATGGTCTATAATCCCTCTCTCACTGCAGCCTTTAGAATCATTGCTGCCCTTACTTTTAGTGAGATTGGTTTTTCCTTCCAAACATGGGGGCGGATCGATCACATGCTGTTGCCTAAGAAAGTGTATGACTCAAATGAGCACTTCTTTAGTTTAGGCTTAAATTTGGTATCTCTCCTCTATTGAAATAGCCATGAATAAAGTTTTCTTTTCCTGTTTAACATTTTCTGTCCCCCCCCCCTTTTTTTTTTTTGCATTGATACCATGTTTGCAGAACACACATGCCCCAATCAAGGGCTGTATGTTGACATTAGAGACCAGTCTTTTTGGGGTCTTAATCCTTTACAAACATTCAAAGTTGCAGGACTTTGGTGAAGATAATGTTTATTGTTTTCACGTTAATTGAAAGAAAAAATTGAATCTCAAAGCATTCTTTGGTGAGAGGGATTTAACGTTGAAGGAAAAAAACCTATTCTGGAGAAGAAAGTAAATTTTCCCCATTTTTAGTTATGGGCTCAAGGCATTACATCTCTTTAGAAGGGTTGAAAAGCTAAAGATCTCAGAATAGGCCTGAGTGTGACCACACATATTGCTGGGGCGTGGGGACTTGGGAGTTACAACCACAGGAGAATATAAACCAGCAGAAGTTAAGAAACAAATATTGAAAAGGGAAAACCTGTATTCAAAAGAGAAAAAAGGTGCTTATTGTAGTCGTACACTGTCTTAGGTGACAGCAATTGATTCACCCGCGTTCAGGAGGAAGAACCAGAGGGAAGCCGAGAGAGGCAGCTGAGGGAATCACTATTGTCTGTAACTGCCTTTGGTCATTTAAACATCTTTACTGGAACCAAAAGAGAGCTATTCGCTATTCTGATTGCTGCTTTTATTTTACTGGAAAATTCTCCAGTGGTTTCCATTGAAGATTGACTGGAAGGGACATTTTTTTTTTTCTTTTTCCTTTGGACGTTTTCAATTATACTCAGCTATTTATCTGCATTTTTCATAGGGCTCTGAGATTGTTTTCCTTCAGAAATAAAAAGGGCAGTCTGTTCAAGTAGGACACATTTTATTTTTTCCTCCAATGTTTAAAAAAACCCTCAATATTTGCATATTTTTCAAATTGGCTTGTGTGATTTCTGAAGCAGTGTTAAGCAAAACAGCACATTTATCTAAGGAGGATATAATATCCTAAAATACACTGAGAAACCTAACTTGTTAAATAGCTTCTTAGTGTTTATGTGCCTCTATGTGAAAAAACAAAACAGACCTATGAAATGTAAAAAGACCATACATCAGTTAATCAAGTTAATGGCTTTCTTGAGGGTGCTTGAGCAAATTTTAAAAGTGCATTTAAGTATAAAATTTAAAAGTTGAATATTATAGGAAAAAAACATATCATTTGAGCAGAATGTTAACTGATTTGGGGAGAAAAAATAACAGGGAATTCATCCCACCATGTTTGATGAAATGTTCTTTATATGTCTCCTTTCTGGGGATAAATATTAAGTGAAACATTGTTTCTTTTATAATGCCCATCAACTCCAAAAACAAGCACTATTTGGCTTTATTTTTTCAACCCAGAAATACTCCCTTTCCAAGTTTCGTTTGTCAGAGTTACATGAAATCCAGTTTAAAATGCACTGTAGAAGCACCATGAAGTGGCTAGTTTTGATGGGTCGTTTTGGTTTCTGATTCTGGAATTGCTAACTGAGTAGAGAACATGGTAAGAATGTGGTATCTCTTGCATTAATTTTGGCATCATACCATAGGTACTTGTTACTTCAAGGTAGGCATTTCGTATGGAAAAAAGTAGACTTCCTTTGCAGAGAAGTCCTTTTTAATCCTCCAAGCAATTTGCATGTGGCTCTGCTTGAACGCGGTGCTCAGTCATTCTCAGCCAGACCCACCCTGCCGGAGGGTGAGGTCAGTAGATTTCTCCTCCTGCTCCCTCTGTGCTCGGATTTAGATCAGAAAGAGGTACCAACTCTTCCATTCCCTACCTTCCTTGGTTTTGGTTGGGTGACAAATATAACAAATTTACCAACATTTTTGCTGTAGCTGTACTGTCAAAGCTAACTTTCCAAGTACAACAACACTGCCACCACCACCAACAACAACACCCATAGCTTCTAACAAATGTCGGGACTTGAAGCACATTGCACTTGATGTTTTAAAAATGAGACCACCCATAAAATTAAAACAAAGTACAAGCTATTTTCCTTTCAGATGTGTATAAGAAGAGAAAAATACATAGTGAATCTTACTAAAATTGCAGCACATTGGAAGCATGTCGAAGAAAGGGAGGAAGAAACAAAAGGAAAAGCCCAGCCCGTGACTCCTTTGTAGATGACGCAGCACTGCTCAGGAGCAGGGGCTGATGGGAAACAGGGAAAGGCATGAATTGACTGCCACAACATTTACTTCCTGTGTGAGCTTAGCCATTTCCTATAACCTCTATGGTCTTTCATTTCCTATTTTTTTTAAGTTATACTTGCTGTTCCTATCTGAACAGATTCGAAGGCAGAGTGAAAAAGCTTTGGATATTGTAAAGCATTGTGCAAATGTGAAAGATCGCTGCTTTTCAAACCCATCAATCTGTAATTAATAAACTGATTATGAAAACTTTTAAAATATATTTTATTTTTTTTTTTACATATTTAACATGGATTGTAAAGCTTAGTTGAATTCAATGGAGTCTTGATTTGAAACTCTTGGGAGGGTCCAAGTGGTTCTTACTTGTTGGAATAGGTCTCCAGTTAACACTGCCTGACTCACTCACCACCCTTCCCTAGCCTTGCTCTTCCTAGTTCGTTGCAGTGACAGGGTGCCAGATACTGAGGGACCTTCTCACTCTCCCTGCAAGGTGCGATGGAGAGACCTAAATTATGGTCTGGTTGGACATCAGTACCAGGGGATGCAGAACAGGCAGAAGGGATAGTGAAATGTGTATGCTGACTACACAGTGGATCTCGCCTTTTCTTGATAGTGGAAATGACCTCTGCAGGTGACGTTAGCCCACGGGCTGCTCTTAGGGACAAGCATGTCTCTGGATGGGCACATGTGCTTTTTAAGCCATTATTTATTCTTAGAAAGTACCTGAATGAGATCTACACTGCTGTGAATAAGTTTTCATTCAGAGGCACGCCCAGGCTGAACGCCCCCATTCCTCTGAATCCTTAGCTGGAAGTTCTCCTTGTGGGGGTGGTGGTTGGGTTGTGGGGGTAGGTGGTAGCTTGTAGATTGTTAGGTAAGGTGCAGAAACTTCTCTGGAAAATGCAAGGAGGTCCAGTCACTGTATCAGGAAGGTAGTCAAATCCAGTGTGTCAGGCAGGTGGCTATCTTACCCACTCGGGACCGTAACTGCCTGGGTGGTCCTGTTCCTTTATCTCAGCTCCAGTCCAGACCAGACAGCGTATCCCTGAAAACAGAACAGGCAGAGCTAATACGTGCTGAGGGAGGAGTCATAGGGTGTTGTCCCCCACTGCACATTATTCCCAGCCTCAGTCGTATTGATGTGGTGTCTCCTGCTGAGCGTGGCTGTGTGGAGGTGGCACCATCTCTTTAGGAGACTTGATTATTCATTTTCTGGAGGCACAATAGCAGTTGTTTTCTCACTAAGAGAAGCTGCTGCAAATCTGGCGGACAATACCTCCTCCCACACACCCTGTTCGTCTGCAGGAAACCTCTCTGCGCAAAGCCCCTGCATTCGGGTGACATTCTAAAAGTTTGGAACAATAATCCAGGGAGTCAGTATCAATCATCTTAATGATCCCTGAATTATTTCAATTATCCAACCAACGCCTCAAATGAGACAGCACTTCAAGATGGTACAGACGCATTAATCAGACATCCCAGTGATAGTATGGGATGAGACTTTAGTCAAAAATCCTCTAAAACAAGGAGAAGATTGATCCCTTAAAACAGCACCGTTGGCCAGACAGTACCAAGACTTGAACGGCCATGATGCCAGGGAGGCAGGTGCTCACCGGGCTCTCTGGTGTGGCAGAGAGCACCCAGCTTTGGGGTGAGAAAGGGCGGTGCCCAGCTGTGCCTTTACTGTGGGCATCCAGGCTAGACATCGCTCCTTTGGCTTCCTCGTATATTTACGATGGGAAAGAAAAACTGTATCTTTTTCACTGTGCTCATCTGAGCATGAGGTGAGAGGCTGTGAACGAAGCATTGAAGAACATGCTTAATAATTGGCCGTTTTCTTCCCAGCCTTCGCAGGGCCGGTATCTGCTTTCCGCCTTTAAGTGCCACCGTGGTTTCTGTGACCTCAAGGAAAGTGCCGAACCTCTCTGGGCCTCAACCTCCTTGAGTGTAAATGAGGCCCTTGGACTGACTGATTCTAAAGTTCCTCCAAGGACATGTTTCATTAAAATATGAAATACCATGATAGAGTTTTGAAGACGATACCTTCTCTTTTGTTCCCTTACAGCCATCTGTTGTCATAGCCTTGGCTGGGCGAGACATAATCAGTTTTTCCCTGTGGAGTCAAGAAGTAACCTAAATGGCGGTGTCCTTGAATAATTTATCTGACTCTTGGAATTAGTACATTAACGTTGTTGCTATGGAAGGAGTAATTTGCATTTTGAAAGGGTATTTTGCTTCTTTTATCTCTGAGTATATTTTGATCCTTTTACTACTTAGACGATATGGCTCCATTATTTTACATCAGTGCCTCCCTTATCCTGTGATGTGGGTGGGGTCAGCTATGATCTGCAGTGTCTGATGGGGCCAGTGCACTGGACTCTGAGTGCCTGCCTTTAGTTCGTGAATTTGAAGCAAAGTCTCTGGAGTGTGCATACCAACCTACCTCACCAGCCCCTAAGCTGGTTTACTTTCTGTTGCGTGATCCATAGAATAATAGCTTTTAGATACACAGAGTTTAATAGTGAAAAGTAGGTGTCAGATTTGGGAATATGTAGTGATAGGGAAAGAATGTATATAGTCTGTGATCAGACATAGAATCAAATCCAGATTTTATGACTTATTAGCATTTGGCCCTGGCTAGTCACTGTACTTAACCTGACTTTCGGTTTCTTTTCCTATAAAATGTGGACACCGTTGACCCCAAAGTTGGTGTGTGATGTTAAATGAGAAATTATTTGTTGAAGTACCTTTTAAGTATTTTTCTAAACCAATGTGATGCATAAGTTTGATTATTTGGCAGCTATCTATCAGTTCCAGAGGACATTATCTTAGAGAGAGTTGTAAGGCGAGAGAAGGTGAATAAAATATTTATGCTGTAGGAGAAGCGTGGGAAATGAGCCCACGACCTGGAAGTAGTTAGAAGAAATGCTCTGGGTGAGCGTGAGAGACTCATCTTTAATCCTTTGGATCAGTAATGGTAATAAATATATGTGGTCAATATGATTATTTGCCAGCGTTTTAGTTCTCCTTATTCCAGGAACATTTTAGAGTTGCACTCACCTGCTCCTTGGAGATCAGATGTGGCCATGTGACCTGCTGTGGCCAATGAGGTGCGTATGATATGACATGTTTATGTACCGGATAGTGGTCACTTCCTCAGCCTACTCCCCAAAATGAGGATAATGTGGAGCAGAGTCCCTAGCTAACCAATGCAAATCACAAAAGAAATCAGCAAGGAATAGATGCATATTGTCTTACAACATTTTCTGAGCTTTTGTTAGTTCAACATAGCCTAGATTCTCCTGACACAGAATGCTATGATAATGAACTCATCCAGAGGTTGAAGAGAATCTGTGACCTTTCCTTCAGGTGAGAAACCAAGAGCCAGGGTTGGGGTGGGTCCTAATCAGGGGAGGGTGAGCCTGAGACAGCTGCAGGGACTGTGCCGTGCTGTTTAAGGTCCATGGCCCAGGCTGTGCCTGCTGCCCAGTGACCACTCCTGTTTCTGCTGTCCCCTGTCTGTCCCATCACAGGTGAATAGGGCTAGCCAGTATATGTGTTAACATGCTCAAGGAGAAGCCTACAATCCTTTGAAGACCACACTGGTTACATAGTTAGGGATGGATGAAGAAACACAGAGAAGCTACCGTTAGGTGCTTCTACCTTGGGTAGAAGGAAGATCACAGCAGCAATGCATGCAATGGGGGAAGCGGTAACTTTCCTTTACTATCTTCTTGTGCACGTACTTCAGGGCCTTTCCATTCTACATTCTTTTCCCTCATCCTCTTTTCAGTCTCATCTCACGCAGTGCTCACCCTCATTCCTCTGTTCTTATTTTTTGTCACCCAGTGAACTCCAGCACATCCTTCTAGGGTCAGCTCAATTGTCAAGATGCAATCGCTGACCTGTCTGAGTATGTCAAATAATCATATTCTGTACTGTTGTAATTGCATTTTCCTTTGCGGCACTTGCCATGATGATGACGTTTACATTCAGGTTTGTAACTGGCTGCTTAGTGACTCTCTCTCTCATAAGCCTGTAAGCCACTTGGTGAAGGGAGGCGTCAGCCTGTGTTCAGTAATCTCTGTATGATCAGAAGCCAGCACAGTGCCTCACGCGTGGTAGCACTCAGCAGACACTTGCGAAATGAATGCCAGTCACCATGATGGTCATCTACATACTCGTATTTTTTTAACCAATCGAATCCCTGGGAGAGAGGAAGCTATGGCTTCACCTTCAAGATGAGGATTGGTTAAAAGATTTGCTCCAAATCACACACGTGTTGATGGTGGAGCTGGATTTCGAATCCGTGTTCTCTGACTTCAAGGCCTATGGTCTAGTCCTCCCATTACACGCTTCTGCCTTGCTGGAGAAGAAATGCTTTAATTTTGAGGGAGTTAATAATGCATGGGACCTGAATTGAATATAATTTTATGCTGTTCTGCTCTAGAAGAATTTTTATTATCCAGCTGTAGCTTTGTGCCTTCATCTCTTATCAAGAAGAGGTAATTATCTTCATTAGCAGGCAAGCCGGTTTACTCCCACATAACTTTGATGCAGTTGGTAAGACTTATTTTCTTTACTCCTTGCTCACTATGAACTACCGTCTTCAAAAACTGTCAAAGTTTGCAAGCAGATGGCCAACTATTACTCACCCTTTAAGCTCCTCTGCCGCAATGCATCATCAGGTTCCAGCAAATAGTAACATATGAAAACATATTGTCTCATCGTTAGTATCTCCAAATGTAGCTTTCACATTTGTTATTCCACTCTTGTTCCTAATTAAAAGAAGCTCATTTACAATTCTCCTGATGGATATCTACCATTTCAATAATGCCCTTTATGTTTGTCCTAGAATATTCATCATTGTCTTGTTAGCACAGTTGTTTTCAAACAAAATGTTAACTAACAAAGTCCTTTCTTGACTTTTCTACAAGTCTGATTATTTCTTTCTTTTCAGCATCCTCTTCTACCTTATGCTACGATTCCACCCTGGCCTTGCATACAGTGACATTTGCCATCTGAAATTTGATATGGGCGTTCTGCCTTTCTAAGCTCTTTATCACACTTCATCCCTCTCCTCCCACTGCCTGTCTGACTGGTATCTTTCCAGCAGCTCCCAGTTCCTGTTCCCCTTTCCATCTAAGGTCCTGGGCTGTTTATCTTCCCCACTCAGCCTGCCCCACTCTTTGTGCGGGTTCCTGGAGGTCTAATACCTCTCATGTCATTCATTTTGCTCTCATATTCATTGAGCTTCCTAAGAAGATCAGCTCATCTCTGTGATTTAATATTTAGTTCCTAATTTTATACCTAAAAGATAATACCTAAAGAAAATTATTCTTACCTTCTTAGCTGTGTTTGAAAGGTATTTGATCCTATCAGAGTGATATTGATTTGCATTTTGAATTTGTTGCCATTTAAAGTAAATTAAAATTTTGTCTTAGCTTATAATCAGATTACAGCAGCAGCAAGAATCCACCTGACTTTAAAAATCTATAGAGAGCCATTTGCTTGAATAATAGGTCAACTCAAATACCACTTCAAATGTATATTGCAGGGCTGGAACTGGTATTTCTGTGATAATGACACTGCTTCTAAAAATTAAAGGATTTGACCAAGGGAAAAACTCTCTTAATAGGAACATAGAATTCTAGGGAGCGTTGGCTTTTTTTTCTCTTACAGTGGGTGGCAAGAAGTGGGATGCATTTGCTTTCAGTGCTCAGAAAGCGGGATGGGAAGAGAAGGACAAAGTGGCACGGTGCCCCTATTATTACTCCCACAGGCTTGGGTTGTTTATAAGGCAATTAGTGTCATAATAGGAGACATTCAAAAATCTTTTAACTGTGTCCTATTCAAGTCACAAAAATTAACCTGACTGAAATGCCACATAGAAGTTAAGTTTCTGTACTATGATGAGACCAGATAAAAAATGGATTCAAGTTAGGGCCACCGAGAACAAGGAGATGGACCTGAATATATGGCATCTATCAGTTCTATGCAAACTTTTTAGTGCAAAGCTTATTTCTAGAAAGAATAACTAAATTTGCTAGGGATAGTGTGAAATAGAAAGCATGATGCAATCAGGCAGAGACAGGATGGTTTTTGTTAGACATGACTTTGGTCAATAGTGAATTAGTAGAATAATATTTTTGGACATTTAAGTAGTAACATACTGAATTATACCAATAAACTATGTTAATATAAGAACACTGTACTACTCTTTCTGTATTGGTCCATACAGGTTAAAATTCAATCACAGATACAAATCAAATGTGACTTTCTCATTTCAAACTTGGACAATGGCAAAATAGAAAATACAAAGAGAGGTGACCAAGATGGTATAGAATCTGGAAAGGATATTGTGACTAGTTGCTCATTCATGTGACAAATTCACCTAGCTCCCTGCCAGATAATGCAGCTACGATAATAAAGAGGACAAACGTGACCTCTGCCTTGTAGAAGACATGGGAAGACAGACTATGGAAAGTCACAGTGAGGTGATTAGTGACAGGGGAGGAAAAGCAGAGAACATGAGGTGAATACAGAGGAAGACGTTTAGGTCCAGAGGAGGTGGTATGTGGAAGGACCAGGGTGCGATAGGAAGGGCTAAACTGTTCTCCATACAAGACTTAGTAGACCAGCGAAAGCATGGAACTAAGGGGTAATCAGGAAGTTTGGTGGGAAACTTCAAGGGGGACGGAGAAGAAAGGTAAAGCAGGAAGAGTTATGGCGCCCGGTGCGGAGCATTCTGTAAGCCAGGCACTGGAGCTTGCATTTCACCCTGGGCACAAAGGGACAGGCCTTGGCACTGCCCAGCTGCAGTGGGTGGTGTCGCTGCTGCAGGTTCGATACCGACCTGCAGAGCTGGGCGGTGCACAACCCGTGTGGCAGCCGGCACTGGCCCTTCTCGCAGCTGCAAGCAGATGGTACATGGCACACCTTTATTCATCTATAGAAATATATACTCTCACATACATAAATCTTTATTACGTACTTATCATGTGATGCAAGTTGTTATTATAGAACCAGCAGTTAGTAAGGTAGGCAAAGTCCATAATTGTGAAGCTTCCATTCTAGTATGGGGGATGGAGAAAAAAAATCACCAAGTCAACAGAATCATTTCTTATGCTGATAAGGGCCAGGAACTAAAGGAGATGACATTTGAACTTAGATTTGGGAGATGCAAAGGCGCTGGGCACACGACTACCTGGAGGCACAGGATGCTGGGGACAGCAAGCACAGAGACCTACCTGGCCGGGATGGGTACCCCAGGTAGTGTTGTGGGCTCAAGGAGCAACAAGAAGTCGAGTGTGACTAGGGTGTAGTATGTGCAAGAGAAAGTGAAGAAGAGGAATCCAGGGAGGTGGGCGGGGGCCAAACCACGTGGTTGAAAGAAGTGGACAGGTGGATATGCACAAGAGAAAACAAATTGAAAGCAATAAATGAGTTCAAATATGGGTGGTAGTTCACTTTAAAAAGGAAATTAAAACTACTTTCATGTCGCTGCACTCGACCGAATTGGGTGTAATGGGTGGTTGTGAAGAGAGAGAAGAGTTTGGCTCCACACGCTGTCCATGCGTGAAGGACGCCGCCTGTCTCCCGAGATGCGCGTGTCATGTCTGCAGAGTCGGAAGGAGTGCTGGCCCCATGTGGCAGGCAGGGCTGGCTTGCCCCTGAAGTCTCTTTCCTCTACAAATGCTTTTCATTCATTTGGGGAAATAAGGTGCATGAAGGGTTCCTAAACGCAGCATCAGGCACTTTTGTCAACTCTGTGTGTTGACACTTGTAATGAGTGACAGCACATGGAGATGACAAGAACGTTTCCTGCCATCCTGAGTCCCTGTTACCTTAAACACTTGGCTGCAGACTCTGCTTTTTCATCGCTTCGGGTAACGTAATTCTACCTTGTTGTCAGAGACAGAAATATGTAGCCTTTTCTGACAAAAATGCCGTTTTAAGTAGGATTGTCATACTTCAGAATGGAAAATAACCAATTTTCCACATGCCCAAATAAAAGCACTGAGCAGTTTTATCTTTTCTTTTCTTTTGTGTTTTGAAGTTTATATAGATATATACGTTTATATATATGTGTGTGTGTATATATGTAGTTTTGAACTACTTTCTGAGATCCTGCACACCATCTTTACACCTGGCAGTGTGATCCAGGGGTGTGTCATAATTGACCTAAGGTTACATTTGCTGCACAGCCAGGAACCCGCTGTTTAGTTGGAGTTACACGAAGTTATGTCTGGGTGTCCTTATGTGCGTCAGCCCTAGATGACTGTTTCAGGCGATGGACACAGACACAGCAGGATTAGCTGATGTGCACTGAGTGTCTCCTAATGGGCAGACCTTTCTGCTGATCCTAGGATACGGACAACGGTTTTCGTCTCAGCTTCAACAACCCTGCCTGCCCTTGACCCCAGGGCCTCTCTAGCATCCTCTCCCACAAAGTAAAGAAGGCATCAGTTGTAGATTAGTTGAATTACTTGTTTTCTTTATATTTATTCACCAGTACATTTACTTTAAATTTTTGGTAAGAATTTTCTAAAATATAAGGATCTACAAATTTAAATATCTTAATTTATCTTTCTGGCTCAGTACAGCAGATAACAGAGGTGGACTCACCTTCATCTCCATTGATGACAGAAACTGTGGGACCCTGAGGGGCACCCAGGGGCCTTTGCCATATCTTTGACTTTAAAAGGGACATTTGTCAGTGCTGTAATGTAGTGCTGTGGAAAGCTATGCTTTTCCCACTTGAAATAGTGTCTTACATAAAATGGCATTTATACAGGAAACACTGCATTTTGACTTGATGCAAAAATAGTTCCTTTAGCTGAAATAGGCTCCTTAGGAGTGTGGAGAGCAGAACTTCCTTGGACTGATGGATTGCTTTTAATCATTTTAGTTTTCTGCTTTTGTGACTCTCGTGGTTCCATTTTTTAGAATCATTTGGTTTCTTATTAGCCTGTGTCCATTCAGTACAAGATGAGAAGAACGTTCTTTTGCCATATCATCAACTTTTAAAGGATTCATCCTCACTAATAAGACAAAAGTCGAGGATTATGTCAATTAGCCAAATAATTGGAGCAAAGACAGCTTTTCTCTGCTTTTGCCAAGGTGTTTGAGCGGGACTGCTGTGTTGCGTGAGCGCTGCAAACCCAAGGCTCAGGGCCTCGGGAAGGCGCATTTTGCATTTCCCTTTACTGGCTGACAGGGTTCCTGAGCACTTCTCCAGGAGTGCAAGGTGAAGTTGACAAAGTTGACCTTGTGCGTTGCACTGTTTTAAGGGAGCTCACTGTGCTAAACATTAACAAAACAAAACAAACAAAGCCTGAAACATAAAAGTGAAACAAACTATTGAAACCAGTCCTTATACAGACATAAATCATGGCTAATTCATAAGATTTATATATTTACCTTGTTCCTTGACCTTGGCATTCAGATTTTAGTTTCTTAATCTTTCTTAAAACAGTGCTGATTGCATTGATGTTTTAGGTCTGTGTGCAATTACCTATCCACTTTACTTCCTTTCTTGCTGCTTTGATTTTTTTTTTTAGATTGTACTGTAAAAGAGGGCAGGGGTAATGCCTTGTGTAGTGCATAGCTTGGTGACATAAATTGATTATTGATTAAAAAACTATAAATATATTTAATTTTTTGAACATTTGGGGCTTGAATGTAATCTTTACTGTCTTTGAGAAAGTTTTCAAAATCGCTTTTATACCTGTATGGTGGGTAAAAGTCTATATTTGCCCATAAAACTCTTCTCTTTGTGAAAAAATTTCAGCTTTAAAAAATTAAATCACAGAAGAAGGTTGCAGAGATTCACGCTCCCTGTGCTAAAATTATGTTAGGAATGAAAAGTGTCTGAAAACAGAGATAATCCAATGCAAATTGGTCTTTGCATGTCATTAACCTGACATCTATGATGTGCCTTGCTCGATTTCAATATTTATTAAGTGTCCAATTTCTTAAGTATGAATAAAAATTAGAAACAATAACAAGTAAGCTACTTTTCAATAAATAGACATGTCCTCACTGATTTAAGAATAGTAATTGGGTGTAGCGTATTAACTGAATGGCCTAGAGCAATTTTATAATAATCTTCTAAGAGCTTAGGGGGAAAAAATCAACACTTTATTACTTTTAACACACTGCAGTTACTGCTTCTCTTAATTCATTTTAGTGAGCTGTCAATAAATTTCACTCCATTAGATGCTGAATTTAATTAGCTCCAGGGTCACAACTTATGTGATTTCTAAGTTGTGTGCTATTTACAACATTTAGTAAATGTTACCTATGGCAACATAAATATATTTAATCTATAGCCAGTAGTGGACCATTATTCTTCATTCCTTGGGTATTAGGCATTCAATAGTGCTGTTTCTGGTTATTTTCTGGACTCCTCCGCTGTGTTACATGGGAACGGGACCGGCTGCATGATTTGTGGTTCCTAATGCAAAATGCAAGTAGGGAGCCCAAATATTTCAAGATGGCAGGAGAGCAGGGCTCTTTGAGCTCGGTGCCTCGTGGGCTGCCGGGTTATCCACCTGTGAAGCCAGCCCTTTGTGTGAGGGCAAAATTTGCAAACTTAATCTCTAATGTGTAAAAATCGTATTCCTGGTAGATATCATGGCTGAATAAATCAGGGGAACCAGAGATCGACCTCCTATAAATGCCCGGGCTGTGCAGTCTCTCTGACTTTGAGCTAAGGTGACTTAGGCTTATGATGTGACCAGAAGTCCTTAGATCAAACGTTTGATCTGAAGAGCTATCTCCCAAATGATATGGTTCCAGTACGAGGCGTTATTTTTGAATTTCCACATCCTGTTCTGAATTAAGGGTCTATTCATGATCATGAGTCTTTTTTGGAACTGCGATGTCGGGAGGAATTCTGATTGTCTGCCCTCTCTCTGTCCTTCTGTCCTTCTCCGGTTTCGGGTACTGGCAAGATGCTGTGCTGAAAACCCACTTTTACCTCCACCCTGGAGACACTTGTGACCAGTACATTTTAACTAAAATTTCTTCGCTATTCCTTTTTTCTGTCTGTAATGACTGGGAAGGCTGAATTTTCAGCAGTTCGCTTTGAATGACGCAGCAACCTTGAGAATGGTAGACATAACTTACGGTGAAACAGAAAGACCAAATAACTCTGCTTCCTTGATGACGTTAAAGAGATTGCAAACCAGCCGGGATTGCCTGTGTGAATGAATAACACCTGACTTTATTGAAATCTCTGCAGAGCAGTGTGTTAGTTGCAGCACAGTTTTGACTAATGTAGGAGACAGTGCTTCCTTTTTCTGTAATTTCATGTTCTACCATATCTACATTTGTTATGGTAATAACAAATAGATTTAGCATATCTATATAATAATGCAAGACAGAGAACAGTTATTAAAGACAAACAAAACTCTATTTTGTAGAATGGCTTTAAAAATGTGGCCAAGTCTTTGCTTGTTTTGTACAGTTGATTTTTTTTTTTGGTTGTTGTTATTGTGGTTGGCCATCTATTTTCTTGGTTTCTTAAAACCTGTTACAAATATTTATACATTCATCTAAGCAGCACGCCATGCTAATGACCCAAAAATAATGAGATAGGACATCTTGCCTTAAATGGCTCATCTTAATGAGAGACCAAACATGCAAAAATGTAATTAATAATACAACCTGGTAAGAGATAAAATCATAGGAAAAAGAATATGGATTTTCAATTTCACTGAGCAAATGCCTGCCTAACTTCCTAGAAAATTTAGGAAAACTAGCAAATATCCACCTGGAATGAAATACCTCGTAGACATTGATGAGCCTTAGCTTCACCGCTAATTTGATAAAACATTGTCCTTTGACTTTTTCCATTTTCGGGAATAAGCATGTTAGGTTGAATTCATACACTATATCCCCCCCACATAAAATCTAAGAATAAGACTTAGACTTACAAAAATTAAGCTCTATATTTTTAAAGAGTAGAATTACTTTATTTCCAGAAATGTAGGAGGGTCCATAAATATTAGTAACATGCATTTTCTTGAGTAAAACCTACATATTACACCTGCCAGAAGGCGCAGTGGATTCTAAGTCACTGCTGCCTGGGGAGTATTTGGTTACACTCTAAATTTCATACTTAGTGTTTCTGCTATTCATTCATTTTCAATATTTTAGTGGAGTTGTGTCCAGCTGAGATAATACATTTCTTTCTCAACAGGATTCTGTAGTAGACTGCTGAAAAGTATAATTTCACATGCATGTGATAAAAAAACAGGAAAGCAAAGCTACAGTTGATAAGAGAGTAGACTAGTGCAGGCTTCTGAATAGATAGAGGATGTAGCCTTTATCAGCAGATAAAACTTCAATAACTACTACACTCTTAACTTAAAAAGGCAAGAGATTTCTAATTTCAAAACACTTCTAGATGCATGGAATATCTAAAAGCAAGTCAAATAGTGCAACCTACTCCGAGCTTCAAACTCCAAAATACAGTAGGAAAACCCAAATCATAAATATATCTTACCCTATACTCTGAATACCCAAAGTGTATAAATTTTTTTGTGATAACGTCTGTGTACGCGCGCATGCATGCAGACACTTTCTACACATACTAGAAAACTTGGAAAATACCATAAGACGCAAAAAGATAAAAATAAATATTCATTATCTTTCTATGACCTAGAGATAAATTTTTATGAATAATATTCCATTTTAATGAATACATATGAATATATTTTTATAAATACAAACAAACATGTTTACAACACTGTGGTCCAGTTGTAACTGCTTAACACTAACTTAAGTTGTATGGTTCAAGGTTTTCTTATTTAACCCTTTTGGCAGAGTTCCGGGAACAAACAGAGCTCAGGCAATCCGAACGACACTCTCTCATCTCTGCATCCGGCCCTAATCAGTTAGCATCCCCTGGGCCTCACAGCAGTTTGCACCCACAGGCGAATGTGCATCGGACGTGAAGCCTCGATGTGGCTGGAGTTACAAGGGGAGCACTGCCAATGGAGAAAAGTGTGGAAGAGGATTTTATCTCTTACCAGGTTGTATCTCTTACCAGGAAGAAAAGTATGGAATATCATGGGGTGTTATTGGCTCTTGCAGAATTACAGAAACTGTAGCAACATTAGCCTTGTATGAACATATCTGGTTACTCTGGGCACAAAGCCAAAGGACAGCTGGGCCCAGCCTCACCAGACCCAAGGCGTAGAAGATGCAGGGACACCAGGAGGGGTTCTGTGGAGGGGCTCAGAGAAGCTGGGAAACCTGCCTCTTTGCTCACTGCAGGCCTGTGAGGGGGTGGCTGTTTGGGCTCCCAGCCCTGCATGATTCCTGTTGTTCGGGTGCAGCAACCCGACCTGAGCCCCAGGAGCTCAGCCTGATGAACTACAAGCGGTCTAGCACGGCCAGCGTGCAGAAAGCATGATCGTCGGGTCAGGTGACATCTGCCCAGCACAGCATAGCTGCTGCGTGATGTGGACAGCCACTTGAGTAGATTATAGTTATAGTAACTATGGCATGTAAGGAAAATAGAGTTCCACTCCCAGATAAAATGAAATAGAATGCAAAAAATTAGAATTAAACATGTGCTTTGTCATCCAAACAACTTAATAGGTGATTTGAAGATATAATACTCACTTGAGATCTGAATCAATGATCTGTTAAATGAAGTACAAGAAATAGCTCAAAGATAAGGTAAATTATGTAAACATAATAATCATGGAAAAAAAAGAAAAATATATAGAAGAAAGAACCTGGTGACCTAGCAAGTGAATAACAATTAACATGGTTTCAGGCAAAAAAATAAGTGTAAGAAGCAATAACAAAGAAACAACAGAAGAAAAATTTTCAGAGGTAAAGAGAGCTCCGAGAATCATTAGTTGAAGATGTCCACCCACTTCCACACTGGACTGAAGAGAAACTCTATATATTTACATATAACCTGCTAAATTTCTTGCTGCCTGATGAGAAAGAAAAAAACGTTGAGCTTTCAGGCAAGAAGAAAAAAATGACTCATTCTGGCGCCAGACTTCTCATTTGCAACCTGGGAAGGTGGAGTACTAAAAAGAGTGTGTATAGACTGTTGAATTCAAGAATCCTTACATAATAACTTGACAGAGAAAAAACAATTATGGACATGTAATAGTTCAGAATTTATATCCATGTAATTCCTCAGGATAAAATATTCAGGGAAGAGGCTTTGGATAAACTAAAAATATTTGAGGGCAACCAAAGGCCTCAAGATGGAAGGAGATAACGCAGCGAGCAACCAATCTTCCTCTTTCACCCTTGTTCGCTAATTAACACGCAGTGAACCAGGTTCACTCAGAATACATGATACAAGGATGGGCAAAACTAGGTGGACAGTTGTTTGCATGGAAAATAATACAAGAATAAACTCTTTTGCATGCTCACAACTGTCAACCTACTTTTGCCCACCTCTGTATCTGCCCTAAATAAAAACTCAAAACAAAGGGCTGTACAGTAAAAGACCCTCCAGTATCGGAATATGCCTGAGTGCTCAAGAATCTCACCAACCTTACGCGCTGGGAATGGCTTGCAGTTCAGGGAGGGGGGTGATAAAAACAGTCTACTCCCTTTTTTGAGGTGAGATTGGGAAAAGTGCAGAAGAGAGAAAAGGTCAAGTAAGTAAGGATTTTATCCTAATGTGGTGAGAAAAGCAACACAGGCTTGGTGGACAAAACAATCTACAGAGATGGAGAAGTGGTGGGTGTTTTTCACTTAATGTACAATTATAAAATATATGTTTTATTATTAGGTTAGGGAGAAATAATTTTGAAAAGTAGGGTGGAAACTTACACTTAGGGAATAAGGGAAAGAATAATAGTGACGTAAAAAAGAGAGAGAAAACAACAATTAAAATAAATAACAAGCAAAGTGAATAACAGTTTATATAAATATACTTCAGTGAATGAAATAATTTTATTATACTTCAAATATTCCAAGTTCCAGAAATATGTTTATAATGTTTCTACAATCTAAAAGCTAGTAAAATATTTTTGCAATTATTATAGAATCAGAAAAATGCACCTTACTGGATATTACAGAAAATAAATATTCTAATAGTTTGTTTTCAGTGTATTTATGTGTGCATGTATATCAGTGATTCTGTTCTATAATCTTGGCTTCTGGATTGCAATTATCCAACATGCCTTGTTTCTTATTAGCGTTGCAAAGATATAAACGATGTGATCTTGGACTGCTGAGAAAATTCTCTTAATATTGGCAGTACTGTGCTATTTAAAAATCATTGATGGTGCAGTTTTCCTAAGGCATATGATATAAACAAAATAGATCTTTACTGATGACTTAAGGTCTATTGGTTTGGCTAACAAAAAATATGATTGAAAGTTATTTTTCATAATCAATGGAAATAAATATTAATTTTTTAAGAAAAAAATTTGTCAAAAAGTTCAAGAATATGATATGTTCAAATCTGCACCTATTCATAACTTCAAAGTAGGTTTTGATAAATGTATAAATACTTACATGTAAAAATAGGACAGAATATAGCACTTTTTGCGTTGTTGAACTCAAGTTGTTTAAAACTTTGAAAAGCTGTTGGAAAATAATTGCTTTGATATTAATATTAACCTGTGTCCTGGAGATACTCAGTAGGGCAATAAAAATAAACAAAACCAAATGTGTAATAAAAGAAGTAAACATGACAAAATAAAAATTCTTAATTCAGCCACAATAGTTTTAAGTTAAATTTTCCTTCGGACAGAGCTGTGGAGTCCAGAGGAATCTAGAGGATCCTCCCTGGAGCTTAGTCTTCGGAATTTGTTTCCTTCCGAGTTGATAACAAAATGTGATTCAAGAACCTGGGATTGTAGCAATGTTCCTTTATATTTATTTACACCTTCAGTGTCTATAGAACGTTCTTGCATGTCTGATTTTCACAGTAATATTATCAATGAAGGCTGAAATTAGTAGCAGCTTTTACAAGGAAAAACCCGAGGAGTGAGATGTCATCATTTGTTGTTATCACATTGCTAGCACCAAAATCAGAACCCAGAACCCGGGTGCTCCGAATTCCTGTAGTTTGTTTGATTTCGTTGTGTCTTGAATGTGAGAGAGAAGAACAATTGTTTTTCTGTCTGTTCATATTAATTTACTTTTCATTCAGATTGTGTACAAACCCATTTTTAAATGCTCATATTTAAAAAAAAATTATTTATTCAAACCCTTTCAACCTACCGTGTTATACAATTTTCATACAGTCCAAGACTGATAATCGGTAGGGTAAGGACATTTTGTTGGCTGAATAAATTGATTCATTATTTTCGTGACTGAAGGAACAGTTTATGGATCACAAATTTGTTGGAAGACAAAAGAGTGATAAGTTGTGAAGGTAAAAGTTTGACTGGAGATGCTAATGCACGGGGGAAGTACCCACACGTGGAAGGCACACGCATGCACGCCCCTTAACATTTTTCTTAAGGTATTTATGTTTTTCTCCTGTATTTCAACTCCTGAAACAGGATTACTCATACAGCAATATTTTATCAACAATACCAATGCCCCCATATCAAGTATTTTACGCAAACTCTGCAGACACAAATACTGGGCCCTTCAGGGCAGGCTCCCGAATAGTGAGCCTGTCTTTACACAGTCAATGAGTGTATTCAGCCCCTGCCATTCAACACCTTGGAAGGGACCTTGTTTTATTATTATTTATGCTTTTAAGTTTTAGATTTGCAATTCACCACCCAAACAGCATCTGTGGAAATGCAAATGGATTCATAAATATTAACATAAAATGCTTATGCAAAGAAATGGAATATAAGCTCTTTCTTCCTGAAAACACACACTTTTCTGTCCCTACAAATAAGGCACAATTTCTAAAGCTTCATCTTTCCCAAGCAATGTACCCTGGAATAAATAAAAATATCTTCTCTATCTAAGAACTGATCTGAGAAACTAAAAGATTTTGTAGATTTTTAACTGCTAATCTTCAAAAGAAGACAAGAAAATGTTAGATGATGATGTGGTTACAAATTCCACTGCCCAGAAAGCCTGTAAATGTTTTAGGAATTAAAAGAAAAAGACAACCCACCTCTACCCTCACTAGCAGAGTATTTTTTGAGCAAATTTTTGCCCAGTTTTGAATGAAAAGTTGAAGTGCAGAATGTGCTAGAGGCACAAAGGACATAAGAAAAAGACAAGCTCGGTGGCATTTAAAGTCAAACTTCATGTGTGTGAGCTAGAAATGAAGGAATGTAAATACTCTGTGTTATCATTTGCATCCATTTAGAAATTGGAACTGGAACCTCATAAATTTCATATTAAATGATATATAAATATCATAGGTGAGAGGACATATTTTTAATGCAGTGTTACGCTCCAAAAGTGAAATTCACCGAAGCAAGTAAAACGAATAGAGTTGAATGCCCCAGGTATTAAACTGGAAATATAATCTGTAGGTATTTAAACTAGACTCTAAATAGCCCATGATATTTTCTGCAGACTGTGTAAGCAATTTTCTAAATTGGGCAGCACTATTACGTTCACTTAATTTTCTTCTGCGTTTCAAGCAGACCTCTGGAGTTGTGAGAGGGTTTTGCATTTTCCTAGAAATTCAGGATGTCAGTCATCTTCTGGGAGTCACTGGTTCTTGGAGAATGTCAGCCACATCATCCCTTCTTTGCCCTTCAGGGTCTTTTTTTCTGCCCCCACTTCAGCCACCGGAGTTCAGTCAGAGCAGCTTCAATGAACAACAAGATGAGTGGCCGCTGAGTGCTCTCAGGTCCAGCAGGGAATAGAGGTGTATTTTCTCCAGTACTGCCAGTCTAATATCTCCATCTCCATGACAACTAACAAACCAAATTCACCAGGGGGCATAAAACAGAGGGATGGCCTGAATGGAGTGGGCTGCCTCTGCCCTGCTCCTGGGACTTCTTATTTCCCCCACCCCTCTCACCTGAGAGTATCACACAACCTGGATTTATTAAACACTAAGTATTAGACCGGCTTAGAGACTGCAGACTGATCTGTTCCGTGCAGGGTTGTATGATCACTTTCACATGGTCTTATTTTCCTTCCCTTGCTCCCTCCTTTCCTCTCTACCATTCTCCTCTTACACTCTTTGTCACCTACTGTCTCTCCTCAAAATGCCGTTTCTTTAGGCCGCCAACCCGAGAGAAAGGCCACCGCCATCTGTGGGGAACAAGTGGTACCTAGTGTCTCCTGTAACAATGCCCTTCCCAGTTTCTTATCGTGCCCTGCTTCTGGCCTGTCTCAGCATTATTTAGAAGAGTGCTTTTGAGATTCACTGTAATGCTATCCTCAGGGTCCCTATGCCCTGCCTTAAGGTGAAGCTATTTCATAAAGAAATCCTTTCAATTCTTCAGTTACAAAACCATCTTTTAAATGGAGTTCAGATCTTTTTGGATTTGAATTCAATTCTATAATAAAGAAAGTTACTTTCATTTTTAAAAAGTATGGAAAGTAAGTCCCAATGGGGAAAAAAACCCTCTCATTTGGTTTAAGACAGATGAATAATAAAGAGAGAAAAAGATAACTGGATTGTTAAAATTTGACTGCAAGGGGAAGATAATTTCAGCTCGAGAGCTGTCAGCAGAGAGCAGGGGAAGAATGACAAAATAGGATCAGAGATACTCCAGGCAAGTCAGTTTTGAACGAGCATCTAATAATACTGAACAACCTGTGGACATTTGGAGAACATTAAGAAGACAGTCTCTAAAAGCATTTTTCTTTATACTTTGTGTTCTGTAGGATCTGAATATATTACCAGATCACAGTAATTTATATGGATGCTAATTTCTTTTCATGTATCACTAAAACAATACAAAGCTTTGAAATAGACCAAATGACATAAAAGAGACCCACAAATGCAAAGAATTGTTTGTATGTTGTATGAAAATTTATTTATATATAAACATAATCTTACATATAAATCCTGTCATATCATACATACTTTTTTGGTAAGTCTTTGCCTTTATTCTTTTTTTACTCATCTTTCTATTTCCTTCTCACCCTTCACCCCTCCCCACAGACATGCCAACAACATGTTATGCATGTGTAATATATGATGTACTTGTAACCTCCTAGTTTTTCTTGTAAGATTTTTATTGTTTGCTTTTTATATTGAAGCTAAATGCCATCAAGAATTTTTCTTTATTCATTGTCTAAGAACCCATATTTTCTGCCAGATCAATAGAACTCATACCAGTTTCATTACGTAATTGACTTCCCATTTCCCTTTCCCAGTGAATGAAATGGCCCCCTTGGACAAATACTCAATTCTTACATCTTATTTTCTCTTATATCTACTTATCTTATGTTCCAGTGACCTGCTTGCTATTCCTCCTCCAACATCCCATTGAACTGATTATAATGGCATATTTGTTTTCTGTTGCTTCTCTATCAAAGCACCAGAACCTCGGTGAATTAAACGATGTAAGTATGTTGTCTCATTGTTCTGTAGGGCAGATCCTGAAATGGATCTCATGGTGGCAGGGGTAAAATCAAAGTGTTGGCTGGGCTGTGCTCTTTCCTGGATGCTCTGAGGGGATGCATCTGTTCCCTTGACTTTTCCTGCTTCTTGAAGCTGCCCACTAGCTGGTCTCCTGGACTTCCTTCCCGTGTCTCCGAGCCAGCAACAAGGGCTCTACCTACTCTCACGCTGCCATCTCTCTGATTCTCTGAATCCTGAAAGTTTCTTTTCTTGGTTCTTCACGCCATTTATAATTAGACTGAGTTCACCTGGGAAATCCAGGATAATCTCTCCATATCAAGGTTCTTAACTACAATCACGCCTGCAAAATCTCTTTTTTTCTGTAATCTAACATATTCACTGGATCTGTTCGGTAGGGTGTGCGAATCTTTGGGGGCCATTTTTCCGCCTAATGATTTTGGGTTAAGTTCTGATACCTGGTATAGCTAGTCCCTGACATGCCATATTGCTGGTCCTTTTCATGCTTTTCTTGTTATTATTCAGAATTTATTCTTTAATTTATATTTATGAATATTTAACAAATCAGAAAAAATATTGTTATAGAATTGCATTAACTTATTGGAAACTTATCTGTACATTTCTCAAGATTTGCGAACAACATAAAATGCTATGCTTATGCTATTTTGCTCCTGGTAATGATAAGCAGAGGGATATTTTTTATCAGGATTCTAAATCAATTGGGAAATAATAAAAAAGGGAAAAAGTGAGTGTAATTGTCATCTTAAGTTTTCATTGAAATGCAGAGTACTTTTTTTGTTGCAAATCTTTGAGGTCTTTACTCCATCATTTCTGGGGTAAAAGTGGAGAATGGGCCAATGCCCACAAAACATTCTACAGCCTACGGATTTCTTTCCAAAAGAAGCAAGCCATGCTGATTTCATCTGACAGCTAGCTTTGTGTGTGCGTTCATGTATGTGAAGCATTACATGGTATTTGTCTATCACTGAAAATTCTGTCCAACTATGAGAAGTACATTTATTGATTGATTGAAAGAGTTGAACTAGGATGCTAACAACATTCTTGCCAACATTAGAACAGGAAAAAGCTAGTCCAAATAGGGTAATGTTATTTGCACACACACCCACAATATACATATCAAGGGGGGGTCTTTTTAAATCCAAGTTTGCAAGAATCCAGAGCTAGGTTGGAAAGGGTATTGGTTAGCTCTTTTGTGTGGGGCAGACCCCCTGGCCACATCTCTCATTTCAGGCACCGCTGGCCAGTTCCATGTGGGCTCTGACGGCTCATTGTAGGTTCCACCTGCTTCCCGGCTTGCACCTCTCAGTGGGATTTGTGCAACCTCCAAATTCAGGGGCATTAACACTTTGTGGGGGAAGGGAGGAGCTGGTAAATATTTCCCCTCACCCACCAAAAGTGGTCCTCTTTGATGATGGTCCTCCAGGCTGTTCCACATCTGCCTTTAATGCTCTTATCTGTCTTCACACCTGAGATGTCTTTCTGGATAAATTTTCCGATTTTATCAGGGCATCGTTGCCTCAGTATGATTTGCTATGCTTTCCTTGGCTTGCTTTAATCAAAATCACTGTGAGCAGTGTTTTCTATTTAGGCACTGTGAAACACTAACTCATCATTTTTCTAGAATTAATACCTGAGGGAAGAGCCTCCTAGAGTTCTGTCTACCTCCTGCAAATCCACCAAAATGTTCATAAGACAGAGTATGGGCAGAAAGCTAACTGAACGGTTTATGTGAATGCTTTTCAAGGATTATGGGAGAGGAGTTACACGGTTCTGAACCTTTTAAAGCCAAAATCCAGTAAGTTTATGGATTCTAATCTAAGATTCCAAGATATGTACTCTGTACCTGATATGTAAAATGGTACCCATTACTTGGGCTTCTTAAGTGTTATTTTTCTCTCATGTGAAACTCCTGATGTCAAATAAAGTTTCCCAGAGTCTCTCATCATTATTTGCCTCCTGGTAGACTTAATTTCCTTGGGTTTCTGAGTCATTTCTAACTACTAAGTGAAGTCTTTAGGCGGGTCTTCCCTTAGGACATAATCAGGCCATCGAATGCATTACACATTACGGCTTTAAACAGCTTCCTCTGAGCTAACAGCGTGGCTCCGCCGGGCAGAGCCCTTGCCCGCGAGTGGCCCGGCTCTCCTTATTCCCGAAAGGCTGAGCACGTGTGTATTTATTATGGATCCCGTTTTTTGCAGCTGAAAACAAAAGTCGGGCATCCACAATCATATTGTTAATCCTAGCACTGGGAACTAGTTGAAGTTCCACAGGAAATTTGTCTAACTACTTATTACCGCGGCCTGCAAACTGTTGCTGTGTATTTACAAGGAGACATTTTATAGGCAGTAATGGGGTTTCGGAGATTTGGGTAGACGTGCCCTCAAGGAGCCCACAGTCTTATGGAGGAGTTTACAGTCTATGAAATTGCCTTTTTCAATTGCCTGGAAACACCCAGTACTCTGATCTCTAATTCCTTTATTTAATTTAGGCTTAGAAGACATCAAAGGAAGAAAATAAGATATTTTAAAATATGTGGAAATTTAGAAGTTGTAGCTTGTAAAAAGTAAGTCATTTGAAGTTTCTGATAAGATGAAATGTCTAATTCTAAGCAGATTTTGGAGAATACTCATTGGTTCAAGAGTTCTGTATTACTTATTTTGGGGAAGTGGGATTTAACATAAAAATATAAGTTAATTTTTGCATTAATAGTTTCTATACATGCATCTTCTTTTTCAGTTATGTAGCAAATATTTAACACATTTCTGCTATGGACCAGATATTTTGCAAAATGCCAAGGATGTGAGAGTGAACAAGGCAGAAATCATCCCTGCTTTCATGGAGCTCACTTTCCATTGGTGGAAAATCACAACGAATAAGTAAACAAATATGAAAAGTAATTATAAATTACATAAAGCAAATAAAAGGTGATGTGCTATGAACAACATGTGACTATATTAGGTAAGGCATTTGGGAGTTCTTCAGGGAGTTGACTGTTAAGCTGAAAAAGATGTAAATCAGAGCAAGGGTGACATTCTGAGGAACATTTCAGGAAAGATGGGGGACAGTGCAGGGGGCCAGGGGGCACTAAGTGACGTGCAGGACTTCTCCAAGCTGCCGTGTGGGATCAGTGCTGACAAATGGCATTGGAGGCCCTGGCCAGGTGGCTGAGTTGGTTAGAGCATCATCCCGATGTACCAAGGTTGTGAGTTTGATCCCAGTCAGGGCACATGCAGGAATCAACCAGTGAATGCGCAAATAAGTGGAACAACAAATCAATCTCTCTCTCTCTCTCTCTCTCTCTCTCTCTCTCTCTCTCTCTCTCTTTCTCTCTCTTCTTCTCTCCCTTTCTCTCTCAAATTTTATTTAAAAAAAGAAATGATGTTGGAAATGGAGGCATTGGCTACATCATGCAGGGACTGGGGGCCGCAATGAATTTTCATTTTATTGAAATGCAAAGGGAAAGCTAATGGATAATTCCAAGCAGATAACAGGATCAGTTATACTGCTTTCTAAACAGGCACTAAAATATATAGAGCCTCAGTTTAGTGTAAATATCTCTTTTAAAAGTATGAAGGTAGCAAATGTAGGTTTTGAGAAGATTGATGTGAGATATTAATGCTTCACCAACAGCAGAAAGATCAGTGGGTAATGGAGTAATTTGAGGTCACATGACTCTGAGTCTGGGGATATGGATCCAGGCTGGAGGGGAGTCCCAGAGAAATGGAAAGGAGGCACAAACCCTATCCTTGAACCAAGGGGCAGCTGATGGAATTGAATTTAGTTTGGAAGGGATAGACAGTAAAACTTCTGTAGCTGAGATGAAGAAAATTAATTACTGGTAAAACGGTTAGAGGCAATGAGAAAGATGCACTTTTTAAAGGAAGAGGTATAAAAAGAGCGGCTTTCTGGGAAGGCGATGCTGAGAAAAGCCAAGCTCCCAATAGAAGGGTGGAAGGTGACAATAGGGTGACAATTCCCCCACAATTTGCAGTTTGAGAACATTTACCTTACCTTGTAATATTTCTTTCAGCCAAGTTGTGTGGAAGAATGGAAAACGTAAGGTGAAGCATATGTAGAATAAAAGGGAGAGTTCATACTCTGCTGCTAAGGGTTGCGGTCTAGAACTCTTGGGAAGTGGGATTGCGTGAACCAGGGGCACTTGGGCATGAAGACACTTCTGAAGTGTTTTTTTATGAATACAGTGGCCTGAAAAAGAGGTCATTGCAGTGCTTTGCTTAAGTGCATCAAAATCCATCAAAATCAAAGTCCATCAAAATCATGTATAGTCTTTTCTGAGTAACAACCAAACAAGGGGAGGCCAGAAAACCAGCCACTGGGAAGGAACCTCAGGGGCAGAGGGTCCAGGCCTGGGGAGGCAGTGAAGAAAATGCAGAGAGAAGAAAATCCAGAAAGAGGTCATTCCAAAACTGTAAAATGAAAATTAACGCAAGAAAGCATAGACACATCCCGAATGTAGGAAGACCTATGCAAGTGATTATGCAAATGAAGTGAAAGGGGTTAAGGGTTGAGTTTTCTTACAAGTAAAATGCCCAAAGGAATTATCTATGCCAGTCTGAGGTTTATTACTAGAAAATGATTAGAATCAATGGTACAAAGTCAAGAGGTACCCAAATGGAGAATTCGCCTTATGAAAAACAAGTAACAGAATTAATGAAGGGGTTTTAACCTTTATGTTCAATACATATTTAATTCTGTTTGTCTGGGCAAAACTTAAATATAAGTTAAAGCCATGTAAAGTGCAATGGTTATTATGCTAATAAGGCTGGATAAGTAAAACCTCTTGCTTTATAAATGTCATAGATTAAAAATGGATCATCATAATAATTAGAGCAGTGACAATTTCATGATTTTAAGACAAATCGTTTTACTCCAGCTTTAATTGTCATTTTTTAATTTAACAATTTTATTTTTAATTATGGGGTCATATATAATTATTTTGAACTTCACAAAATTATTCACATGCATGGCAGTTTACGCTAGATATTTGAACGACCTGAACCTTTTCATGATGCCAGTGGAAGGTTTTTCTAAAGGAATGAACAGCTTAAAATCACATAAGAGGACTTGCGTAAGAGAACCGTTTGCTTTGGCAGTTGCTGCTTCTGGTGTTCCATCTTGCGAATAAGGCTGTTCCTGAGTAAGTAGCTCTCATATTTTGAATCAATTATCTCTGATCCTTGTAATTAGTGAACCGGCCACTGTTTTAGTTGCTCTCAAGTCTGACATGTTCATACGAAATAAAAGAATTAAACTCGTCTGTGACCTTGAACATGAACGCTGATGTGCATTTGTAAGATTTCACAGGTTGTCTCTGAATGTAATTCAATTTTGTAAGTAAACTGGGTGCAGAAAGTTGAGTTGTTTGGGTAGTATTTTGGGGAGAGAAATATTTGATAATAGTTTAAAAAATCATCCTAATTTTACTACCTGAGGATTTCACAAAGTGTCTCCCCTTCCTCGAACTTATTTCAACTAGACTTCAACTCTCGTAATTTAAGGCCCTGATCACTTTTCACTGCCTAACCTTCTGCTTGCAGTTTCTCTGGTCTGTTTTTGCCTATGTATTGGTTACATATCCTTTAATACCCAACAGGGTTATAATTTCTTCCAGTAAGTCTTCCTAAACTATCTTCTCATGTTTGTGTATATTCCCACTAGTGAAATCCCACTTTGATAATACTACCTAACCTTCTGAGAAGGTTAAGACTGGCTTAACTTTGAGATAAGGTTGGACCAGCTACTCCTCACCAATGATTATTTTAGAAGGGACATGTGACATCTACTTGTGGCCAATGACACATGAAGAAAAGTCTACTGGAGACTTTCTAGGGAAGGGGTTTTGGGTTAGAGAGAGAGCGTGAATAGGAAAGAACAGCCCTTTTTCAAATGTCAGACTTGTCATGTCTAGATGTGATTACTGGATCTGCTGTGGTGTGAAACAACTTAGAGAAGGGAATTGCTAAAAGAATCTCAAAGAAGCCGAGCGGGTGTTTGAGTTCGCATAGCCTCAAGCCCCCGTAACTGATAAGCTTCACGTCATTTCACATAGTCAATCTCCCTTCTATGTAAGCCATTTGAGTTATTTAAATCACTTCCAACCACTATGTATAGAACTGAGTACAGCTGAAATAGGTGAAATTACTGATCACAGAAACTTGGGACATGGAATGATATGTTCTGCTTCTGTTTCTATAAACTGCTGTCCATACTCCCACCAAAGGGTAGCACATAAAGAGAGCATATTACTAACTAACAGATTTGATGGAGGGCTGCCCAGATAGGAGAGGAACTCAATGGGGGGCGGGGGGTTGTGAGCAACTGAAAAAAAGTGGGTGACTCCTTCCTATTTCCTGATTTTTCAAAATGTGACTTGGAAAAACAAGTGTATTAGTTTTCTGCTGCTGTTAACAAGTTACCACATACTACAGCTGAAAACAGCCCCGGTTTAGCCTGTCTTAATGTCTGCGGGCCAGAATTCTAGCCGTGGGTCCCCCAGCCCTCTGCCCAGGGTCTCACAAGGCTGCAATTCGGTGCTGGCCAGGCCTGTGTTACCCGTCGTCCCACCTCGGCAGAATCTGCTTCCAGGCTTATTCAGGTGGCTGGCAGATTCATTTCCCTGTAGCTCTGTGCTGAGGGCTCTGACTTCTCTCTGGCTGTCTCTAGAGGCTGCCCTCAGGTCCTGTGGGTGACGTGCAGTTCCCTGCCACACGGCCATCTTCACGGGCAGTTCACGTAACAGCAGCTTACTTCTTCAAGGCCAGCAGGAGAGTCTTGTATGGATTAGTGAGTCAGACTCTTATAAACCTGCCATAACCCTGAGGGCGCTACACTAAGTGAAACAAGCCAGAGAGAAAGACAGATACTACGTGGTGTCACTGACAGGGTAAATCTAAAAAAAAAAAAAGGAATCAAACTCTTAGAGTTGCCTGGTATGGTGGGCAAAATGTGAGGTTAGTAAAATGATAAAACTTTCAACTACGAGATGAATAAGGCCTAAGGGTCTAATGTACAACGTGGTGACTGCAGATTACGATGCTTTGTTGTAAACTGGCATTTAAATAAATGTGTGAGGTGTTGGGTATATTAATTGACTGCATGGGGGGATCCTTTCACAATGTATATGTATATCAATACATCATCACAATTAATACTCTAAGTATCATCCAATTTTTTTAAATTAACATGAAGCTAAAAAACATCCTCAGCCGTATTTTGCCGGAAGCAAGTCACGGGTCCTGCCCACTCTCAAGAAGAGAGAACTGTCTGGGGTGTAACACTAGTGAGTGGGGAGCATGCAGGTGTCTTGTAATTCTGCCTGTTATAGTGAGAAAAACCAGCAGATTAGTGGGCAGCGTCTGGCCCTTTGGCTGGAATCGAGCTGGGTGTCATTCTATGGCACTGGGAACTGGACTAGAGTAATGGAAAAAATGCTTTGTGTGACTGTTCTTTACATACATTGCACAATTGCACTGATAAAATTAATAAGAATATATAGCAAAAAACTGCTGTTAAGCAAAAGTTGAATGCAATAGTATTGGATATTTTCAATGATATTTATATTTTATAATTATATACTTATGATGCAGGGTGCAGATGATGTTTTGTTGAGATGTATATTTGAAAACTGTATGGTTTTGTGAACCAATGTCACCCCAATAAATTCAATTAATAATACATAAATAAATAATATGGAAGAAAACAACTTCATCCCTAAAATTTCTAGAAGATTAACTTTGATGTTGTACTGACCTAATTCTGTTTCCTTTTTGCCTCTTTCCCCTAATGACACAATTATTGTTATAAGTTGATATTCAATGAGGGAACCTGTTTCTATTGAGACTTTGATTTTATGGCAAAGAGAATGTTTTGAAACGGTTGAGGCTGAGCCAAAGTACAATGCTAAGTCTGTGGACCTAACCCCCCCTCATCCGTGTAACATTCAGAAACTGAGTTTGTCCTGAGGTTGCAAGTGGCAGAGAGAACCTACGGAGGTAGTTCCCACTTTCTGCCAAATGTCTAGTGATAAGCCTGTTAAACTAACAGACCTTAATATTGAACATTTATAGGTCTCATATTTAAGAGAACCAGAGTGAGCTCAGGTATGCAGAATGTTTTTGGATATAACCTTTTCTCAAGTGTGGATCAGCTTGAGATTTCCACAATGACTTTTGTTAAATGGTGTTTTGAGGAAATATGATTATCCCAAGGTTAGGGGGAAAAAAAAACAACAACAATAAAAACCAGAACCAAAGCAAAGCAGCATCAACAAAAACCAGGAAACTCGTTAAGCCTGAGCTTCGATTTTGCGCTGGAAGCTCTGGGTTCTAGTAAGAGAGCAGTGTCTGATCTTATTTAGCGCTCACACTCACTGGACGGGGTAGGTTCTGTGACTCCCCGCCATGTTTGGAAGGAAGAGACAGAAGGGAACAGGATAACCCACCCGAGGAAACAGTTACTGCCACACTCCAGGCTAACCTGGGCGGGCTGACTCCGAAGCTCTCAAACTGAACTGCTATGCAGCTGTGCTTTCCAGACGGCGAAAACCTTGCCTTAAATCCACTCTGAGCAAGGGACGGACTAATACAAATAGGAAGGTGTCTGTTCCTAGGGAGTAGGTAAAACTGCTTAGAAACTTGGAGTATTTGATGTCTTGATCATCAGGGGTTTATTGTCTATAACCCTGAAATGTTTAAAGGTCTCAGGAAAATGTACATCAGCAATTTCTCTGCGATATGCTCATGTAGATGGAAAGGGACATTAATGCAAGCAGACTGGCAAATAATGAAGAGGATATTCAGTGGTAAACGGGCTAACTTAGATGATATTTTTGAAGGTTTCCCCGAGTTGGAATTGGACTCATGCACTGATCGGTGCTGCGGCGTGAAGGAAAGGCGGCCTGGAAAATCGACGCTAGAGCATGTTGTGGGCCAGGTTTTCGCTCCCTCGTCCAGATTCTCTCAAGATGAATCACCTGCCGATGAAGAGGGATTCTTATTGACAGCAGTAAATTAAGTATTTCCAAAACTGAATGTGATTAGGAAAATCTTCCGAAGAAAGTATTCAGTATGGTTTAGAGTAAACTTCCCTGTGGGTGATTATTTTTTCCACTTTTCATCAGATTGCCCTGTTATAATGTAAACAGAGTTTAAAAGTGAAAATGAAAATGCATCGGGTGACCCCTGAAGGGCGCTGGGAAAGTGTGCTACCCTTTGTAAATAGCTTTCAATATGAAATGTGATAGGTATTTTGGAATTGTCCGAAAAGCAATCTTGAAACTTCAAGCAAGGTTTAAAAAAAAAGTCCAGACTATTTGCGGGCGTCCCCCAAACTATAGGAAACTGACAGTTCCTATACAGTTTTGCTGGCTACAAAAAAAGTCAGTGCAAATAAGGAAATGTCCCCACCAGCAGTAGGGACATTTAAGGACTAGGATTAAGGTTATGCAAGGTTTCTCAAGGACATGTACTGGGTCTTCATACTCGATTTTCAATGTTTTTTCATTTATTTTCAGAATTCTGTAACTGACTTTGTTTTGTTAGTAAATCTGAATTTTAAGAATTAGGCTGTTTGATCACTGACATGAGGCCCTTCCATTTTTCTATGCAAAAGGAACTCATTTTAATAGGCTCAAAAGTGCAAATTGGTCTTTAACGTATTTTATGTTGATGAATTTAGTGGTCTGGCAAACTAGGTTCCTACTTAATGGTATTTTTTTCATCCATGGCCAGGTACTGTTGACAAATAATGGTGTTGTCTGTTTGTGTTGAAGGGAGATAAAATAAACATTGTCAAATTTGCTTTCCTAAACTCTCTAAGTACTAAAGTGCTGCTTCCTCACAACTCTGCTTGTTATGTAATTGGTGGCACGGTTTATCACTGTTTCTCCCTTCACTCGAATAAAGCAATTTCAACTTCTGTATAAATATAATCCTTCCTCCTTTAATCTGAGAAAAAAAGGCTTTTAGGGAGAGGCTCTGTGTTTTTTCTTTGGCGTTGAAAATGTAGCAATTATTGGGACAAACAAAGGGATGAACAATATCAGTTGATTAAGTGAGTTTCCCTTTTTAAGTTAGGAAATTTGTTTCTATTGAGGGCCATCTGAAAGAAATAAACAGCTTTAGGATAAAAGCAAAGCAAATTGTTTCTCATTATATAATTAGGTCAGTGGAGATCTACTCCTTGTTTTGGGGATCCTATGGATTCTGGTGTACATTGACAATAATGGAAAATTGGTCTTGAGCTAATGGAAATGGAGATCTAGTTGTTTTTTTTTTTTTTATTTTGAAAGTAAGTTCAAGTTACATTTTGACTTTTTGAACAATAATTAGACAAATTCATCTGAGTACATTAACAGTATCATCAAGAAAAGGTACATTTGTTAAACACCTAGTTTTTGTACCTCTCAATTTTCCTCTCCAATACCTAGTGTTAGAATCAAAAGAATTTCCGTATAACTGAGTGTGAGTGTTTTTAAAAAGAAAATGCTTTGCCTAAAGTTTGTTTCATAAAATTATCTTTTGTCCTTTTTACTTCTCTCTTGGAGATCTTGATAATTCTATATTATATATATTCAATATTTTTCCAATTAATTTACTGATTCCTAATTTCTATAAGTTTCCACTGCTTTGCTAACGTGTTTCAGCCACTCACAAACAGGGTTCCTCTGCAGGTCTGTCAGCATGTAGCGTGGACTTAGGTCTTTGGCCTCAAACTTTGAAATCCCTTCCTGTGACCACAGTCGTTCAGCTGCCCACTCAGTCAGCCCTTCCTTCTACTAAGGGTGTGTTTTGCCTTTTTCTGATCTTAGAAGAGGAGAGTCTCCCACAAGTCACTTATTCCCTAAACTACACCCCAGTCTTTTCCCTTCTGTACTCATGAATACCTTAAATCCTACCAAATTGTCTGCTTCTGATTGTAAGTCCTACCATTTGCTGCTCTGTTACCTCAATCACGTTGGTTAATTTCTGTCTCCCAGTTTGTCTGCTAGGCAGGAATTACAGAAGGCCCCCCTCCTAGGCTTTCTATGAGAATTAAATGAGTTTATACATGTTAATGCGGTGCTTGGAACATGCTGCTCCACACATGGTGACATTATTTTTTTCCTGACTTTTAACCTGACAAATCATGAACTTGGATACATTCTGCTGCCCATTTTCTTCTTAGTTATGAAGCACTGAGTGTTGCCACAATGTGATCTTATATTTTAGCTGTAATTCAGGTTACTTTTAAAATACTGTATATTATCCTATTATATACCGGGTCAGGCAGAAGTAATGCCTGCCTGAGTGTGGTTGGTAGGGTCATAAAATGGGTGTAATACTTTACAGTTTTAATTTTAACATTTCACCTAAAATTAACATTTTATATAGTATGCTATACTGTGATATTGCTGTGTTACAGAATTACATGCTTATGACTTTGTAATACAAGACTTTGTAATAATAAGGGCGTTATTTATGCCAGAGCCTGTATTTTTATGTAGGGTGAGTACAAACACAATGTTTATCAGCCAAAACTGGAACACATCAGGGAGAAAGGACATGTTCTATTAACGATCACAGAGCTTCTTTCTTGGCACACTGTCATCCCATTGTTCTTTGAGCAAACTGGGCCCAAAACACGCTATACTCTTTACTTGTAACTTCTTGTTACTGCTCTGTTTTTCCCCTTTGATACTGAAGAAGGTGTGAGCCATATGGTGCTCAGGCTGAGGAACAAGTCATCGCAATACAAACGAGACCGCCCACAATGGTCACAGAAGTGGGCACGTTGCCAAGGAGAGCGTGTTCACTGTAGCTGACCTGCCTGCCCAAGTGCATGTTTTCTCTAACGTGATCATCATGGAGCTTCAGCCCAGAATACGTGCTGTTGACCTATCCACTTGCTCCATGCCGTTTAGATGACAAAGGCCATCACTGGCTTCGGAATGCGGTCTCAGTCACTCCCTGATCACGATACTGGCACCCTTTCTACCACGGAAGAGGTCACATCTTAACCTCCCGCTGAACTGCATCTTTTATGCTCCTGATTCTTGAGCCCTTTGCCCTTAACTTACAAACGCATTCAAGTTTCCTCTACCTTAAAAATGATAGTCAAGTTGTTGTTCTTTGATTTCTTCCCATCCAGTGTCAAACCTGGGGACAGTGGCCCACACTCGTCAGCTCCACGGCTTCAGTTCGCTCTCACACGTCAACAATTCATGAGCTGGTTTCGGAGCTTACTACCCCAGTCCGGGTCAAATTCCTCAACTTTTGTCCTGCCCAGTATATACTGAATACTAAACACTTATTGTGGTTGGTGATGCTGACCATTTGCTGCAGGGGGAAATCTCTCCACCTTACCCTTAGATTATGTGAATTTGAATTGTCCTTTCTGCTCTTACCTACACTTTTCCCCATTTTTCCTTTACAGACGACTTCACATCTTCCATTCCTTGACATTCAGAACTTGTCATTTTCTTCTGCATTGTTTTTCTTAGTGAGCTTATCCGTTTCAGTGATAACTATTGTCTTCATTCAAACCACTTCAATTCTATATATTTCTTGTCCCAATCTCTCCATTGAGCTGCAAATTACTGAAAGTCACTACTTGGATACTTCTGGTACCTCCTATTTGGCCAATTAAAGATGACTTTTGAATTTCATTCTTTGAGTTTTGTATTCATGCTAATGGTGTGACTATTTACTTATTTAGTGTCTTGTCTTTAATCATTGTTAATTCTTCTTGTTACTCACTGTGTCTCATGCCACTCTGACTACCAAATTATTCATTTATTAATGTACATCCATCCATGCTGCAAGTATTATTTCTTCTTCTAATGGTGATACAATGACAAATAAGAAATTGTTTCTGGACTCATGGAACTTTCACTCCAGTGGTGAGAAGGTAGACAGTAAACTAATAACATAGATATATAAAAAGCTAATTTTGCATA
The DNA here is from genome assembly GCA_004027475.1 of Anoura caudifer. Classification (NCBI taxonomy): domain Eukaryota; kingdom Metazoa; phylum Chordata; class Mammalia; order Chiroptera; family Phyllostomidae; genus Anoura; species Anoura caudifer. The sequence continues at coordinate 229,718 of PVKU01000749.1, read as the reverse complement.
GTAAAGGGTGCTGTAAAGAAATTAAGACAGGTGAATATGTTAGTGAGTAACCGGAATGATAATTGAGATGGTCAGGGAGCATTTCATTAGTAGATGACTTTGTAGCCAAGATTCAAATGATACAAAAGAGACAGGCATACAAAGATCAGATGGAAGAATATTTCAGGGAGAGCACTGGAGAGTTGAGTCTCTAAGGCAGCACCAGGCTTATTGCATTGTAGGTGCAGAGGCGGTGCAAGTGTGGCTACAGCCAAGCAAGTTGGGGGCAGAGGGTCCAAGGGGTTTGCAGTGTAGCTAGGGCTGAGGTCAAGCAACGTATTTTGAGACTTAATTAGAATCGTTATTGGCAAAGAGGTGGCATGATGTTATTTACATTTTTGAATGATGACTCCGGGTCATGAGCTGTAGGCTGGACTACAAGCTAACAAAGAAGCTCGGAGGCTTTGGGAGCAGCTCAGTGGGTAGTGACTGTGGCTTGGTGGCTTGGCTTAGCGTGGTTATAGTCGAGATGGACTTGAACGTGTTTTGGAGGTGGTGTTGGCAGACTTCGATGATAGACAGATGAGGAAGAAGGACTTGCAGAATGCACTCAGTGACTTTTACTGAGATGAAGAAAACTGGTGAAGGAGATGGATATTAAGAGCTCAATATTTAGGTGATTATTAGGTGTGAAAAGCTTAGCACTAAGTAGGCAGTTGACTCTCTGGGTCTGGCACTCGGTGGAAAGCTCAGGCGTAGGGAGGAGGGAAGTGTGGTGTCATGGGAGCCAAGAGAACAGTATTTGCTGTGTGTTCATTGCAGTTAATAAGCCAAGAAACTTAAGGGCGGGCATCTCTCCGATCACTGCATTGAAAAACATGGGGTGATAGGCGGCTCCCATGTTTCTGCAGACTGGTCATAGGTGCTTCAGTGCAGTGAGTATGGAAGGAAAGTGAGGGCTGTGGATTTTATTCCAAAATGACTCTGCATGCACTCTCCCCTCAGCATTTCCCTTTCTTCTGCCCTAATTAATGCCCTGTTGTTTATCACTTGAACTCTGAAGTAATATCTGACTGCATCCTGTGTATGGGGGTTCTGTCGCTTCTCTCTGGAATGGCTCTGTGCTGCCTAGAGCCATCTTTGGAACAGGGCGGACCATCAAGTGCCCCATGGATATTTGACAGTATTCTACGAGGACAAAAAAAATGAAACCTTTTGTTCATATATATTTTATGCATTTGAAATTTGTGATTAACTACATTTCATGGAAATTCTATTACACCCATAATAATTATTAAGTTTTTAATAATGGACTATAGTACTCTGCTGGACGGATGGTCTAGGCTAGCATTCATTTACTAGGGAGTAATTTGTCTTGACTAAGGTATTTTCATATAAATTGCATTTCATTAATTAAATTTGTTAAATTTGCATTTTTATTGTAACTGGGATATTGCTTTATTGTATCCCAGCTCACAGACAGGATCAATAGCTTAAAAGTCACTCACCAGAGCATGAAGGTAGTGATAAAATAGGATCATAAATATTACAACATAGGATAAAGTCATAAATATAAACATTGAGTGGGAGTAGTGTTAAAATAAAAATGTGAATTTGCTTGTTCTCAGAACAAAGCTTCTGAGCATGTAATGATTTCTTAAAGACAGTAGCAAAAGAAAATTGCGAACAGGAATGTCAAAGAAGATCATATTAGATTTGTTAAATGTGTAATCATTTATACCGAGTTTCCACACCTAAACTGTTTCGAACTTTTGGCAGATGGTTGCATGGGTACTTCCCAGTTTATGTGGCCATTTTAAACAAAGCATAGTGGCCTTTCCAGTAAAAATGACTGGATTTTACCTGCATGGGACAAAAATCACCATTTTCTGTATGAAATTAATTAATGAGTTCAAATAGGAGAGAAGAAAGAACAAATCAAAATTTAGCATTTCAAGTTTTAGTCTTTATGATAAACAAAGGCTAAAAGTCCTTGTCAAAAATACAAGCCATGTCATTTTTAAACCAGTTAACGAGAAGTATGATTGTGAGGGAAAGCGGAGCAAATCGCAGGGAAGATACACTTACCAGCTGGCAGGGCGTGTTTTGCACAATGTCCTGAGCACACACTCTGGAGAGGCTGTCAACATCTGGGGCACAATCCGGTGCACGAGTAGTCGTGTGTTTGCCTGTGGAAGTGCACTCATGTGTAAAGCATGAACAAAAACATGGCCTGTACACATGAGAAGGAAGTACGCAGCACGTTTTGTTTTGCTTATTATAAAAAAAGTGATGTAGGAGAAGAGGTTTCTCATTGAATTAAAGACTGTTTTGTGAAAGTATCTCTACTACAGTGATTATGTGTGCCCCATTGTTTCCTTCTGATATTTAAAACGTATTTGAATGATCTAAAAGAATGCTTGTGATCTTAATTTATTCTTGAATAAAATGAAGAAAATTGTAAATAAGATCAAATTATGGTCATGTGGTCAGCGTGCTTTTAGTGAGCTCTCTGAAAAGTGGCTATTATGTTGTGACTTTGCTTTTCCATCCTGCTCGACCCCTACTGTAAGAGGTGTGATGCTTTTGAACAACCGCAGGAAACAAGTAAAAGACACTCATGGCACTGAAGACCATTCTTGAAACTTCAATGATCTTGCTCAGTGACTTATTTCAATGATAATCTTAGTAAATTTGGTGTATCTGGGGTAGCCAGAACCTATCACTTAATGGACAGTGTATGTCAATTTTAGGATATATAGATAAAGATTTCTTAAGAAGAAAATGATTTTGCAAGTGGCTCATTGTCAACATAAAAAATGTCCAAACTTGTAGAAAATTTTTATGAGTTATCTGAGCCAAACTGACAACCATTGCTAGGAAGCAAAATCTCAACCCATTGAGAAAATGCTCTGGGGAATGGCGGTTTTGAGCCTATTTTATACATCAGAATCAAAGGGGAAGGCGTCAGGGGGTTACATGAAGTCCACTGGTGATTAGGGAGGTGGGGGAAAGCAAAGCGGGGGCATCTTTGTGGTTGGATAAAGAGCACGTAGAGGTGGTATTTGGGGAACGAGATAACAGTGGGGAGTCCTGTCGTCTCCCGCTCTGGTGGGGGATTGTGCCCTGTGGGGTCTGGGGAAGGAGCTTTCTCTGACTTCCCAAAGGCCTGGTGTCATAGATGCAAAGGTAACTGACAGGCTCAGCTAGGGTGAAGGCCCGCCTTCCTTAAGGAAGGTACTGCCCTAGGATGTGACTATCCACCATGAACTGCCTTTAGTTAGGCAGTTGGGTTCCAGACTATGGTATGTGGTCACTTCAGGTCTCTGAGCTGGTGAGGCCATCATGCAGGCCGCCCCTGAGCAGGCCAGGTTTAGTGTGTGGCCTTATCCATGCACATTACCAAGAGTTAATTCGTAATTTTTCATAAGTTTAGAGCACATATTTTTTGCTTACTAATGAAATAAGTAATATATATATAAACATATATGCCTAATTGCTGTAAAATACTTAAATGCATTCAAGGAAGGATTATTTCTGATGCTTCCCGCAGAGGTGGCTTCATTCTGAGGCAGTCTTTGTCCTGTTGTGGCAGAGAGACTCAGCCTCCCACACATGGCTTTCCATGCATCTGTTCAATGGTATCACCCGTTCTCTGCCTGGGAGGCCTGGTGGGCCAGGCCGACCACATCCTTCCGGCTGGTGCGCATTCATTCCAGTCCTGTGCAGCTGATGCTCTCAGCCAAATAGCATGCTCTGGACTCTGAGCAGAGAGGCTTCTCTGCCTTTTTTTTCCACTGCAGCTCTCTGCCATTTATTTTGTTCTCTGAAAAGTCCTTGACCCGAAAGGACACTACATAAATAAAATAAAATGTAAATTTCTCCATGCAAATCTGTTTAAAGATGCAAAGGAAAAATTTGACTGAGGTTTCAGGTAACTTGAGACACTGTCGTCTACAGAGAAAGACATGCGGGGCCAGGGGTCAACTAGTGTGTGACCGCCATCAGTTACTATGATGAAGACAACCTTACACATCATTACCGATTGGTGAATGGAATAACAATTATTTCCATGGAGATGGAAGAAATGCCAGAGGCATGTTGTAATTTCAAGGTCATTGGGCGGGGTAAAAAAAGATTTCTAACACCTAAGAGATGCCACCCCAAGAAAACCAAGGATGCTGTAGCATGGAGTCAGGTGTTTCCGGGAAAGCTTCCTCCTACTGGTCAGCTCAAGCCAGGCTGTTGTTGACTTATTTAGATGGAATTTCTCTGAGTGTTCAGCTTTCTGTGAGTGAAGGAACAAGAAAAATTAAGGAACAATCATTTCTACAGGCCAACATATATAACCACAATTCAGAATACCTTTTCTTGCTTAAACTAAACAAAGAGGCAAAATTACTTCTTAATAATAACTTAACATTACTGGAATCTACTTTACATCATTTATACAATGTCTTATACCATTACTAAATGTATAATTTTTGTGAACCTTTTGATCTTCTCAAAATATTAAAGCAGAACTCTTCTGACAATAGTCGTATTTGTGAATACCTTGTTAAAATGACCATTTGCCTGATTTTCCTTTAATGTAGTCACTACAGAAGTTTAGCTGAAAGCAAAGAAATGTATAAATGACCTTTGTAACTAGCAGTATCAATTACGGTTGCATGCCATCCTGGTGGGATGCAGCTGCAGGGCAAAGAGGAAAGAAGGAAAACCAGGCGCTCTGTCGCCTCCACTTCCTTTTCTTCCTTTCAGTTTTACGAAAAGGAAGTATCATTTTAATCATAACTTTGTTATTTATTCTTAATCAAACACAACTCTAATTTCTAATTGTTATTCATCTCCCTGGTTAATGAAATCACATGAGAAGAGTTTCTTTAATATGTATAGACTGTTCTCAAAGTCTCTGATATTATTCTGATGAAGAAGAACCCCGCAGAGAATGATGCTCCACCAGTGTCCTGAGCTAATGCTAGCCCAGGGAGGACGCTGCGGATCATCGGCATGAACTGCTCACCTGAGAGCAAAGACAGAGCCCCGTGAAGTTCCAGCTTTCGAGGTAGCCTGATAAGTCAGAAGTGTGAAATGAATCCTCCAAAGATGAAATTTAAACTACAATAATGGCCCATCAAAACTGTCAGGCTAGCTCTCCAGGTGATATATATGTAAGATTGATGATTAAAAATACTGTAGGAGAGTGAAATAGTTTTAGATAAATGTCCAAAAGCAAATATTTGAGCCCAATTACCAAAAAGGTAAACTTGACTGAAATTGCCATGAACTGAGGCTGACCTCATGCCAGTGCCAACAATACCAAAGTAACCGACTTCACCGCAAACAAAGGAGGACGCAAAAGATCAGCGAATGAAGGGAGTGTACTTGTAAATGGCAATTTTAATCACAGAGTGTAATTCTCCTGTTTTCTTAGATTGGCTTCCTTTCGAAGCTCTAAGTCTCGGTGTCTAGAACATAACACTGTTGAAGGTATAAAAACACGAAGGGAGGGACTGGGCGCCCAGCAGAGGGTAACAACTTCTAGGAGCCCGTTGATGGCCAATCTCTGATTATGTAAAATTAATTAGTATAATGCTGATCAAACAATCCTTTCTCTGCAACACTTTATTGGAATTAATGATAATAAGACTTTAAAAAAAATCCTTCACGTATGTCTGCAACTCCACCACAGGCATTAAAAATAGAGCTGCAAAATCTCCCTGGAGCCTGCAAGGGGAGCATCCTCTCCTTCCTTCTGAGAGAGAGAAAAGGCAGAAGACAAACTGATGGGGGACATTTAATTAAAGTCAGAAGGAACATTAAAATAGAAAAATTAGCTCAGTGAAACATCTCTTTTCATTTCCACTAAATCAGAAACAATTTAAACACTGAAATGGAAACTGGAAGAAAAGGAAAAAAAATCCTATATTAATCTAGACTTTTCCATTGTGCTTCCCAAATTCTAACTCTGGTATTCTGTTGAGTCTAGATGTTTCAATTATTTGTTTATTATTTCATTCATGGGTTCATTCATGTATTGACTGACACATGCTTTCAATCATACATTAATTTATTAACATTTTCTCTTTGGTAGCTGCTGGGCTACATGTGGAATATGAAAAGGAGGATATGGCATGGTGCTTGCCGCTATAGTACTGTAAGGGACAGACAAATGTGTTAAGAAGCATGTTATCACGCAGCGTGTTACAATTTAATACGTTGAAGAGGAGGACACAAGTATTAAAATCTTCCTGCCAGTGTGGCAGATGTGGTCAAGTAAGCTTTCAAAGAGGTGATGCTATCTGAGCTCTTTCTCATGATAGTCTAAAATTACCAGAGAATCTGCAAAATCTATACTTAAACAGGAAGAATATTTTGGGGAACGTTGACATTTGTGGATAATTAGAAATGACAAATTTGAGGCTTACTTTCTATTATGCTTCACATAATTACATATTTCAAGCAATAGTCAGATTTCTATGTAATGAACAAGTAGAACAAGCAGATGGAATAATAATTCTTGGGGAAACAGTGATTACATTCCAAATTATGTCAGTAGTGACCACAAGGCCAACAGTATGGGTGAGACAGGTTACTAAAAGGGCATCAAACTTCCCTCCATAGTTATTTAATAATTACTAAGCAGGATGTGTTAAGCGAGGGGGTCATAGTCTCGAACTTATTAATACAACAGAGACAGGTTGATTTCTTCTAAGTATGCTCGGTGAGTAGGGATACTCGCATGGGGCCAGAGCCCTGAGAGGAAGTGCTGGGAAGAGAGCTTTCTGCCAGAGGAGATTCTGGAAGTTAATGATGACCTAAGAGATGCCACCGCATGGTATTACTATGATGGTGTGAAACCGAATTCATGGGGGAAATGCTTTTGCTAAGGACAGAAAAACTGCAAAATCCTAAGGCACTAGGAAATGCTAGACTCTTGCCCAATTTTTTCCAGACTTGGTATGCAAAGGGATCTTAAAAGCTTAAAATATTTTATTTTTCTGTTTCACTGAGTCCTTTCACTTTTCACTTTATTATAATATTTTTTCTGGCACCCAGTGGAAGCTTCATTTTACCAATGAATCCATTTGGTTGCTGAACTACTATTATTGTACCAACATAGCATTTGGCTTTCATTTAGAATACGGAGGGACAACTTCGTATGAGAACGTTCATTTATCGAAGGTCACATTCGTAGTTCTTGCTCTACAAGTTTATACTTTCCATGACTGATTCAATTTTTCTTAACAAGAAACAGATCAGCTTTGGATTAGTGTGACAGGAATTTAGTTATAATTTTAGCTAAAAAGTTTGGTTGAATGTTTTCTTAGCTTGGGTTTCCCCCAAAGCAGAAGAGGAAGCAAGGCTTGTTTTTATTGACGAACATCATCCCAGGGAATAGAGACAGGGTTGAAGTGGGAAGGGAGAGAAGCCAAACAGACATGGGTTATCAAGGAGTCTGCTCTAACAGGCTCCCTTGACTCCTTATGAGAAGCCTTACAAAATGGGTCTCAGAAATTGCCACCCAGGCAAAAAAAAAAAAAAAGAAAGAAAGAAAGAAAGAAAGAAAAAGAAAAGAAAAGAAATGTCTGCTTACTGGTCTCCATCTCTCATTTTTCAATGGTAGTGCTGCACACCTGAGTGGGGCACTTCTGTGCGTGCAGGTGGGGTCCGGTGGGCAGCCCACAGTGGCTCAGAGGAGCCCAGGAGAGCAGGGGGATGGAGGTGGCACGGGTCTGCATCAGGCTGGCGGCCCCTGGGTGGAAGGGCCGAGGCTGGTGCGGGCCTGGGGAGGACAACCCCAGGTGGAGTGAGAGGAAGGGCCGAGGGGCTGGGAACTGGTTCAGAAGAAGGTCCTAACGCAAATGCTGTGCACTCCTATCACAGCAGGGAGACTGTCTACAGGTCTGAATGGACCCATGAATAAATGCTACAAGGCAGATTTTGTATGAAACACAGTGGGTAACTCTGACCACATCTCCTCGTTTTCTGTCAATTCCACGGACTGCTTCCTGTCCCCCTGTCTTTGGAGAGGAAGCCCAAACCTGGAAACCGGTGTTGCCAGGCAGCCCGTTCGCCTGGGTTGTTCCCATCAGTGTGCAAGCCTGCTTTGTCCTCCGATTTGAGACATACTCTTGCTTGATTACGCTTTTATGTCCAGCTAATACCCTATTTGTCTCCTAGAATGAACACTGATGCTCCACAGGAGTTTCCCAACCTCTCCTTCCCACTCTCTTTTGGAGTCTCCATTCTGTTTTTTGTTGATGTGGCTTTACTGAAAGAACTTTACAAGGTCACCAACAACCACTGTGGCTCTGAATCCAACGGCCAGTTCTCAGTCTTCGTCTTATTCTCTCTGTCACCATGTTTGACCTAGCACTCTCTCCTCTCTTTTCATTCTCCTCCCCTCTTGTTGCCTGCTGGTTTTCAGTCTTCTCTGCAAGGTCTTGAGGACTCTACCCGTGGACTTTTCTCTTCCCTCTCTACTTGTTCCTCTGGTGGCCTCATTCTTTCCTAGGATTTTAAATTCCATCTCTGCACCCACGAATCCAAAATCACACTTCTCTGCCTCTGTTGCTCCCAAAAGGTACCTGCACAGCGTTGCTTGCTGACGATTACCACTGCGTAGCATTAAGACATGAAACGTCATTGCGTTCTGCTCTCTTTCACCTCCACACAGCTTGGAGCCATTGATGTTAACGCATTGTTGTTCTTTCCCCTTTTAACTCCAGGACCGATAGGATGCTCTTTTAGTTTTTTTCTGAGAAATCTGACTTGGGGAAGGGGAGAGGTGGTCATGGGAAGGAAGAGAGGACCCAAATGAAAGACAAGTAACAGGAGACTGTTGGTTAAGTGTAGAAACTGAATAATTGCCCTGGTAAAAAAAAGGAGAGATGTCTGACTTCTTTTTTCCAGCAAGGGTTTTGTATAGTCATAGTTACCAGGGAGAAAATATCTGGAGAAGGTTCTAAAAGAATACAAAACTATGAAATTTCAACATTACTTAACGTAACTGTGCAGACAGTTTTAAAGATACCAATGGGGTAGAGATCATTTGATTATGATAAACTGATTGTATATTTAATTTAGTTACATGTTACAAAGGTACAAAACTGTAATATATTATTATGGAAAAAAAGATGTTTATGCTCTCACATTTTTCCATAGCTGGTATTGCAGCATTTGGACAGCCATCACAATTCTAATGACAATTTTAATTCCCTTTTTTGAATAGAGGGTATTTGAGACTTCGTGAAGGGGCCCGCCCCTGGCTGCTCCTCTTCCCTGCTTTGCTCTGCTTTTGATGACCAGTTCAATTGCTCTGACTTTCCTGGGATCCTGTCATCAACAGCCCCTCAGGGAGCCAGGGCCCATCCTAACTGGCCCAGCACCTCTCCGTGCCGCTGTGCCGGTCCCTCCCTGATTCCAGCCTGTAGCCCCAGCCACTCTGCCGCTGCCCTTGTCAAGCAGCCATTGAGGCTGCCGTTGGGCTCAGCACGGTGTCCTGCAATCTGAGAAGCAAGGGGTCCCTGTGACATACCTTTTCTGTTCTTCTCACCGTTGCCCACCTGTGAGAGAGAAATGGCTGAAATTGGTAAGGCACTGATTTGCTCCCCCCCCCCCCACTCCGAAGTCCTTACCTGTCAGGCTCGATTTTCATCCTAGAAGAAGGGGGGTAGACCAGATCACCCTATGGAGACTCCAAACTATTCTGTAGTCATTCTTTAGATACTAGATGTTTTGCCTAAGCTCCTCCCACTCCAAAACTTTCCCTTCAAACTCCATTTTCTCTTCTAATTGTCCTGGTTTTGAAACCCCGGTTGCCCTTGGTACATACTTACCTACATTTATTCTTTCGAGTGTCCCGATATCCAGATCATATCCAGGCTTCAGGTTTGTTTAATGCAAGTTATAAAATACCTTCACAGTAGATTTAAAAAAAGTGTATTGGGGTTGGTTCAAAGACATCTGAACATTTTATAGCTGTACTATTTAATAGCTGAATACATTTGAGCAGTTTTTAAAGATTCTCTGACATTCTGCTCTGGCTAGTGTGGCTCAGTTGGTTGGAACACGTTCCCTTAAACCAAAAGATCATGGGTTCAATTTTGGGTCAGGGCACGTGCCAAGGTTGTGGGTTCAGTCCCCAGTCAGGTGCATATGGGAGGCAGCCGATCGATGTTTCTCACATCGATGTTTCGCTTCCTCTTTCCCTCCTCCCCTTCCCCTCTCTCTAAAATCAATAAGCATGCCCTCGGGTGAGGACTTAAAAAAAGATTCTCTGACATTCCAATCAGTATCTGCAAAATGTCCTCCAAAGTGATATTAAGATCAAACGTATAGAAATGTAAGGATTGCAGTTGGCACTTGGCAAATGGTAATAATGATAATCATTTACTGTTGAAACCAAGTAAAGTGACATAATAATAAAAGTAAAATTAATTGTTACTGAATCATTAAGCATTTTAAAATTAGGTATTTTTCTTCATGAAGACTTGCTTCCACAATCTTTCCCTAGTGGGCCTGATATTATCCAACTTTCTCTTGACAAATATTTTATTTGGTTTCTTTTTCTTCAATTTCAGGGTAGTAAAATACCTTTTATTGTGTTATAAAAATCTAGGCCAGGGGCATAATATTTGTACACTTTATACTTTTATTTTCTCATGCAGGAAAATTTTTCAGACTCATAAATAGGATGTTAATTGTTTTCTATAACATTCTATGTCTCTAAAAGTGATATACATGTTTGCAGAAATTTTAAATTTATATAAACGCACAAAGAAGAACATAAAAACCAATCAGGAATGAACTGAAGGAGCAATCAGTTAAAGTTTTGACATAGACATCTGTTAAGAATGTGCATATATTTAATAAAAACCTGAGCCTACTGTACATATTATTTTGGAACACTCCCTTTTTATCAATTTTTTAATAAAGGGTGATACATCATGTTTAGGAGTAAACTTCCACAGTACCATCTTAATGAATACATGATATTCATAAAATGGATGTACTGTAATTTATGAAGCCACATTCTTATATTGCAGGATTGGCTATTTTCCATTTTGTTATGATAAACAATGCTACAATGAGCATTATAAACATAAATCTTTATGCACATTCTTAATCATTTCTTTAGGATAAATTACTAGCAAGAAAATTGCTGTGCCAAAGCATATTTTATTTTATTTATTTATCATAACCTAGTTTTTAATCATAAAGTAATGAATGCACTTTGGAAAAAGTCAGTGGCTTCACCTCCTGCCTCAGAGTTGCAACCTGACTTTCCGGAGAGGAAGGCCCACAGATTTTAAACTTGCCCAATCAGCCCTCACAATAAGCCACACTCTTATAATAACTCTCTTAATATAACAGGGTGGGTCAAAAATAGGCTGTGAGATACATGAGTGGCCTAAACGTATACATGACTGAGAATAATTATGTCTGACAGCACGCTGACTTGGATGAGGCCCAGCCCTAGGCAGCTGTGTCTCCTCCTAACATTTTTCCAGGAGCTCTCCTCCATTGATGCAACAAGTAGACAGACAGACAGCAAGTACGTGGAAGAATTAAACAAAACCGTCAACCAACAGTATTAATCAACATTTATAGACAACTTGACCCAGCAACAGCAGAATATACATTTTTTTCAAGTTCCCATGGAACATATATCAAATATAGTCCATATCCAGGGGCAAGAAACAAACCTCAAAGTTTTTATTAGTACTGACATCATACGGTAGGTCTTCTCCCAACTACAATGACACCAAACTAGCAATGGATTATAGACAGATAACAGGAACATTTGCATAACTTTTTGTCTGCAAAGACCCTGTGATGAGCATGAAAGACAATAAAAGACAAGCTACGGACTGTGAGAGAATCTTTGCAGACCACATGTTCAGCAAGGACTTGCATCTAGAAAATGTAAGGGACTCTCAACACTCAATAGCTGAACATCAAGCAACCTAATTAGAAAATGGGCAAAACAAACATTTCACTGAAGAGGACATACGAATTGCAAATTAACACAAGAAAAGATTTTCAACATCATTAGCCGTTAGGAAAATGAACCACAATGAAGGATCACCGTATACATGTCAGAATGGCGAAAAAACAAAAAGATGATGACAATATCAGATACTGGGAAGGAACCGGAGAAGATGGATCGTCACTTAGCATTGGTGGTGAGAAGGTAAGAGGAGCAGCCACTCTGGGAATCAGCCAAAGAGTTTTCTAAAACTCTAACCACGCAGCTTCCATGTAACCCAGCAATTTCACTTCTGAGCGTTTATCCCAGATAAATGAAAACTTACGGTGTCAAGAAAACCTCTGCACCATTGTTCATAGTACCTTTATTCATAAGAGCCCCAAACTGGAAACAACCCAATGTTCTTCAATGGGTGAATAGTTTATCAGACCGTGATACATCCACACCTGGAATATTCCTCATCAACAAACAGGAATGAACTATTTGTAGAGTACACCTTGAATCTGCAAAGAATTTTGCCGAGTGAAATAAGCTAATCCCAAAAGGTTATATAATGATTCTATGTATACAACTCTTGAGAATTCTGAAATTACGGAAATGGAGAACACATTAGTGGTTGCCCAGAGTGAAGGAGCCTGGGGGGCCGTGGGCAGGGGCAGGGCGTGCTTGGTGAGAGGGAAATGGGCACGGGTGTAAAAGGGGCAAGAAGAGACACACGAGTGGGGATGGAGATGCTCTGTGTCTCGACTATGTCAGTGTCAACATGCTGGTTGTCGTATTGCACTGTAGTGTGCGAGATGCTGGCATTGGGGGTAAAGGAATAAAGGTAGGTGGGATCTCTCCGTGTTGTTCCTCAGAACTGTGTGGGAATTTACAATGATCTCAAAATAAAAATGTTTGAATTTTATGAAAACTAAATCCACAACATTAACATTCTATATAACATCCCTTGGAACTGCACTCCATTTTTAGGAGTGGTGGAAATATTAGTTTTTGCAAATGCATGTGTAGATTCTGTCTCTGTTTCAGCATGTTCTTTGGTAATGAACACTTGAATATGGCACCACTATTTTATGCCTCTTTGAACCCACTCATTAATGTGTTAAATATTGTCTCACCTTTGCCATTCCTTCCTACAATATAAATTAAGTTTATCATGCAGTATTTTTATTTCTCATTATTATTTTTCAAAACTAAATTATCTTCAGTTATGCTTCTCTTGAATATATTTTCTGAAATTCTGTAATTCTGACATAACCTACAAAATAATAATAGCAGGCATAATCTATAAATCATTAAAATTAGCTTGCCTATGAATAGTAGAATAAGGACAGTATAATGTATTAAACGCACCTCAAGTATTTTTTACTGTGAAAACAAAATTAAAATACCTTGAACAAATGACCATTTTGAATGTTTAATGGAATACTCCATGAACACTTCCAGTGACTTTTGGTAGTTTGTCAAACAATTTTAATTAAAGTAATTTCCTTATGGGTCAATCAGATTGCTCATACAATCTGAAATATGCATTTAAGATATCCTAGACATATACTGATTCAAGCTTTTTATGTAAAAATAACAAAAAAAAGTTAACTAGTAGTGATTATAGTATCTTTGTGGGTAAAAGGAAGTTTGCCTACAGTTTTTGCAGAAATAGTCACATGAACTTTGGCAAATATTATTTTGCAAATGCCACTCTTAAGAGCAGTACCACTAGCAGTCACCTGACATTTATAACTGTTCTAAATAATGCAGCAAAGCATTTTCAAGGTTCATGTGCATCTTTTCATATGCAGACTTCTCAGTTCTCTTCAATAATTTAGACTTGTTTGGACACATCTTACTGAATCACATCTTTTGAATTGAAAATATATGTTATCCTGTGAGTCAGTCAAGCATTTGCAGACAGTCAGACGCTTGGTTCTTTGCTGTACCTGACCTTTTTCGGTTTCTTTCAGCCTTTCCATCAATCAGATGTCACATCCTTGGTAGGTAAACATATAAGTGGACCACATTTGTATATATTAGATGTTGAAACTGGAGATCAACTGAGCCCAGTGCTCGTGCTACTTGTCAGCACCCGGCCAAAAAGCAGAGGCAGGGATGGGACTATAAATGTGCACTTAATAATATCAGATGCCAGAAATCTGAGATGGTGGCAGGTAAAAACCCCTGTCTCCACCTTCCCCCAAGTATGTTGGGGGCAAGTGTCTATAGGGGAAGCATGGGAAGGGAGTGTGGAAAGGAGCAGAGAGGGTCCAGGTGACATGCACTCTTTGGGGTCTGAGTCCCCACGGGGCTTTTGGTTTTGATGGATATCTGCATTACTGATTTCTGGAGCAGAATGGTCAGCGTTCTGGTGAGGACCTCAGAGCCACGCAAGTGGTGGTCAGGTAGACGGCCCGGTGTTTCTGGGGTGTAATCGATCATCCTCTGCATTCCTGGTAACAGGGCATGTGGGGTTAGAGCTGGGTTAAAAGTCCCTTTGCTCTTTCCTAGTCAACTGTCCACTGCACCAAAATCTCAGGACACAAAGTTAAACATGCACATTTCACTAATTGGTTACGCAGTCTACCAGTAATCATCTAAGGCTGTAAGTTGCTCACAGTGTTTGGTTTTGTTTAAGTTTCTTGTGGTAGTTTCCCCATTCCACTTGCCCAGGACTTTTCCTAGCTTCTTGCTATCCTGTCCCAATAGTTACTCAATTAACCAGAGTGTATAGAGTGTTTCCGTAAATTGGCTGATCCTATGCATTGTAGCATATCCCTACCTACGCAGGATTGTATTCTATCTACAGAACTCACTGCGGAAACGTTTGTTGAGTAACTATTAAATTGGAATTGCTGCACGAAATGCAGTCCTGTGTACAATGCGGTAAGGTAAGAAGGATGGCTGTGCAGTCTGCCTTTTCTTCTCCTGCCAGCACAGGAAGCAGATTTCACTGGCTTCCACTTTATTAACATATACACTTCGTCCTCATGTTCTCAGGGTAGAAGTTGAACAAACCTTTCCAAAAATAAAATTCTGGAAAGCACTTTTCCATGTGGTGGTAAGAGATGCCTGAGACTCTCTAAAGCTATGGCAGTGCCTTTAATTACCCACCAAATGGCAGGCTTGACTCCCAAGGCGGCTGAAGGCTACGGCACCTTCACGGGGTATCCGCCTCCCAGCTGCACTTTAGCGAATAAAAAGAAGCCACGAACAGCAGCAACAGGGCCGCCAGGGTGTGAAATGTCAAATTTAACTTCAAAACTGACTCAAGAATTTCTGCATTTGTCGAGAAAGAGCAATGAAAAGCTAAGCAACGGGGGGACTTTTTATATATCTGGAGGTGATCTGTTTCATGTTGCCAAAACAAGTATACTTCCCTCCACCATTCAAACATTGAAGGCAAATTTAAATTTTTAAAATTTTATTTATTTATTTTTAAAAAGAGGGGAAGGGAAGGAGAAAGAGAGTGAGAGAAACATCAGTGTGTGGTTGCCTCTTGTGCCCACCCCCTCACTGGGGACCTGGCCTGCAACCCAGGCATGTGCCCTGACTGGGAATCAAACCGGCAACTCTTTGGTTCACAGGCCCACACTCAATCCACTGAGCTACACAAGCCAGGTGCGGAAAAAATTTAAATATTTAGAAAGCATGCTTTTGTAGTTTTATATCAATTTTTAGAATATTGTATGTATCAATTTAAGAAATATTTTCACAGCCTCTCCATGGAACATAATTAGTTAAAATATGACCTTCATCATTACAATATATATAAATCTTTAACTGAAGGAAAGTTAAAATTTAGTGCAGCACACATATTTGAGATAGCTTCAAGGAGCTAGCTTTTGGCCGTTGGAGCACGCACGTAACAATAACAGATCAAAGGCTGTGGAGCGAGAAGGAGGAGATTCGTTAGGATCTCAAAACTTATTTGTCATCAAGCGCGGTAATAGAAATTCTACCTTATGGGTTTTTTAAAAGAAAATGTAGGAGCATAGTAAAAGTCTACTGAATCACTCAATTTAAGACTCTAGCAATATCAGAAGTCTAATGCTGATTACAAGTTACTGAACAGATACCACTGGGGAGCTAACCGAATTTTGCAGTCCATTCCAGACATTTCGCTGCCTGGATCAGTGTCTTTCAGATATTGTTGTGCATAAGGATAATTTGGGCAGCTTGTTTAGGTTCAAATGCCTGCATCCTGTCCCCCAAATTTTTGCTAATTTAGTGGAGACCAAAAACCTGCTTAAACTGACTCACCAAGAAAGTATGAGGCAGTGGACCCGACTGGGAGTCTTTTAGATTATCCAGTGGGTGTATTGCAGTTCAAGATCCAAGATGCCATCAATTTTTAGATGCTTCTGTCAGTACTTTAAGAAAGAAAAAAATGTCCATTATACAATATCATTGATTATAAGATACATCTTAATTTTAGGGAAGTTAAAATGTGTTTATCTGGGCATTGTTGTCCTTCTACATCACCTATGTCTACCAAGCTTTTGATATCAGTTAGATGGCAGTTGATTCAAAATCAAACTTTCTCATAAATCTCTGATTCAATTAGTCTTATTTTATTTTTACCTTACACTCTGTGCCGAGAGTTTTGATAGGAAACTCTTCGTGTTATCTTCCGCTGTGTAAGAAAGCCATCCCCAAACTTACGGTGTTTAAGCAATAATTTATTATTGTGTCACTTGGTTCTGTGACTTGTTTGGGCTCAGTTGGGTGATTCTTTCAGACATCTCATTCGGTCCCCATCAAACATCGGCTTAAGCTGTTTTCAAACAGGTTCAAGGAGCTAAGCTTCCAAGATGCTCGTTCACAAGACTGGCAGTTGCTGCTGGCTATTGCCTTAAAACTCAGCTGGGGATTTCAATCTGGGTGTCTTCACTGGCCGCTTGATGTGGCTTGGGTTTCATTGCATGGATCTAGGTTTCTGCGAGGGAACGTTGCAGGACTGAATGTGCCGAGAAGCTCAGTCTGAAGCTGCCAGGCCTCCTGTGACCCAGCCTGTGGTCATTTCAACCGAGTATCACCTCCCCGGCATTTTATCGGTCAAGAGCGAGTCACAGTCAGCTTAGATTCAAAGGGAAGGGACTACTTAGTCATGACTACCGTGAGGTATGGGAGGGCATCATCTTTGGAGATGCAGAAGCTTTACACAATATTTAATTTACCTCCATGACAAATTCTAGAAGATTCTCCCTTAGCCCAATAGAGCTGGTTCTTTGGATAACACAGTAATTGACACATTTCAAGAACAGCAAGCTCTTCATGTAGTCCTTTGGCTTAGTCACTGACAAATTAGTTCTTTAAAAGGTTCCCCATTCTACAGGTACCTGCTTAAAGAAAGACTTTTGCTATTTCAAGTTCATTTGGTTAGGGGAAAATCTTGAATGCAGAACAGCCACTCTGGGCTCCCCAGGGTTTCTCCTTTGTCATGTTACATGTTCTTGTTCTTTCCTCCTGCTTCCTCTCCATATGGCAATGATGGGGAAAAAGGTAAAAATAAATTAGCATACTTGATTGGGTAACCATAAAAAATACCTAAACAGCATATCAACCAATTATTGCTGAGCTGCTATGTGCCAAACCAATACTGTGCTGTTTTATGTTTCCTACCTAATTAAATTTCTACAAACGGCAGGAATGTAGACATTATTATACACATTTTCACAAGGAAATTGAAGTTAAAACCAAAAATGTGTTAAAGAATTATATGTACGTCTGCAAGGAAAGTTCTGTACATTTATCTAATAATGGGTAGTTGAGTTTTGCCTCAGTTGATACTGAACTATTCTTTCTCCCAGTAATTACTCAACAGTTTCAGTTGCTTCCTAAGGCAGTTCCTGATTTATGATAATACATTGTTATCGTCAGATTAGAAGAGGTGACTTGTCTTCCCACCGCTGCCTCGGCGGAGAAAGCGTATGCGGCTCCCTCAGTGCTGTGTCAGGTTGTCTCGATAATCTTAAAAGAGGAGGCAGACTTCTGCTGTGTTTTGTGCCGCTTAAGAACAGATTTTGATATGCTAATACTCCATTTTTACCCGTTCTGATGCTGGCAGCAATGCAATGTTGTGATCTTAGAAGCAATATTACATGTCAGTATAATGGGATTTATGGTGAAATCTAAGAGCTTTGCCCCAAAGTTGGGACTATCCAGAAAATCAAAGACTAATCAGTATATTAATGCCACAAGTTCTTAGCCTATGTTTTTGTGGGTTTTCCCTACCTTTGTTTGCTGCCCACGGCAGCTTTGGAAGTTTTGCAGGGGTACGAGAAGAGATGCTGAGTCTGGATGGAGTGTCCTGCAGAAGTGGGTGTGGGATTTTGGGATAAGGGTTGGCCTTTTTAAGCCAATTGCTGTAATGAGCTCAGTTCCTCTCTCACGAGTGTCACTTTGTCTTAAAGTCCGCTGAACTCTTTGACAGCTTGGTCAACACAGGTGAATCGGGTGGTCAGCCATCATTCACTCATTTTCCCTCTCCCTCTCCCTCTCCATCTGTCTCTCTGCTAACCCATGAGACCTTCCCAGTATTGTTTTATCATGGTCCCAGTATTGTCTTAGGGGCTAAGGGAAAAAATACCCAGTCCCAGTTTTAAAAGGAACTACCTATAAGCAGTTGACATAGAACTATGAGATGTTTGCCTCCATGTCCTCATTCAAGAAATGCTGTGTCTGTGCGTGGCCACCGCATGGAACAACCATCACCTCGGATGTCAAAGGTCTTGCTATCCAGGGGACATACAGACACATAAGCAGTCAAATGATGGCAGCTAAGTACTATGATATGGAAATTAGAAAGCACTAGAGAACCACAAAGCAGGGCATCTGCCTCAGCATTTGAAGTCTGGAGAAGCCTTCCCAGAGGAAGTTCCTTCCTGCTTTGGAAGGAAAGTAAGAATTTATCCAGGAAATGTGGGTTAGCCAGAGGAACCAGGGTATGGGAGGACACACTGGTGAGTGAGGGAGCTGGTCAGCCTGGCTGTCACCTGCCAAGTGTGGATACCACTGGGTGTACATCTGGCGCTTTTAGCAACGTCCGCATGTGAGGTTCTGCTAATGTTCCAAACTTTATCGTGAAGACAAGGAGTGCCAATGGAGCTCTTTCTAAGTGAGGGAAGAACAACAGAATCCTTGCAATGAATGAATACATGAGTGTCCCCACAGGTGACTTGGAGAGCGCAATGACAATGGGCAAAAAGACAATGACCAGAGGCAGCGTGGCCTTGGAAAGTGCCTTCTGACCATCTAACTGCTGACCTGCCTGAGTGCTTAAAGGGCGGAGCTCTTCCTTCACTCGTTAATTCAATGGAAATGTGCCATGTAGCTACTCTCTGTCAAATCCTTTTAAGTCATGGGGAGGTACAGTCATGGCGGACGCATCAGACAACACTGTCACATTATGAAATGTGTGTACATACATTAACATATGTCTGGTGTTACTTATGCTCTGGGAAATAGAACATAATCAAGAGATGGGGAACGAGGGGGTGAAGATGTCCTTGTTTTGTGTAAGGTGATGACATAAATGTACATATACTATCCATCTCTTCTTTCTGGATGCTTCTTACCTGCGAAAGAATCAGGCACTCTGGGAGATTGGCCGTGGTGCGGCGCGTGTTGAGGCAGGAGAGATCATTCACAGAGTACCTTGTAGACCGTGTGAAAGGTTAAAGGTTTGGCTGTTTCTCCGGTGGATAACAGAAACCATTGTGCTCTTTTAATTAAGAATTCCATGTGATCAGATTTGTATTTTTAAAAGGACCTTCTGATTGTAGGGAGAATGCATTGATTAACAGATAAGAACAAGTTCTCTTCAACCTAAAATAAAAGAAGAGATTTTTACCTTGCTTAGCTATTCATAATAATGGCTAAATTTCTCTCCATTCAAGGACAAGTAATAATTTTATACTGTGAATGAAGAGTTTTCTTCTCCCAAGTAGAAAAAAAATGCTTGGGTTAAAATAGAACCTCATATATTTAAAATTTGTATTTACAATCCTTTGAATTCCTGTCATTTGTTTTTAGACCCATAAACCAATTTCTTATGAGTACGCATTTTCCTCTTGAGTGCTGAACTCACTCTTTTGTGAAGGCTGAGATGTGAATGTGAGAAAAGGTGAACTTACCAAAACAACAAAAAGTCCTACTGTGTCCTTACCTGCTCATTGGGGACCTTTTGTCTCTAAGAGGGGGCAATATTGGTTTTTATGGGACAGAAAACCCTGGTTTTATTAAGACAACTCAGCAGACACATTTTTGTTTTCATTGCTAAAGAACGTTTTTATTAACATTTTATACAAGCATAATGTTAAAAATATTTGTTTGTATCATGCTATTTAGGGAAGTGTTTTAATACAGCTTCGGTCACATTAAAAATGTCCCATGCATGTTGCTCAGATGACATGTTTATGAATAAGGTTTCAAAGCTCCATATGCACAAATATGAAATATGAAGTCTTTCTCCAAATACTAAGAATACAGTTCACTCTACATTTGCTGGGTTATAGTGCTAACATTTATCTGCATCTCCATATCCCAAGATTTGCAAATAAGATGAATTCCGTTGCAGTCTGCCGCCAAGTGTAAACAGCTGGCTCTCTTTGGCAAGCAGATTCATCCGAATGCTTAATGCAGCCCTTCCTCTAGGATCCTTTTATCATCCGAATTTAGGGAGGGGCAGTTACTTGGCATGTTTCAAATGTTCTATTCTCCAAGGTCTTACAGTCCATGGATTCTCTTGATAACTGTAGTGATGAGAGACACAGACAGGACAAGATATTAATATTAAGCATTGTGAATGAAATTTTATGAACCTGTAAGAGGGACATTTTGGGGAAACACTGAAATTTTAACTAGGCAGTTTAATATTGTGAGATTATTTTAAATTACTTCCAAGTGGAATATAATTTAGTCAGTGGAGTTTTGAGAAGCCACAGTGTATCCAAATACAGAGTAGAAGTGAGAAAGAGTTTTACTATCAATATGATGTAAAATACAAATCAAATAACCAAATATATTTTCCTGCATCTCAGCAAACTATACATGGAGCCTACGTCTGCCATTCTTCCACAAGTAGAACTCACACTCATTGATTTACACTGGTAAAGTTATAAATAACAACATGGTCAATTAGAAATCAGGACAAATTTGGGGAGGACATCATAGGAACTAATGTAAGATTAAGAGGAGAAGTCGGTGCTGACTACCTCTCATTGCATGTTGGAGATGGTATGTAATACTTGGCTTTAGGCCCTGCTCAATCTCTTTGTTTTTCCAAGGTCAAGGCTGATGTTGACCGAAGAATGTTCTGGAGTAAGGAAAATGTTCCTTATGTGTGAGACCCACTAGTAGAGTGGCCTCTGTGTATATATGTGTGTATGTTTGTATCTATCTGTCATCTATCACTACAGTGAGGAAATGCATTTTAAATTTTATTTCATTTAAATCCATAGAAATAAATTTAAATAGAGACATGCAGCCATCACATTGGACACACGTGTGTAGGCCATGGGGAGGCTCTTCCTCTCTGTAACTGCAGGACATAGGACCACCACTTTACTATGTTTCAGAAGCAGGCTAGACTGTACAAAGCAGCAATTTCAGACTCCACCGTCTCGCACCTCAGGATGAGTGTCAAACTGTCTGGAAAGACTCCAGCAAACTAATAGCCATCTGAAAAGCTCACTCAGAAGTAGCGGTAGCCTAGGCGAGGAGAATGTTTCAGCTACCCAAGTGAATAATACGCTTTATCTTAACTGAAAATCAAATGTGGCACAGGGAAGCTAAGGTTAGAGGAAGGAAACTTACTCTTGATGTTATAGGTATCACATTATGATGTTTCAGAATGTTTGTTCTTATACTGATGATTATAAATTATTTATCTTACTGCAAAGACACTAAAAGCTTTGAGCCACTTACATTTATTTTAATTCTAAATGGTAAACCCATATGGTAAAAGAGTTTATTGTTATTTTAATAGTTTTTTCTACTTCAAAGCAACTTAAATGGAAATTAACTATTTGAAATATGTATATTAAGGAAACACACACACACAAAGCAAGAAAGAGCAGACACCAAAAACTGTGTGTGGGGGGTAAGATTCTCTTAAAAATCATAATAGCTGAAACATACCTAAGATACTTATCAGTGATAAAAGTAAAGATAAAAGCTGATATTTACTCGCTGTGTCCTATATGAATGACAGTATAAATGGTTTATGGGGGTTATATCCTTTCATAAATCTACGGAGAGAGTGCTATCATTTCCATTTTACAGATAAAGATACTGGGACCTGGAGACGGGAAGCAGCAAACACTCCGTAATTTCATCAGCACGCAAGTGGGGCGGCCGGCCAGAATCTGGAGCTAGGTGTGCACACGTGTTTTTTCACCAACTGAACAGAGACTTTAGAAGATCTGAAATAATTTCACATGGTGTCAGAGACTGTTGGAATGGAACGTTTCTGTAGGCAAAGAATGGCTTTTCCCAAGAAAACAAATTGGTGACAGACAACGTAAAATCAAGTACATGCACATTTACACATATTATCAGGCATCTTAATAATAAAATACGTGACACTGTACTTTTTGGCATGTATACATTGAGTGTAACACACCCAGCCTGTGACAATGAAATGAATTGCCTGGCTGCCATTGTAACAGTGAAAAATCTGCCAGGCACAGGGGAGTGTCGGGGCTGCCCACCGTCCCTTCAGGGTGTGATTGGCCTCAGAGGGTGGAGGGTGCCAGCTTGGCCAGGTGCACGGCCGCGCCTCTGAAATCGTGTAGAACTACTTGCGGAGGATCTGAGAAAAATGTTTCCTCATTCTTTCTGACATGAAGACATTATCGGTGGCCTTTGGGGGAGAGTCACGAAGCTCGATGAACAGTCTGAGGCCATTATTTACTTTCGATACTCCAAGCCTGGGTCTAAAGGAACAGATAATAAGACCTTTTGCCAGTGAAGAGTAAAAGTCTCATTGTGCCGCTTTAGCTGATTTTAAAAATATAGGACTGAGTTCAGAACATGGGTTTCATTGTAGATGCTCTCATTTTCCATCTATTTGGGGTTTTTATTCTGCTGCTAACATGCATCTTGGATGATACATATATAATATAACCACTGTGATATCTTCTTTTTCACTTTAATACTATTCCAGTGAGGGTTCACCTCTGGTTATTTTATGATTAAGGCCAGAAAATATTAGAAGGGGTTTGGGCATGTGTTTGAAACAGGGTTACAGAGAAGAATGATGCATCAACTTTTTTTCCTGCTTATGAACACGTATACAACACACTTTTAAGTGTATTTTCTTTCTGACAAGGGGATGCAAACGACACTAGTATTGATGTATTGGAAATTGCTCTAGACTCCGATTCAGCTGACATGGGTTCTGGTTTAAGTCTAAAATTTGGGTCTGCTACGTGCTCACTGAGTCAGTTTGATAAATTACTTAATCTCTCTGATCCTCTGTTTACTTCTCTATAAATAGGGATTCTAAACAACCACTGTGGGAAAGAGCAGAAGAAACACTAAATTTGAAAGAAAACTGTGAAACCAGAAATGTGAAAATGTGTAATTATTTTCTGATTTAGTAATAGGAGAGCAGTGTCAAAGTTTCATGAAAAAATGCTTACATGAAGTAGTTGTGTTTTAAAACTTTATTTGCAGTTCTTGCCATTGAGCATGTAAATTTATTTGCCTGCGTGTTTAACTTCTTCAATTCTGAAAACATTTACAGCAGATATTGAAAGACTAATGTTATTTAACACCAGACTGATTTATTTCAACAGTTGAAATACTGCAAAATTAATTTTGTGAAAAACTCAAACTGAAACCTGTTTTACCTCGATTATTATACAAAAGTATAATTTGGCTGGTGTAAGATGCCATTAGTGATTTTATCCATGATTTTTATCTAAAGGATTAGCAAGGGAGAAGGTTGCTAACATGTAGACTTACATCGATATTTATTCCACTTTCCCGTATTGATTTAATACACATTTGAGATACAGGGACTAATCCTATCAATGTCACACCTAAGATGTTCAGAGAGTGTCTTCAGCATTACAAGTAGGCATGTGGATGTTCTCAAAGGCTCTAGTGGAGCTTGAAAATCTTCCATTTGCTTATATGTACCAACACCAATCGTAAGTGTCAAAGTGGCTTTACTCAATGGCTTGTGATATGCTAAAAGGTATGCATGGTACATGTGTGCTGCTAAATTTTACCCCTACCTCTTCCCTTAGGAACTTGGAAACGGAAAACTCGGTTTGGATAAGCGCAGAGGCAGAATGGTTCTTGTATTGAAGGTAGTTCTGACTGAATGGATTAATCGAAGAGAGGAAAGTGCCGATATAAATAATTCTGGGGGAGAGAGAGAAAGCTGAGGTTAGAGGGTCAGCAGGCATTCCAGCTTATACCTTCTGCCACCTGCGGGCCTCATCTTTCAGAAGGAACCTTCAGCTTTGGGGAACTGGAGAGATCTAGTTTCAGCAAAACTTAAGACCAACATCTGAACTGAACATGGTGAAACTACCAAGTTCATGTCACTGTGTGAAGGCTTTTGGTGGGTAGTCACTTGACCTTCCCCAGACTACTTTAATTCATCCATGTGCTTTTGAAAACCAATGACCTAAGTCATACACCATTTTCATCCAGACCCAATGTGTGTGTGTGTGTGTGTGTGTGTGTGTGTGTGTGTGTGTGTATGGGACAACTGACATCTTAGATTGCTAAGGTTCTTTCACTCATATTTGTGCCATATTTCTTAAGGGCAAGTTTCAACATTTATTTTGCCTTCTTCACTCTCAATGACCTAATTTTAGTTCTCTCCCTCTCCGTGATACCAGTATGTTGTCCAAATCCTTTCAATGCTTTCTATTCGACCAGAATATTTGTGCTGGATGAGTGTTACTTTAATTCTATCTTATTACAATGTTCTAGGAGTTTTGTATTGATGATCTGAGTTAACCTGAATATTCATTACAGCACAGGGTGGGGATGGAGGCAGAGAAGAACAATGCCAAAATATGAAATACACTTGTGTATTTTTTAATAGGAGGACAAAGCATACATTATAGACCATTAGTTGAATGAATTTTTTTCTATCATTATTGGTCAGTTTTGCAAGTCACACATTTTTAATAATTTACATTTTAATCAGTTAATCTTTGGATTGTATATTACTGATACCTACATAGCAGAATCTAAGGAAAGATTGCATTTTTGAAATTCCAATGGAAACCCTAAAGTTAGTTTCTGATATCCCTGATATATATATATATATATATATATATATATATATTGACCTGATTCTACATCATTAATTCAGCTATTACTTTTATATTTATAAAACTTAAATCTACACATTTTAATCTATGAAATTTGGATATAATTTTTATGATGTCCATAACTCTATGTTGAAATTTACTTTTTAGGTCTGGCTCTCTTTATAGATTTTGAACTTGTTGAGGACAGGAACCTTATTTATTCATTTTGTATCCTTCATGTTCAGCATAATACCTAGAAGACAAATCAACATATTTACTAAAATTATTGGTGATATCTACCAGTTTTTCATTCTGTTCTTAAAATCAACCAGATTAAAATAGACTCAGCTGTTAATTTAAAACATTAATATTCTCTTTCAAATCTCCCTAATTCAATGAATGAGAGACATCTTTGCTACCAAGATATTCCCACTTGGCTGACCAAGGTGGAAAAGTAAATGAGTTTAGGATGGGGTGCTGGTGAAGCCACCACAATAGAGCCTGGACAGATTACAGTAGCAAGACAGGAGGGGCTGCACAGATCTTTTTGGGCGAAGACAACAATAGGTAGGTAAACTTCCAAACAGGAGGTGATGCTGGAGCTCAAATCTGAAATCTGGCATGGTGCCCGTTGACAAGGTCACTGTGGGAAGGGTCAGCACTGTGTTGAGAACACAGATTGTCAACAGTGATGTGGTAAATGGTGATACTGCTCTTCCCCGCGTAGTGAACAGCGCGAGGAGAAGCAGCTTGGTGTTTTCAGGAACTGCAGCAGCTGCGCTCTGTCTAGAATGCAGAACATGAGGTCCAGCTCACAACTGCTAAGGAGGAGGCAGCGGCCAGACCACGAGGGGCCTAGCATTCAATGGGAAATTCGCTTCGTCACTTCATCCGAAAACGCTCCATGTCAGCTTTAATTTTTCCTTTTCTGTCTTCCATCTTTTACTCATTTAATAAAGTCTAATGTGCTTTGTAATGTTTCCTTCTCTACCTTCTTTTTCTTGTTACTATTGCTACTGTCTTGGACGTTCATTTATTTTCTTATTCAACCACTATTTTCTGAATGACTTTATATGCCAAGTACGATTCTAGGCAATAGGGAAATAATCACAAATGAGACAGACAAAAGAGCAGCCTTTATTAAGCTTGTAAGAAATTAATATGCAATTCACATATTAAATTTACCTTAATATGTCAAGGAGTGATAGACCTGTGAGTAAAAGTAAAATGTGGTACCCGGATATTGAGTCATGAGGATTCCTTGCTTGAGTGGTTGGGCTGTCTGTGCTGAGATGACATTTCAGCTGAGACTCCTGAACAAGCCCTGGGTTGTGGGGGTGTGTGTGGGGGGGTGGGACATGGGGAAAAGGAGAACAGGGAGGAGGGAATGACTGGAGCAGACGTGGGAGGTGGGGATGAGCATTGTTTATTTAAGGATGAACATGAGCATCTCTCACAATTACATGAAGTCGAATGAATTCTTTATTTGGTGGCAATCATCCTGGCTCTGCCTCCTAGTTCAAACCCTGAAAGACACAGGTGCAAGTGCCTGGAGCAGACTGAGTGACAGAGAGAGCAGAAGAGAGTCACCCTTGCACTGGGATGAAAAACCAAAACATTTTATTGTATATTCTTCTAATGCTTATTCGTGCTATACAATGAGAATTTTAAGGAATGTGAGGCTAAAAGTTTGGATAACATTACCAATATCATCTTTATTCCTACCATTTACATAATTCCATTACTTAACATCTCATAGAATATACTGTGAATCGTCTTGACTGAAAAAGCATTTCTTCAGCTTGAGCATATTTGCAATACAGTTAAAGTCACTGTTAACATTGGGTTAACAGTGTGTCATGTGGAACACAGTGGGTTAAATTGCTTGAGGCATCTTTGGAGTGGAACAGTTGTATCTATTGACTACATTGAAGAAGGCTTCATTCATTATTTGGAGGACTAATTGAAGCTTTATAAAAATATCTTAGCCCCTGAGGGATAACCCTCTGTTGCCTTTGGAACTGTTCTTTGGTTAATTTAAGAAAGGTATACTATTTCCCCCATGCATTGTTTTTCCACTTTGGGAAACAATCACATTTCTATCGACACAGCCATATTTTCAGGCTGGCAGCTGTAAATATTTAAAAAATTCATTTCTGAAAGTGGCATTTGTCACGGTTAGGACTACTTCCTTCTTAAGATTCAGCAACCCATCTTGCCAATGATGCAGTATTTCTTAAGAACTTCACCTTATCAAACATTGTTAAAATGTAAATAAAATAAATAAAATGGAATTGGGATCCACGGGGTGCCTCTAATAGCTTTTTCTACTTGACATGGAGCTAATATGAATTGCATCTAACCAGTTGGCTTTATAAGATTGCAGAAACTGACAGTTATTTTCCACCGCTGCTTGCCACTGTTCTATCTCATTTTAATTCCAGAGTCAATGGACAATACCTATGGATTACATGTTGAAAAGGAATTTATGAATTATGGATGAACTGGGACAGTTATTGATATTTAAAGGCATCATATTTCATGTAGAATATTAATAGGAATGAAAGACCAGAGGAATATAGTTACCAAAAAATAATATTTCAAAACAGGGTAGCTTCTTTAAGCCATGGGATATAAGAATAAATGTTAAATGAATTATAGTTCATTCACTTAGTGACAATTTCTATAACAGACTAGAAATGAGAATTTACCATTGAAGGTTTATGATAATTAATCTAATCTAATCTGGAGATTAGATAAAAAGGCTAAAAAATTGTCCTGTATTGTCACAATGTCTGCTGTCTCCTTGTTAGGTAATATATGGTTGTTGAAAGGGAGACTACATGACCATATATAAAATGTAATAAAATATAATTTAAAATCTTAATTTTAAGGTTTCAAGTCAGTCTTAATAAAAAAATATTTTTATTCGAAACTTGTGAGGTGACATCATAAACTATTACTTTTATTATCTTCGTTGGCTAAGTTGGTGCTCAGGGATGGTAGCCAGGCCTGTGCTTTTTGAGATTAGGGTTCTACTTTCTAAATTCACATAATCAAAAAAAAAAAAAAAAAAAAGAATGTATCTGTTCGCTTCAACTGCAAGGAATTGGATCAAGCTCACCAACCTATAAGAAACTAATAAGCCAAAATATTAACATCTAGTCATGGGAGACTGTGTTATGAGAAATAAAAGGGAAGTGACCAAGATGACTAGAAAGTGTGCTAAGTAGAAAACACATTGTATTCCCAGTAGGAATGTCCTTTATTGTTGATTCATCAAATGCGTATTAATGTCTGATTTTTACCAGACAGTTTGCTAGACATGAGGTGAAAGTCAAATAGGTCATAGCATCAAGGAGCTCACTGACTAGTTAGAATGATAGTCAAGGACAAACAAGGATAGCTGTGTCAGGAGAAGTAGGTTCCAAGTTCAAGTAGGGATCTGGAAGGACTTCTCTGACAGGAGAAACCAGATGAAATAGAGAAAAAAAATTGGTTACCTGTGGGAGGGCGTGGTAACAAGTCAAGGTGAGAGTTTCAAGCTCGAAGGCAGACATGGCTGTGCTTTCTTATCTCCCCAACCATAAGCTCTCCACGTTGGAGCCTATTCATCGTCATGCAGCTGACTGAGTTCTAGTTTACACCCTCTATTTAGTCGTTCATTCATCCCACAAATTCTTTGAGCATCTGCTGTGTGCAGGGCATGATGACACTAGGCACCGAACATTGAGTAGCAAACAAAATGAAATCACTGAGCATCCGAGAGCTCGAATCAATTTAAAAAAATACCCTCCCTGACCCATGCACCCCATCTTTCCCATTTCTCCATCAAATTTACTGATCTTTCTACCACCATTTCTGTTGCCTAGTCTCTCATGTCTCCTTATCTACTCAACATCTTTCCACGTCACTCCTCATTTTGCTCTTGATGACATCATAACCATCTCCATGTGTCAAACTCAATGGTCACACCTCCATTCTCATGTTATTCAAACTCTCAGCTGAGTTAGACATTCTTGCCTGCTCCTTTCTCTTTACTACTCTTTTGCCTTTTGGCTACAAGGACAGATTCTCCAATTCTTCTTTTACATCACTGGTTCCTCTTTCATCTCTTTTACTGATCTTGCCTTGTCTGACCTCCAAATGTTATAGGGCCTCAGGCTCACCCTGGAGTCACCCTTTATCTTCCCTCCCATCTGTCCTGTCTCCTCTCTTCCTTCTCTAAGGAATGTGTGAGCCTCACATTTTTTGGAGGTCATTAATATAGGGATATAGACAACAATTTAAGAGTTAGAATGTCAGGGTTAGATTTACATTTTAAAGAATTTCACAGTCTCCTAAATGGTCTGAGGGTGTATTTGTGATTGGACAGAGCGAGGATAGTTGAGTGATCTTAATTACGAAAATAGGCATGTAAGTGCCAAGTGCCTGGGGATGTTCTTACCTGCTGCTCTGGGAACCCTTTCCTTTGGAACATATGCAACGTGAAGTGACACATTATTTTTCCTGGGTTTCTTTCTTCTGTACTTTGTACATTTTTGCAGCTTTATGTTAAAAGGAGGCCAGAGCTAATAACTTTATAGCGTATCTTGGTTTGCCATATTCTATTCATGCAGTGATGTCTCAGAGGCATCTTGGGCTCTGTGAGGGAGGCATGGAAATGTCACAGTCCCGTTACAACATTTCAAGACTTTTTATTGAGTGATAATTTATACTAATGTTAACCTCACTTGGAAATATTATTTTCTAGTCTCTTAATAGGCCCTGAGATTATTTCACGAATGCTTATCATCCTATGCATAACTGATTATCGAAACTCAATGTCCTGGTAGCATATTTATTTGGAATTATCCCCACCATGGTCAGTGTGCTGGCTCAGGGTTTGTGGTACCTTGTCCTGAACTTCTAGACAGAAATCTAGAAATAGTACCATCTTTATTATAAGCTGGAATGAAAATAGCAAATAATTTTTGGACATTGATTGAATTGTTCTAAGAACT
The DNA here is from genome assembly GCA_004027475.1 of Anoura caudifer. NCBI lineage: Eukaryota > Metazoa > Chordata > Mammalia > Chiroptera > Phyllostomidae > Anoura > Anoura caudifer. Next base: position 199,467 of record PVKU01000749.1, on the reverse strand, counting down.
TGTTCACAAGCACTTTACGGAGAAGTTAAGCAACTTGATTGTGTCCCAGAGCTGGCAGGGCCCCGTTTGTCGCCAGAGCCTGGGCTCTGAAGCATCAGGGTGGAGGGAGAAGGAAGATTTATGTCCCTGGAAGAGTTCCAAGCCAACACCGTTGGGGCTGAGCATATGGTGGAGGTCGTCTTTTATTAGTATCATGACTGATGAGGCTAAATATGTTTCTGAGGCAGGTGGGCCTGACTGATATGAAGAAGACTCTACTTCTTCCCCCACCTGTCTGCGGTCCGTCTCAGCTCACTGTACCCAGTCACCTGTCATGCTGGGCCAACTGGGTGTTAAAATTTGGACACTGGAAGAGGATAAGCAGGTTGTACTCAACTGTACAATTATTGAAGATAAAATATAAGCAGCTTTGAGGAAATCTGATCAACATTGATGGTTTAAATTGGCTAATATACCTCCTCCTAAATAAGTGCACATCAGTGAGGATTTCACTTATACAATATTTAGATACTTATTTCTACTCTGCTATTTAAAATGTCTTTACGTAAAGGGACAGAAAAAGAGGCACTGGAAGTGGAAACAATTAACTTGAGTCAATTACTTAGCTATCTCCAATAAGGGCAATACAGTTTTACAATAATACATCAACCAATTGCAGCTTTGTCTATATGACATTGCCACATCTACCGTTTGGGAGCCCAGTGATGTATTCTCCCTTGAAACATGTCTTATTCATCCCCCCTCTTATGTCTCCATTTGGGTTTTTATTATCATTGGGCGAGGCACTTGGGAGAGCCTGTCAGTGATCATGCGTCTTGCTGTCGGACTCATGCGCTTGTTTTGCCAGTAGTAACAATGAGATGATAACCCAGCAGTGCGCAGGAAAGAAACTAGTTTTGCGTTGTAGCTCCAATTTAAATCTTTGGAGCTGTAGTTCAAAACTGAGTCATAACATTTGCAGTTGGTATTGGTTGGAGGGGGCTGGAGAGGAAGTGTGTTTCAGTGTGGAGCTACGTCAAAGGGTTGAGGAATGGAGATAAACACCAGTAAATAAGAGGAGAGCAAAATGCTGAGGTGAAGGAGGTTGCATTTGATTGCAGAGGGAAAGCTTACTAGGTAAGACGGGAGGTGGGGCGAACCAAAAGCTCAGCCCTAGTGAGAGAGGATTTGGGAGGTTACATTGGTGCAAAAAATCTTGTTATAAGTTGAGCTGAAAATGGAGCAAGTTTTCCCACCAGAGAGATGGGGAAGCTGGGGAATAAAGAGGAGCAGGGTCCAAACACACTCCTCAGGTGAGGTGGGGCGCAGGGAGGGGAAGGGGACGGTGGGCAGATGAAACAGCAGAGTTAATAAAGCACTGATTGGTCAAGAGAAGAATCTCTTTTTTCTATCTTATCCAATATCAGTTGCTGTAAATGTTATAACTTTTTCTTGTGGTGATGTATTGCCTTTGAACAAAGGGTGGATTACACATAAACCCAAGAAAATACACCTGTCTATGTTTAGTGGTGAGAGAGGTTCAAGGAAAACCGCAGAATGTGACCACAAATGCAGACCGACACGCGAGTGGCTGAGGACACCAGGCGGGAGGCGGGAGCAGAGCCCACAGCGACGGGTCCCTGCATTCAGCTTTGTACTGACCGGTTCCGTTTGTTTACTTATTATCCTGAGACTATTTCTGTGAAGCTTGTTATTTTGATTTTGTAGGTATGTTAATAACTTGTTTAAGAGCATATTATTTTTTAAAAGGTGAAAATGGGATTCTTCCTCCAGACTGGCTGATTTCAAAGCTCGTATTCTCTCTCCTTTTGTTAAAATCAGAATACCACATTGACCCCAAGTATAATTCCAGTCTCAGCTTAATGTTCTCCAGATTTTTATGGCACACACCATCGTAGGTCCAAACAGTTCTGAGCATTTGCTTCCGTCGTATTTATCATTTATTCTTTTATAAAGTGTGTATATGTACAACTCTATAAAAATAGAGTGTGCCTTAGGAAACACACACAACTTTAAAAGTATAAATAGAAATAAATGTGATCAGCAATGCTCATATTCCAAGCCAAACGGTTGTCTGGTTCAATGCCCGGGGTGAACAGACCCTGCTGTGGAGAGTGCTCTTTGTCACCAATACCTCCTGTAAAGCATGGGTTTGGGTTGTTAAAAAAAAAAATAATAATAAATAATCTCCGAATCTACTTAAGCCCCGTCAGCGGATTTCGATAATGAAAGCGGGATGATCAGCATGACTTCTGGTTTTGTAGAATTCACAGTCAACCAGGGCACATGGCTTCCTCACCCAGCACCTCACTGAGCGATTCCACCCCCATCTTGCTGTTGTCCAAGCTGCCGGGGTGCAGCCGAATGCCCCGTGGAAGTGGGGTTTGGGGAAGGCTCTCACCCAGGGCAAGCTAGTTATTCCTGAGTCTCTGAAGGACCTCATTTTATGGTGGGTCTTCCTTCCTCCTCCCTTAGCCCACGGAGATGATGCGTTTCAGGTGAAGTGTTCAGGTGTAATTAATAACACCTGGTGTTATTAATTAGCTCCTTGCCCCCTCTCTCTGTCCTTTTTTTTTTCCCTTCAATTATCGGGAGGGCTGAAAGGTGAAATGAAGTTCAACGGGCCAGTGGACCGGAGTCGTGATAGGCGGAGGCCGCAGCTGTAATCACAGAATCACGGTGCGGGGCCTGAGCGGAGGATGTGCTCACCGGGAAGCCTCCTGCTCTGTGGGTACTTTTACATCAATACCTGGCAGGCAGTTCTGCGGCTTTGGGGCTTCCGCATGCAAAAACAAAGTCACTAATATCACACTGAAGCTATTTTGCATCCGCCATTGACAAATCCTGTTTTAGAAATATGCAGGAGCCTGAGGATTAGATCAAGCTTTTAACATTTACGTTTTTGTTCCAGTGGGGATGTGTCTGATCCTGTCCTAATTTACCTGTGGTTGATTTCCTGAACCTTTTTAAATCCCTCACAACTGAGGGTGGTCTCTCCATCAGAGAAGCAATTAACCAAATCGCTGAGCAGAGTGTACGTGGCCTCTGTTATAAAAGCATAAAAGGTTAAGTTAAATCCTGGCCCACAAAGGAGAGGCCAGGCAGGAGCAAATCGGTGTGGAGTGTTACCTGGAGGGGATGCGAGGTGGAGGGGGAGCATAGGGGCCGTCGGGGGGATGTTGGTGACTAGTGGAGTTTGTTTTTCAGGCTGCGAACACTGGAAGGTTAGAAATGACATGTCTATTATAAATCAACATAACTCATATTCCGCAGCTTTTACCTGACAAAAGAAATTGTACTTTGTTTTTCTCTGTGCAGCTCCAAATCCAAACAAAGACTTGCAGAGGTGTCAACTTTCATCTCGCATAACTGCTTAGGTATTTTTTTTTTAAGAAAAAGAAAACAAATTTAAAAAGATTATGCATTGCCTGAGGTAGGTGGATTAGCAAGCAGATAACAGAGAACTAATTTGTTGTTAGAGACAGGCAGGCCTCCTTTCACCAATTATTATAGAATGGAATAATAAAAAGTATTAAAATATAAATACGAAATTAACGATTATTAATTACGTGGGCTGGGTGTTACAATTTTAGATGGAATTATGCAGTAGGGTAAAGATGGCCCTCTACTGACACCCCCCCAGTGACAGGGGGTTCTGGGTCACCCCACATGAGTCTCGGTGGGCTGCGTTGGAGAGTGCATGGTCAGTAGAATGAGGCAGAAGAGAGGCAGGGCCAGTTTCTGGGCAAAGATCTTAAGGGAGCTTCTACTTCGTGTCTTCTGGGATTCTAAGAGGTCCACATTGAAGGGTTGATCCAACCCTGCTTCTGAAAAGACCATGTGGTGGAGAGACCTGAGAGTGCAGAGAGAGAGAGAGAGAGAGAGAGAGAGAGAGAGAGAGAGGGAGGGAGAAAGACTCGGTTGGACCCAGCCAGACCAGCCCCCACATGTCTGCGAAGCTGTGGTGGGCCCATTGGACCGCTCTAGCTATCAGCTTGGTGCTACTGAACGATCTTTGTTGATACCGTGTGGAGCCAAATGGTTGCCCAGGAAGGTCCTGCATCAGTGGCTAGCCTAGCAAAGTATAAAGCAGCATAGTTCAAATTAAATTAAGAGATGATTTTTCTAAACCACTATGAAACTTTGGGATATTTTGTTAAGTAATGAATAACTGAGCTGGTGGATGTGATGAATTTCATTACTTTTAAAATCAAACTTTAAAAGTTAGTTTTATACCAATCCAAGATTAGTAGAGTTGAAAAGTAATATGATACCTGAAGAAAAGGAAATTATAAAATTGTATGTCAGAGTGGTGCATTCTGGGAGGAAGTCCTTACCTCAACATGATTGGATGGATGATGCTACTAGCTGACTGGAAGAGTAAATAAAGTCACCTGCCTTTTTCCTTCTCTGAGAGAAGGAAGTAGCTGGTGACGGGAGGGATTGATCACAGACCAGAAACTCTAACTCACTCACACACACTCTCTCTCTCTCTCTCTCTCTCTCTCTCTCACACACACACACACACACACACACACACACACACCCCATCTCTTCACTTTATCCTTCTCCCTCTTTTCTCCTTCTCTCCCTTCAAAGTACACATTCACCTTTGCTTCCTATGATGACTCTGGTTACTGTCCATGGGTGTTTTGCTCACAACTCTGTTAAATATGGAAGGTTGATATCATTGCTTATACTTTTAAAATGAGAAGTTATTTGGGTTCACGGGATTTCATTCCATTTTTCTAACTGGCAGCAAGGCAGTCACCAAACACCTTCAGTGTACCAGGTGCTGCCCTGGAACCTGGGGAACGAAACAGAGCTGAAGGCTCACTGGGCTGGCCCAGTAGTCCTGTGTTGATTTTTAAAATGCTTTAAGGTTTGCTTATTGTTTTTCCCCTTCCCTTTGTCCCTTGCTCTCTGAGCAAGCTCTACCTCTACTATGACTAAGCAACTGAAGTTCAGTACCTGGCCCAGGTGGCTCCCATGGCCCTGTTTCAAATTTGCAACTAGATTCTGTCCATGCAAAAGCCAGGTACCTCCCCTTTTGCACATCTTGTCTCCTGGCCACCTTAGTGAGGGAGCTCTCCAACGTGCAGCACTCACCGGTGCCCTGCATCCCAGTGTAGAGGGGCTTTCCGTTTCCTCCTCCCACCTTTGAGAGGCCCTGTGTTGCTGCTGGAAGGAACTGCAGCTTGGGTGGCGTTTGGACCCAGGGCTCCAGAGAAAAGCCTGTAGAGGACAGGCAGGCAACAGTGGGACCGCCTCCGGCTCCGTGCAGTCCTTAACCTGGAGCACGGCTGACACCGCGGGGGCTTGGGAAGCATCGTGAGACTTTGGTGAGTGATTAGGGACCTGGCATTCCTAGAAGGTGGGCTCCGTTTTCCACCATCTGATTGAAATTTCTTAGTGTGGGGGGAGGTCCTTAAAATGAACCGAATGCCTGTTGCTCATGTCATGAACGATGTTCATTTTCATTAAAAAGAGAGTTAATGCATATGATACAGCACATACTCCAAGACTGAACTAATTTGAGTACTGGATTTTCTGTCATTATCCTTATTTTATAGATGAAGAAACTGAGATATTATTTAAAGCTTAAGTGGTAAAGCAAGGATTTGATCCCAGCAAGCTGGGCAACGAAACCTACACTCCTGACAATAATAATAAGCCACTCTTCACAATATCCTCTCATCTGTGTAAGCAAATTGGTTTACCATAATAAAAACTGACATTTCAATGAAATTGAACATTGAATGAACAATGAATTTTTGAGATTTGGTGTTTGTAGTATGCTGCATTATTTTGAAGTCTTCATTCTTCCCAGGTGTAACATGAAACCACTCTGTGTTTTAGTATGTGACATTTCAGTTCTTCCAGGGCAGAGAGTGGAATATATGTCTCTACCCCATTAACGTTACATTTGGCCAGGGGGCGTGCTCTGGCCAGTGAAATGTAGGTGGGAGTGGCAGGGCCACGGTTACCTGAGGGGCCTTGAAAGGCATCCAGCATTTCTGGTCATGGCTCCCTCTTGCTTCCATCACTGCAGAGATTTCCTGGGTAAGTGCCATTTCCGGGCCAATGTTGGGTGTGTGTAGCAGATCTGAGCTCAGCCTTCATCTTGGAACTGAGCCCCAGTAATGTGTAACACAAAGGTGGAACTAAAACAGAGGAACCCAGAAGATCCGCTCTGGATCATCCAAGACTAGAGTGGACCTGCAGACCCAGCAGCAAAATAGCAAATGCCTGTTTTTGAAAGACATGTAGTTTTGGGATGGTTGGTTTTGCAATCCTATTGCAACAATATATGGCAAATACCTGCAGTAAGAGGTCTATTGAATATATTAAAATATCAGATATTATTCTAACAGCTGTAAAAAAACCCTTAATACAATTACTATTTGTTACATACACACACAACAAAAACAAAAGAAGCTTTGGGATTGTGAATAATGTTGTTGACATTAAGAGAAATGGAGACTATAAATCCCCTAATGTCTATCAATTTAATGAGAAAGAATTGGAAATTTCATGTTTTTCACTTCTGTCAAGTCAGGACTCCGACAGCCATTTCAAACAAGCCTAGTGCTAACAGTTTCTAAAAATCAGCAAGTGTCATGGAAATTATTAGAATAATTTAATGAAAAATCAGCACTGTAGTGCATATATATCACCTTGACAGTGTTGGGCAGTATACTTGAATATTATTTACAGAATGCAGTTTTAAAGGTTTTGATTTATATAACAATTTATGATACCATACTGGTTGCTAAATATTCTGAATTTCTCTTCAATAGAAGCATAAATGTCAAATGGCCTTTTCCTTTGGCAAGTTCCCCAGGTTATCAAGAAAATGGGTATTTAAAGATTAAATATAAAAAGGGAAGAAGGGGCAGAGCCACAAAGACATGATATAAAACTGACTCATGGCCCATGTCTAAGTCTGAACTGAACTGTCAGCCTGCAGCCTGTTTTGCCTCAACAGCGTCATCCATTTGAGGTCAGGATGCCACTCTGCAATGAGGAGAAATCTGCGGAGAGATGACTGAACCTTTCCTTCGGGCCCATCTCGGTCCGCCCATTTTCATGTCTTCTGTCTGGTTGGCAGGAGTGGATGATGCGGTTTCTGTGGAGTCAGAAGCTTATCAAATTGGGGAGTCTTCTTAAGATAAAGTACATACGTTTTTGAGTTTAAAATTAGTTTTAAAAATGAGTATCTATGTAAAACAATAAATTACAGCCAATTGGTACAGCTTTGGAGCTTCTGATCCCTTTGCTGCTGCCGTACATGCTCAGTCAGGGCCTGGCAGCTGCACTTGGCCACTCTGCCTTCCAGGACACCCAGCAGCTCCGGCAGCTCCCGCCCTTCTCAAGGACTGTGCAAGGAGAGGCGGGGGCCAAGCATTAGTTTCATGGAAAATCTCCCTCTGTGGTTTGGTGACATTCTTTCTTAAATATTTGCTTAATTCCCACATACTTTTTTTAAGTCAAAACTTATTTTTCACCTGTGCTACCTTCATGCTGTAAACTTCCAAGTCTGCTAAATGCTTTAAGTACCATGGTCAAGGTGATATTATAAAAGAACATCTGATATACCTCCTGGCCTCAAGAAGTTTATTATCTAAGGGAAGCTGCCATGGTATAAGAAATGTGATATAATTAGTACTACAGGAAAACTACACCGTGCATCTTAGACTCAAGACACAGAGGGAACAATAGCAATATGTCTTGGGAAGCAGGGAAGACTGTGGAGGTGGTGAAGCTTCTCCTGAGTTGTAAAGATGGAGAAGTGTTGGCCAGCAGACAAGAGAGCGGCAGACATTCCGGGCGGAGCCGGGGCTCAAGTACCAAGAAGTAATCAGAAGCCCGGAAACACAACGCAGTTTTAGATACTGATCAAAAATAGGTCCTGGCCTGATCTGGATGAAGTGTATGGAGGGGCCAGGGATCTCATGCTGGAGAGCTTGATGTCACCTGGAGGCTCCCACACACTGCACAGGAAGTGAGGCAGCACTCACGTGTAACAATCGGAAGCTTGGCATGATTGCATTGTATTTTAGAAACACAATTTCAGCAGTGATAGGGAGGGGGAAATTTTGAAATGAGGTTTGTGAAAAAGAGAGTGGAAAAACATTTTAGGGGACTGTTTTGTAGTTAAAACTTTTATCCTACTTGTGATAGTGCTGCTTGATTTATAACAAAGGAACCTTTAAAGGAAAGGAAATAATTTGCTAGGATATATGGTTTTCTGTAATATCTAGTGGCTTTAAAACTATTCTTTGATCCGAAGTGAAGCAAAAGCATCTTTATTTTATCTTTTGACTAATGTTCAAAGTAGTAGAAAACTACTCACAAACAAAACCTGGGTGTGAGAAGTTATTCACGGTAATGCCTTTCCTCAAGAAAATTAAAATTTTGCCAAACTGACCATACCCCATGTCTCTGAGGCTGCTTGAAAACGTGGTCAAATTGAGAGGTCATGTTCCTTTCCAGTGCAAACGGAGATGGTTCTCGTTCTTTGCAGGAAGGTGCCAGGAAGGTGCCGGGGGTAATATACTGGGGGGGGGGGGGACAGAGAAAGACCAGCAGGAGGATGGTGGCCGCGTGGAAGCTCAGTAGAAAAGCCAGGACAAGTACACAGTGGGGAATTCAGTGGCTGAAAAAAGGGGGAGATACTAGGTGACTGGAGAGAGACATGAAAGACGAAAAAAGCGGAGGAGTATGTTAGAAGAATGCTGGAGAAGGCAAAAGTTCCATCATTTAAAAGGTGGAAGAAAAACTGGTGAGCCTTTTCATGTTCAGCGATGAATTGCCTGGCTGTGAAGAGTTGATCATGCATGGTTTCCCATGACATGCTTTTAAAACATTTATTCAATGCCAATTTATTATCTTTAGGCTTCTTCAAATTATGCCAATCTCCCCAAGGAAGCTAACGCTTCATGTAATGTTTAAACCCTCTGAGGGTTATTGGACTAGTGTCTAGAACTGATCGAGACAATTCCCACTTCCTTTCTCATTGATTCCTGCTTTTACACAAACCCCAGCCCCAATTAATTGCCAATTAAATTCCAGAAAGTTCTTTAACTTACTTATACAATCAAGTATGTAGCTGTAAACACAATCAAGTATTAGCCATAACAGAGCAATCTTTTCTACATAAAGCATTTGGGTAATTAGTTGCCTCAAAGAAAGTTAACATAGAAACACATGTTAACAGTGAATATCTGCATAAGATAAGATTGTGGGCAATGCTCTCACTTTATGTGTGTGTGTGAAAACTTTGTTTTGTATACACAAGTTTAAAAAGAAAACAATATTAAACATACAAAACAGGTTTTGGTTAATTGAATACAAATAAAAATAAAATTCTTAATTATTCTTATTTAACAATCTTACACATCAAGAAGGAAGGAGTTGGGTATTGAAATATTCTTGGTTGGTACTCCTTGTATTCAACTATACAATGTCTACTCTGTCTCTCTCGCTCAGATCTCTACAAAATGAATAAAAGAAGTTGTTGAGACACTGACTGCAGAGGATGAAATGGAAAATATATGTAGTTTACTTTGAATAAAATTGGCTAACATATTGAACATAGAAGGTGCTAGGGAGTTGTCGTCTGTTATCTTGTTTTCACACAGGCTTACAGGGTAGGTGTCATTCCTTATTCCCATTAAGTATAAAAGCTTAGAGAGCTTGAGCTTGTTAGATTCTCTAGTCATCTGTATCCACTAGCTAGAGGTCAAGGCAGGAGAATTCTACTAATTTGGCTTCAATTATAAACACATTTAAACAGACCTAGCTTCATTTGTCCATGTTTACCTACATCTGACTCCCCAATCTGTTTCCAAATTGTTTCGGAACATAAGCCACTTGACCTTTAAAAATACCATTTAAATCAACCTTCTGCTTAAAAGTCTCTGACGGTTCCCCATTGACATTAGAATAAAACCCAAGCCCATCCCCACGGATTAGAAGACCGCAGCGGCTGCTGCTCACCTCCCTCCTCTCTGCCCTTGGCACGGACTGCTCTCTTTCTTGCTGCAGAAGTCTTCCGTTGCATCCACACCACTCCTTCCTGGTGCAGGACCTCTGCGGTTACATGGGATGCTCACCATTTTTGTCTGCTGGCAAGTGGCCAACGACGGGCTCTCTGAATACAGTTGTGATGGAAACGCTGGATGATGTGCTGCTCGTGAGGTACCATATTTTGGACCATAAGATGCAGCTAGGTTTTAGAGGAGGAAAATAGGGAAAAAAAATTTGAAGCCAAAAATGTGGTAAAATATTTAATGACATAAATAACATAATATTTCACCAATGTAAATGTAAACAGAACTCAACAGCAGCATTAACAACCATTATGCCTCCCAAATTTGGGGGCGGGGAGGGGGTGCGTCTTATAGTCCGAAAAATACGTACAACAACCAACGACACGAGAGATTTCTTTGCTCAATTGGGTAATGGGCTTTGAACATTAGAGGTATATTTCCCAAGTTTTTGAGTTATTAAAAATGCAATAGCTATAGATGTAGATGCACTTTTAAGTTTAATCACAATGCAACAGCTGGGGACAGGGCAAACTTTAAATTTCATCTGCTTTATGAACGCTTCCTTTGTCACTTTCTTAACTCCAGACAATCCACAAAACACAAAAACAGGACTGGGTTTATATGCAGAATTTTCTGATTTCTGTGGGCAAATTCTCCCCTGATTAATGTCAGGGTACCCATATGACATCACTGAACATGAAATTGAAAAGAGGTACACAGAAGCACACCATTTATATAATATTTCTACTGCATAAGTAGGGCTGAATTAACCTCCAGAGTGTAGGAAATAGAACATATACAGAAGGGATGGCTCCGCCCCTTGATCCCCCCTATAAGGGCCCCCCACAAAGGACCTGTCCCATGTGGCAGCCCTGCTCTCCCTTCACACCCATTATAGGCAAGATTGCTCTATCCAGTGGAGCTGTCATTTAGAATGGAAGGGCAGATAAAGTGCTTCCCAGATAAGGTCAAGTTCAAGGAGTTCATCATCACCAAGCCCTTATTACATGAAATGTTAAAGGGACTTATCTAAGAAAAAGAAGATAAAAAATAGGACAGTAAAAAGATAGCAAACTCACAGATATTAACAACCACACCTAAAACAAAAAACAAAAACTAAGCAAACAATAGAACAGGAGCAGAAACACAGAAATGGAGATCACATGGAGGGTTAGCAACAGGGGAGTGGGAGGAGGAGAGAGGGGGAAAAGGTACAGAGAATAAGTAGCATAGACAGTGGGTAGAAAATAGAGAGGGGGAGGGCAAGAATAGTGTGGGAAATGTAGAAGCTAAAGAACTTATGACACATGGACATGAACTAAAGGGGGGGAATGTGGGTGGGAGGGGGTGTGCAGGGTGGAGGGGAATGATGGGGGAGAAATGGGACAACTGTAATAGCATAATCAATAAAATATAATTTAAAAAGAAAAGAAACCAAGATCTGGGCACTGAGTGTGCTTGTTGCTACTGGTAAAAAAAAAATAAATAAATACAATAAACAATTTAAAAGAGAACTTGTTACTTTGAAGTGGGATCCAAAAACACAAGATGTAAAGAGAAAGCAGGCTGTGTAGAGAAAAGCACATTTGTTGCTGAGAGTTACCACCTTAACAGTACTGCACACCTTGGTTGCTTGTTTTTTTGGGGGGTGGGGTGGGGAGGAGTTGGGAGCAAGAAAGCTATGGGATTAGTGGTAAGAAGAATAAAGTTACCACAAAAACAATGCTCTCTCTGCTTTTTAATTTTTAAAAAGCTAAGCTTTTACATGGTTAATATCCTAGTTATAAACACATATTGCTTTATTTCTTACATCTTTCCTTGGGGCGCATTCTGCTCTTCATTTTCTTGACTTGTTCTCTCATCTGCAGTTTTGAACAGCAATTCACTGCAGAGATCCCTGGGTTAATTAGTGAGGGAAATCGTTCTGGCTTAAGCGAGCTAACTTTGGATGAGGGCACAGAATTCTGGAAGAAATTGAAACTTACAATTGTGCTTAATTGGCTTTAACCCTTCAGCATACTGTGAAGTACATTGGGTAATAATATAGATGTTTGCACGGTACAGACGCTAAAGCGTAAAATCCTTTAAACGCAAACAGCACTTGTCACTCCATCAGCTATTCAAATTGTCAGAGATGTATCAGCCAACCCTAACTACCCTCTGCAAGCAATCTGGAGCCAGCCTGCTGTTTAACAACCAGCATTTAACAAGAAATAACATGTAGATGTGGTGTGTGGTTTAAAACATCGTGTTAAGCATCATTAAAACTCAGTCTCCTAAGAGCCTTATTAAAAGAGTCCTTTCCTCACCATAATAAAACATTTCTCTGTGACTGTTTCCATCTAGCTGCTAACAATACAAACAAAATGCCTCTTAATTTAGCCTCCCGCTAGAGGGCCATTGTTGCTGTGGAACTGTGAAGGCAGGGAGAGAAAAGCAGCCCTAAACTACCTTCTCCAAATCCCACCTAATCAGTGATACTGAAGCCATAGGAGCCTTTGATTGTAGGATTTATTTGTATGGTTCTTTTTCCTTCTTCCCCATCCCTATGTGAGGTTGTTATTTGGAGCCATGCCTTTGCTCGGGATGGGGAGGAAAGATTGCTGAGAGGTGAGGAATGGGCCCTGCTTCTTGCTCCAGTGATCTGCAGTCTTTGGATGGGCTGAGGCAGTTCTCAAGACAGTACATACATGAAACTTCTCTTGGGAGAATCCACATGCTCTCCATGCCACTGTTTGTTAGAAAACAAAATTTGCTCACCCTCCAATTAGTCCGAAGTCCTCTCATCCTGTTATTACCAGAGAAAATACATGCACAATGATCCATTAGCAGAGATATAATTTTAATTTTCTGTGACAGAAACATGGGGGTATCCAATTCCGTCTCCGATCTTAATCCTTTGAAACGTGCATGTCATTTTTCTCCACACCACTCTCCCGACTGCTTCTTCTGCACTTACAGGGCTAATGAAATTGACAAATCACAGTAATACTTTGGTAGAGGATGCTAACAAATTAGATTTAAGAAGATTTTGTTCTGATATTTTTGTCTACTGAATAGCTCTTCTAACCTGCAGTATTTAAAGTGACTCAGGTGGAAAAATATAGGATTGTAAGTGGCCAGTTGATGGAAAAAGACCTTGGCTTTCTTTTGAAATGACTATCAAGAAGGAGAAAATGTTTTCTCTAATTTCTAGTTAAACTTACCTCCAAGACTGAGACAAGATGCCAAGTACCAAGCTTTTATTTTCACTCATGCTGTTTATCCAAATGCTGGAGGAAGAAGTATTTGAATCCCAGATTCTCTGAAGTTCCCCGAAAACATGGAATGACTCTCCAAGGTTTAAAAAAGTTCATGGAATTTGTCACTCAAATATACTGAGGCTCAGGGATATAGTATTTGAAATTCAACAAAACCTATTAATAACACATTTTAGTGAATGAAAGATGATTTATCTTTAAAATTTATTTGATTAATTGGAAATATATGATATTCTTCACAGACACTAATGTTGTCTCTTGTTAGGAGAGACAAGAACTAAGTACAAGAAATACGTACTTTGTTTTTATGCTGTTTTAGAAACATTAACCATAAATCTTACTTAGTATAAGTTGGTAGACCAGACAAACCAACGAGATTACTCTTATTATAAATATTCTCCAGAAATGTTTAGGTTAAATTATATGAAGTTGCCATTTCAGAGTTCAAAAAATGTTCAACAATGGCAATTTCATATGATTGAACTGTTTTCTTCTGATCAAAGTGAAGTGCAAATATGTTTTTTAAAAAATTATTTTGTTGTTGTTCAAGTACAGTGGTCTGCATTTACCCCCCATCATTCCCCTCCCACTCTAGGAGTAAATGAATGTATCAAAAAACTGTGGTACACTTACACAATGGAATACTACACAGCAGAAAGAAAGAAGGAGCTCCTACCCTTTGCGACAGCATGGATGGACCTGAGGAGCATTATGCTAAGTGAAATAAGTAAGCCAGGCGGTGAAATGCAAATGTGTTTTAATGTCAGTTTCTTTGAGTGTAAAGAGTGAGGTTCAAACAGTGCTCCCTTGGGGAAGAGTGACTCCAGGACGTGTATTTCCTCAATACGCTCTTCCTCAAACTCAGGAGAGAAGACCAACAGAAGCTTCATCAGTGTGCCAAGTGTGTTTAAACAATTCAATGCTGGTGAAGGAGAGAGCTTATTATTTGTAAGGGGGTCATGGCGAGAGTGTGTCCAATGACCATTAGTGGAGAACGTTGTATTCTCACACTCTGTCTTATCTCCAGATAAGTACTACTGTGAATGCACTTCCTTTCTACCTCATTAAAACTTACTCAGGGCCCAGTATAATTTCCAGGTGGTTCCCAGGAGGCCCTCTGGGGCTCCAGCTATTAGTAAAGTGCACAATATAATGAGATTGTAGACTGTGAAATCCATTCCCACTGGTATAATATGAGATACTACCTACACTCAACTGTGGTTTGCTTTTGAAATCTCTCCATAGTGTGTTCATATGTGGCCTTTTTTTGTATGCTACTTTCTCTTCTCAGGTACTATGTATTTCAGCAATTTAAAGAATTGCACAATATTTTATTTCAATAGAAAATATGTCATCTCAAGTTACCGTACAAAAAAAGACCTTATAGAATGCACAGATTTAATAAAATTGGATCATTATATTTAAACTCTTATAAAGTTTCATAGAGAGATTATGAAAATTTTCCAGAAATGATGAAGCTGACATTATAACTTGCTATGCTGTCAGATCTTGCTGTGCAATAAAAAAAGATACCCATGCTAAAATGTGAATAATCATTTATTTACAACCAATTTTTTGAGTGCCTACATATAGGCTATAAGGCATTGTGGATCCCAAAAGGCAAATAGATAGACCTTGCCTTCCAATTACTTACGTAGTGTGTGGACTGAAATGCCAACATAAGCACCAACAAGAAGTGCAAAGGGCAGTGAGACCACAAGAGAAGGATCTTTATGTAACTAGAAAATGCCTTTTACTTGTTGAGACTTGAGAATTAGAAAGGTGTCTTCCAAGCAGAAGAGGCAACATGAGTAGCAATCAGACAATTACAGCGCTTTGAAGGGGCTTGGGATGGGATGTTTGGGGAAGTTGTGAGGTCTAGCTCTGTGTAGGCAGTGCCTTGAAAAGAATGCTCATTTCACCCTTCATGAGAATAAGAGACAGTGGAAGATTTTGAGCAGATGAGAAATATGGTGAATTTTATTTCGTTACCCATCTCTCTGGTAGCAGCCTAGATAAGTCGATTGAAAAGGGGTGAGACTGAAGAGTGAGGTGTGACTCTCATTGCCCAGCAGAGAGATAATGAATACCCATACCATCGCACCTGAAGTCTGATAAAAGTAAGAGGATGGATAAAAGATTTAAGGAATGAAGCTGATGGGACTTGGTAACTGGTAGAATATGAAATGTAAAGTGTATAGGAAACAGGATTTAGGATGATGTCTGGCTTGAGTCTCACATTTGTTTCAATTATCATTTATATTCTGAAACCACCTAATATATTTCCCCAGCTTATCTTTCTGAATTCTCCATTTTGGTTTCTAGTATTGACTTTAAACCCATTGTGACCAATTGCTCTGTGCTCTCAGAGATGGCCCCTTTTGGTTTTCCCTTCCCTCAATGCCTAACGCCGTCATTTATTTACCTGTTAGCTCATGCCATAAAACTGCTCGTAGGGATTACATCCTGTTTTTCTTCACTCCCACATCCAATAAATTACCTAGTCCCACTGCTTTTCCCTACAAATATTTTCTCAAGTCTTAACTACTACCACAGATTTCCACCACCACTTTCTGCTAGAAATCTCAACTACCAAAACTTCTTCCCTACTCTACTGAAATAGATTTTTAATTGTTTCCCCAACATTACCTTTCTTCTCTTATGCTCTGCAATTTATACTTCATACTGAAGCCAAGGAATCTTGTAGAAACATAAATGGACAGATCTGAAATCCTTAACATTGGCTACTTCACTTGGGTCTCTGTCTTCATCTCAAGCCAAATCTCTTACCATTTATGACCTCCTTTGTATATGCGGCTTCTATGACTCAATTATACTGGCCTCTCTTTATTGCTTCAGCAAATTAAAATATTTTTCTCTCTTCTTGAAATGTTTCTTTTCTTACCTCTTAACATGAGTAACTATTACTCATGCTATTATTCATGTTCTCAAGTCAGCTCACCTATTACTTCCTCCAGACTGGGTAAGACCCTGGTAATAAGTCTCCATAATGCTCTAAATCATTTTGTTATTGTATCATCAAATAAATACTCTTCATAAACAATAATGCAAGCATATGAAATTGGAGTATAATGTTTTAGACTTGGGGTGGTCATGGGTGGAGGGATAAAGTTGAATGGGGGAAAGGATAATAATTAACATTTAAGAGATAAAGAATCTATGGGGTCAGCATGGGACACTTTATAGGAAAATTTTAGCAACTTTTGACTTAGAGTATTAATCTGTAAGGTACTTCATCCCAGCTATAAAGCAGGATAAATCTGCCTACCGTCACTATCTGATAAGACCAGTTGAATGTTTTTGCATCTTTTCATATTTAGACTTTTCCTACCACTCTTTGACCCACTTTTCTATAGCTCCTAGTTGCTCATTAATGAGAGGAGCCACACTAGACTGTCTCCCAGTGCGGGGAGTTTGCTTTCTCAGGGGGGTTTGCCGATGGGAAGTACATCTGTTCCTGCTGTTTGAGGTTTCTTTGTTAGCTTGTTCCTCTCCCACAGCCAATATCAACCGTCCCTTGTGCATACACTCATGTCATTTCTGCCAAATTTTACCAGATGTTAGATGTGTTACTGAGAAAGGAAGATGGACAAAATCCAAAACCCCAGAGCAGTTATCTCCTGCCAATGCTCACCTTAAATCCTAGGGGATACATTTATACAGCAAATTCTGTGTGAATCATGTTACATAGACAATTTCAATGTCAATTAAATTGTGTCCTAGTGTGCACATGCTGTTATATTTGCATATAATGAGGCCTAACATAATATTCTTTTTTGTTTCCAAAACCGGGATTATGATGTTACATTTGTCTTAGTTCAATTTTCATTTTTTTACATATCTGAATTTCTGTGAGAAAATGAACTTTATGTTACTGATGTCAATGACAAAGGCCATCAAACCTAGGCCACTGATTCCTAGTCCAAAAACCCACAATGCCAAGGAGAGAGCAGTAAAGAGCCCATTGTCTTGACAGGACTAGTCAAGGGACACAGCCAGCCAGAGGCAAGCTCCCAGGAGAGAACCAGGAGAACAAATTTCCTGAAATAGCTTCCCTTTCTCCCCCAGATTACTCTCTAGAGGTCTCCATTGGCTGACCCCTCACAGTGAGAGGACACCATGTGAAAATCAAGGTAGAAAATGCTAGGGAGAAAATTTAGAGAGACCAGCAAAAGATATTTCTCATTACTTGCCTTTCCTTATTCTGTCCATAAATACTCATTTGTGTTTATGTGCCTGTTGTTGCAATAGACCTGGCTATCCTGCAGTACAGGAGTCTCAGTCATGGTGTGGTGCAGGGGTTCTTCCGGTGGGGAGTGTGGTGTTACAGAAAGAAAGGTTTAGATCAAGGTCGCTAGTACGGAAGGGTATGCAAACACATATGTGCCTTAAGTAAACAGTTAAGAACCACAACTGAAGCATTGTTCCCTTTCGTTTTTATTTCTATGACAGATGTTTGAGTGAAAAACTCCAATAATCAGGATACTGATTTAATAATGGGATATTATCAGTAAAGCTCATTTAGAATAAAGAATTAGATTCGATCTTTGATTATATGTGCAAATACCTTCTAAAAACTAACAGCTTAATTTTGGTTTAGAAACCATTTCAAGACTTTGAAGCAATGGTTTCTAAATTTTTTGTGTAGTATGATAGTCTAGAAAAGCAATATGCATTTGTAAGTTGAAATCTATCTGGGTCTTATTTCTAGGAAAATAATACTGCCATCAAAGAGAAGGAGAGCTCCTATAGAAAACCATCACATTGTGGTATAACTCGAGAGAAACCAGAAATCATCAATTTCTTTGGTGTCTATTAAAGTTAATATGATAAAATTGATACCCCAAATACTATCACTAAAACTGCCATATCAATGACAATAGTAAAAGTAGTCTACACAATAGAAAGAGCCTGCCCGGAGGAAGACATACTTTGTCACTGTTACAGTGGAGTCCAAATTCTTCACAGAAAGGATTTGAGTTTAAACTCACTTCAGTTTGCCACTTGTCTCAAAGATGATTCTGTAGACTATGGACCAGTAATTAATATAACAGATATTTATCTCCTTGTTTTAAGTACTTTATCATGTCCCAAAGATTTTGAAGTTTCTCTGTTATGACATTAAACAAGAGACTCTCATCTACTTTTTACGGGGAACTAAAATGCCCGTATCTTTTCATTAATTTATTTGAGGCTAAATCTCTCTTTTAAATGTATTTTTTTAAATTAAAAAATCCTCAAATTGCAGGTACATTGTATATCAATGTAACTCTGTTATATTGATTTGTTATTTTGAGTTCATTGTTCTGGTTTATTCTTCATTCTCATGAATTCCACCAACTGGCACAGTAACTATTCTTCCTCTTTGTGTTTGGATCACAGTTTCGATGATGTTAGACTTCACACGGGAACCCGTGGTGTGCAAGCAGCGCCATTCCTACACACTGACAGAGATTAATTAAGCAGCATTAGCTCCAAATTTATCTAACTGCCTGGCTTTGAACCTTTATTTTATTTTATTAATTCTCATTGTCACATGACTATGTGAAAGAAACTGGCCCAGGAGATAGGAATATAAAATAGCCATGATCAGTACCTGTCAGGCCAGCCAGGAGAACTGTCACATGTATGGCTTCTTATGGTTACTGCAGTAAGAGTTCTAGGAAGCCTCATAGAAACGATGATGCCTAGAAGATTCGATAGAAAGAGTACATGGATGGTTCAGGGCCTGAGGTATATGGCTCGCTTTTCTTGTTGATTTCTGTGGGTGGGAAGTTGTTCTAAGTACTTCTTTTAGCTCATTTTATCCTGACAATACTAGAAGACCCTTTGAGATGGGTCCAAAGGTCACATATTTAGCACACTGTGGAATGTGGATTTGAACTCTACTATTCATTTTATAGAGCTGTGTCCCTTGGGGTCAAATGTGAATATCCAGATATCCCAAATTAAGAATATGGTTAATTATTCTCGCTAGCAGTTGGGAAGTATATAGCAGAAGATGATTGAAGATGAAAATGACTAATGCAGTCACGTATTCAAGATAGATGGTTCTAGAGTCAGTTTGATCAATGGAGTGGGTAAGAACATTGAAGGAGACTGGAAAATGGAGTTTGAATTCTGTATGGAGGTGGGGAGGGCTGAGCCGGAGTGAGGTTTAAATCACCTTGATCAGTTCTACCTCCATGCCCATCACCCTACCTGGGAACTGGGTCACAGGAGCTGCTAAAAACGCATTCTCTGTTCACCCGGTAGCTCTGCCAGTTGCTACCCACTATAGCCCCTTGCTCTGCACTATTCTGCAGACCTTTTTTGATCTGCCACTTTTGATATTACTAGGCTGCTCATGACAACTTGCACTGTTTCTGGATGTCTGGGACTTGACTCTCCTAAAATAGAGATTTGATTTCCAAAAGTCACAGTTCACTTTTTCCCACCTTTGCACCAGCTTTCTTTCCTAATCTGAGTCTGAGCTTGGCCAGGACACTTGACATGGAGCAGAAGGGCTGTTTCAATAGCAACTAGATCTTCTCACTTAGGCCTCAGACTAGGTTTGGAGGCACCTCTGTTTCCCCGCCCATGGGGTTTACTTCTACAGCGCATGTTGAAGTTTCTAGGTCAGCACCACCTGGCTACCTGGGATTAGCTAGGAAGAGCATTTTCTTCTGTGGTGCCCATTGTAAACATTTCCTAAAAATGTCCCCTGAAGGTTTGCCTTGTGGCAAATTTGCAGTCTGCTCTCGTATCTGCTATTTTACTTGTACACATTCATACATGTGACACCAGATGTGTCATCATGTATGGTGTGACCAAAGGCCTCTTCCTAGCTAGCAGGTACCACACAGAGAAGACAACACATGAATTCACTGTGATTTCAAAAATTATATGCATTCTTAATATGAATTATCTGTTTAATTAACACCTTCTGCCTTAACAAGAGGTGTTAGCGTACATTGAGCCTGGCCCCCTAATGCGGAATGCAAGATTTCTGAAATTTAAACATTTGCAAATATTCAATGGGTGTAATTTGGCATAGCTTTCATTTAACCAAATGATTTTGTGGAAAAAAGTGCAGAAAAGATTCACGGCTCATAATAAGGTAAGCCCCCATTCTGTGTAAACATTGTCCTTAGTTCCAGTATATATCAACTAATTGTTTTGGTCACCACAATAAATGCAGTTTGTTAGACATTTGGATTAATCAGAAGAATTAGCATTATCCTGAGAAAGCGTGAAGAAAAAAGTGACTTCATAAAAGTAGGTAAGAGGACTTAGTGGAGAAGTGGAAGGGCAGGGCTGTATACACGGGGTCCAAATTTGATGATTCGTCTCAGGATCATGATGCCCCTTCTTGGTACCTGTAGGGGAACAATCAATGGTGGAACACAAAGGTGTAAATACAAAGGTATATTTGAGGGAAGTTAGAGTGAAATCAACCTAGTGTCCACGGTGAGGAGTTTCAGTTCAGTCAGACAGGTCCGTGGGCGTCTGCGTTGGAGGCAGAGTGAGTGAGTGGGTGGGGTGTACAAATCAGTAGTGGGGGAGTCAACTTCCGTCCAACAGCTTTGCCTATGGTTTGATCTTAGAGCATGTAGGAGGAAAATCAAGTAAATGATGGCAAGAATCAAAAAGAAATCCCTAGACACAAAAAAATATCTGGTGAGAAAAGGTTAAAATAAATGAGTCACTGCTATAGTCCTTTGAAACTGTGAACACTTTACCAGTGTTGACAATGGAAATGATTTTAGGGAAGGAAAGAGTGTAATTGGGAATGAGCAAATACTTTCTGTATAGAAATATTAGGTTTTAGATACTGATGTGCAAGTAGAAATACTTTCAAAGGGCCAAAAAGAAAAAAAAAAAACAAATACAAAATAAGGTCATCTCACCATTGACAGAAATGTTTTAAAAATCTGGATATTATTGGCTGACCAGTAAATGGAACAGGTGCTGCAAATTTAGTTTTCCATCTATTTGGCTTTTCCAGGTTCAAAGTTAACATCGCCTCCCTTCAAGCATTCACAGTGAGTGTGTGTGTTCATGTGCACGTGCACACATATGCTTTTCCTGCTGTCTTGCTGTTCTTTGTATGTTTGGTGGCGCTGAGCATCGGCATTGGAAAACAGGCAACAGCAGGTTGAGTGCTGAATGAAAGTGTAGCAATAGAAGGGGGAGACTCAGTGATGTGCTACCGTGTATAAAACCAGGAGATTGAGGGGAAGGAGCAACGGCTCTTTTCCAATGTTTGCAAAAGGATATCGTGAAGGAAGGTATAACCATGTGCCATATAATTAAGGTTAAAACAGAACCACCAATCTTAGAATTGTTAGGCCCAGTTACAACCGCATGACACCTCACTGCCACTCAAAATTCCTGGGGGGCTAATGTCAGTTAAGCCTGAAGGAGAAGTAGGCTCAGGCGTTGCAGATGGGAACATTCTCAGATGAATCATGACAATTTAAAGGAGCAAGTAGAAGCAGAGAGAGAGAATAAGTAAATGACTTAAAGATCTCAGATGCTTGCAAAAATACATATCTGAAATGTCTGTAGGTGAAAATGTTATTTTAAATAATGGCAATTTTTGTCACTCGGGTTTTAGCACAAATACAGATTTTTTTTTTTAACTTGTCACACTAAAGGATTGCATAGGAGGAAGCAGAATTTTTAAAAGGGAAAAGGATAAAGGAAAGCTCAGTATCTGAAAGTCTGTAAGCTATAAAAACACATTGTGAATCCAGGAGAACCATTTTAACCCTAATTAGAACAGAACAGAAACATTCACTTGAGAGAAAAGAGGTGTGCCCCTTTATGGAAAGCCTCAAAGAAGAGGTAATTGTCCAAGTTCATTATTTTTCTTTGTTTTAGTGCTGTTTTCTTCATCCTAATTCCATATCAAACAAAGTAATTCATGACAATTTAGGGAACTCATTTTTCTGTTTTCCATTTTGGACATTTTGCTATAATGATTCCTCCTTTAGAGAGGCCTCTGTTTTCTTATCCACGACCTCTTTTCAGTGTCCTATTTTTTTCAAGACATTGACTTGTGTTTCCTTCAACACATTTTAATGTGCACTTTGATATTTGCTTCTTGATTAATAATAATCCTGCGAACATCATGATGCAAGTGCAGCCTGGACCACCTACGAGCGAGTCAGCTTCCACATGACTGATGGGAAATAGCATTGTTTTTTTTTTTTTTTGAATGTCTGTTTGATATTTTTCTTTTCCTTCTTGGAAACATCCCCAACATCGCATCTCATTTCAGATCCCCTCAGTTCTCCCTACTTCTCTGTCCTCCTTTTACTTCAGAGAAATGCTTCTTTCTCCTTTCCGGTTCCCTTCAGAGGAACGCTCCTTTCATTTTTTCCCAGACTCGGTTGCTGTCCAGCTCTATCCTGACAGTCTTGAAGGCTCATCAAACCACATCTGAATCATCAGCAGTGGAAAAAGACTTCAACTTTCTTCGAGAGTTTCAGAATTAAACTTCAGGAAGGGAGGAAAGCATTCCCATCTCCCTCTCTTAGTGTGACGGAGAAAATAAAACAGCAACATTCCATGTTAGAACAATCCAAACATTGTAGCCCTGCAGCACGTCCAATAAAAATGTTTATGAAGTGATTACTTAGCGTAGCTGAAGGCTACAGAGGATGGAAACCTTTCTTGCAGCTTGACCTGGGTCTGTGAGGCAGTTCTCCCACCAAGCAGAGGAAAGCCATCCTGTGCCGATGGTGGAGGGTTAGGGGTTTCTGGGATGTCCTCTTCTTTTTTGGTAAGATGACTGAATGAGGCTGAACATGGATGTGACACCTGGAGATGAAGCATTTTCTCTGTGACCACGAGGCAACAGGCATGCAGAGGAGAAGCCAGGCACAAATGTGTAGGTAGGAGAGACGTAAGGTACTGAGCTTTGCCAGGGCCCTGTCTTTTCCTCCACCCCACTGGAATAAAGTGATTTCCTGCCAATGGCTATAACCAGTTATGCAAATTGGCTTCTTTCATTTCAATTACCTGTTGTTCAAGACACTTGTTCACACTCATCTGAAATCCTTACTTTGACCAAGTCTCTGGAGGGGCAGTGCGTTATTCAACAAGTTGCAAGTAACACAGGCAAACCCACCTCCTTTATTGGCAGAGGCTGAGCTAATCCTGGAACTCTGTCTGCATCTTCAATGAAGTTTCTTTCTCAGAATCCATCCCCAACCATTAACTCACCATCACAGGACTTGTGAATTTCTTTTCCTTCCACTATTAACAGTTTGACACTCAGGCCTTCAGACACTGGGCAGGTTTTCCTTGCCGATTACCATTGCTCTCATGTTTCAATTGATTTCCTTTTCTACTTTGATCCATTTTGTGGAGTCTTCCAGAGTTTTTCTTCTTCTCCAAAGCTTATTAGCAACATTGAAGTTGTCCTCATTTTGAAAATATTCCTTCCTGGTATTACAATATTATAAGGCCATTAAGAAAAATGTGCTAGACATAATCTATATTACAAATGCAATTTAAGTTTAGTTTATTCATTTTAGATGTAGCGTGACTGAATTTATTAGCAATGTACAAGGGTTCATATATTTTTAGACTATTTAAATATCCAGTTTATACGAATCTGATTATCATGTCCTTAGATCTATATCTCATACTGTGTCGACAAGGAAAATGAGTGTATTGCTAGGGCATGCATTCCTGCCTTTGTAGTTAGTGTGTACAAAGGTGAAAACTTGGAGTTCATGTATAAAATGTTAAAATCACTCAATTATTTTGAAATCCCCCTCAGTTTTATATATTTAAGAACCTAGCATTCCTTGTGGCTGCAGATCATGTTGCAACCCATGTGACCGTCGGGAGGCCGAAGCTGCTGTCTGGGCTCGAGGGAGGAACGGGCTCTGGAGTCTGACACCCGGGACTCAGACACCTCTGTCACCTCGGTGTCTCACTTTGCCTCTCTGAACTTTAATGGTCTCAATTGTAAATGGCAACAATAATAGCTATTTAGTACTGTGGTGTTTTTGTTGTCTCTTAAACTTAGACATATAAAACAACAAGCCTTTTCTCTGACCAAAACTTCTACTCTCTAACAATTAATGACTTCATTCCCTCATGGAATCTTTAGAATTGACAAGGTTTATGCTTCAGATCCAGCTTCCTCTATCTCAGAATAACTTAAAAAATTTGGATGAATGCTACTATATTTTGTATTTGTGTTTATGACAAGTGTTCTTGTCTCTTTCTCTCTCTGTCACCTATGGCTTTGGTTATTGGCGATACACCAAATTTTGTTGATGAGCTTGTTAGCTTGTTAATTAACTGTTTAAGATAGAATTTTTTATACTTCATGTCATTCTCACCTAGGTTACTCCTGCTTGATCTGTGTTTTTCCCAAGCTTCAGAATAAAATAAATAGTCATGATTTGTCTTTGAAGTGGGCTTATATGAAGGTACGGTGGACCCTTGGGCACTAAGACTCACTGGGTAGGAAAGAAAACTCAGGATTAGCATGCCCAGTAAAGTGAAGGAGGCTGCCACTCAGAAGTTTCATCGTTTCATAGACATCCTGGACTTGTTCACAGGACATGAGATAGTATTCCTCAGAGATTAGATAATTCGAACATTTCGGGCTAGTTGCCCAAGGTTGTAAGACTCTTTTTGTTTCTGTTTCCAAGTGAAAGGCATTCATCACTTTTTTTTTTAACTTTATCTTCCTGCCTGAGGAAAGTAGGAGCTGATGAAAATGTTTTTCTACTGTATTTTATGTTAATGTAGTGGAGAGAGTTGGCGGATAGAGAGATGGAAGGAGAGAGGATCACTGCCCACCTCCCTCCGCCCTTGGAGCATCTGAGTCATTTCCATGGAAACTCCTTGTGTTCTTGATCAGTGAGTTTCTGTAAAGACAGGACCCTTTTCTTATTCAACTTTATGTTCCCCACAGTGTTTGTCTGATAAAAAGTTGTAGAACTTAGCTAACTCCCACAATGTCCCATCTATTGATAAAGTAAAATGGGTAATTTGTAGAAGATGCTTATATTTCTGAAGCTGGTACGGCAAAGTAGATAACTGGTGGGTGGTACCTCTAAGATCCAGAGACAACATCCGACCAGGAACTAGATAAGCAATAACCATTGGGGTGGTTTAACTTCTTTTTTCTGGAAAAAGAAGTTGTCATGTGGTGTAGCTGGGGTTATATTAGACTCCATGTGAAAGTTTTTTCATGGAAGCTGATTGGGGTCTTCGGAATCATGAGATCTGCATTGAAAGCTGAGCCGAAGCCCTTGATGCCCATGTAAGTTTCAGCAAGTTCTCTGATGTCCCTGTCCCTCTTGCTGCTCAGTGAGTGGTTAGCCTGAAGGATCTCCAAGGCCCCTTCAAACTCCAGCTATTTATTCTGTTTTACTCACAGCTCAAATGTTCATAAAATATTCTGGAATTGACAGTAAATGAGTAATCAAATTAAGTGAACAAAATGTGTCATTTTGGGGTATTTATACTAAACATTTAATGATCATTTTATTCCTCTGAAAATGAATATTTATTTTTGGTTTAGGCATTGAGGTATAGATTTAAGTGTTGCTGGCATGAATATTCTGGCCATTTTTATAAAAGAATAATACTCTTGGGAGATTAAAAATTCTAAGATGCAAAACAGCCTTGGGAATGTAAACTATATTTTAGTGAACCAAATTATTTTGCAATTGTCAAATGCATTTATATTCACATTCACAATAGATTTCTTTAGAGAGTTGTAGCATGTTTCAACCATTTGATTAAAATCTTTATAATATTTGAGGACACCTCTCCTAAAGGAACAAGTGCAATAGAAACAGATGTAGAAATCAAATAAGATAATATATATGGAAAAAGTTAAGTTATAAAGTGCTATATACATGTAAAGAAGTACTAAAATTAGGTGTGATATAGTTACTGAGATTATGTAATTTTTTCCAGATAATTAAAACAAACTGACCAATTCGATGTCATGTTTTTATTTTTATTCTTGTTATGTAGTCTCAAGTCATTCAACAGTCTCATTAGAATTCTATTCTTTACAGCTGCTGATTTTCCTAACGTGTTGATCTGGGCTAATGGATACCAAAGCTAACCAGTTCTTGTGGCGTAAGACTCTGTGGGCTTTCTGTGCTACTACCTGGGGAAGCGTTAGCTGTCTGTGTAGGCTGGTGACATCCCTGTGCCAGCAAGAGTGTAGTGGAGGAAAAGTGGATATTGAACTTGCACTCTAAGGACAATGGACTAGGAATTGGGAAGAACTGCACTAGAAGGGGAGGGTCGGCACTGTCCAATTATAGTCATTTAATTGGATCAGACTCATCAGTAGCAGAGGCTGGCTCCTCTTAGGCCACGTGGGGATGGAGGCTGCCTGAGGTAGTGTGAGAGGCCGCGACCCCTGCATTCGCTAGCTTGCCTCACAAGGCCCGCGGGCGCCCGCAGCAGCATCCTCTTCGCTCTCGGTGAGTGTGTAAAGGGGCTGCTAAGGTCCTTTGGTACCTTTTTTTTTTTTTTTTTGCAAAGACTAAGCCTTGGGAGTGTCTAGAAGAAAAGTCAGCATCCTGGTATTGAGTGGGTTTGGGACCCTTCTTTTGTGATGAGGAGAAGCAATGAAAATACAACTAATTGTTCCTCATGATGAGTACACAAGTCAATTTCAGTGCTCAGTGAATAATGAACTTCCCAGTCTAATACATGTTAAGCCCCCCAAATATACGTAATGAATAGAGGAAAAAGAAAACAAGCAAATTATAATAAAAATAGAATAAAGCATATGTTTTCTAGATGAGTTTTTATGTCCAAAGTTGCTATTTTGTGTCCTTATCCTAGTTGTTTGCATTGTTTGCATAGAAAAATATTTTACCTCTCAAAGATTCAGCCACTTGGTCTCGCCCTTTCTGGCCCATCATCCCAGACTTAGAGGAAGCACTTCTGGGATGCGGGCAGCAGCCTGCACACTGTTCGCCTGGCTGAGGGGTTAGGAGCTAGGGGATGATGAGAGGTAAGCTGTACCTGGTGAATTCCATTCTTTCTCTGCAGTTCTGATGATATAATTGTGTGCCTCATGTCCGCCTGCTCCCTATGCACAGAGAGCAGAATTAGATTCATGGAGGCAATAGAAAAATCAGCATTAGAATGCAGATTCCCCAGAGTTATACTCAATTGCTTGCTTCACTGAGCCATGTTGCTTCCGAGGTGATTCTAAATCTGTCCTGGTGTCTTGCAGGTATTTTAGACATCTGCCAACCAGGCCTATAAAGGTGGTTTATGTGGACATAACCTTACACTCTCTGAACTTCTGCTTCTTTTTTAAACCAGATGATTTTTAATAACGCAATAAACATCTGCTAAATATACACTTGATAAATCCCTATAAAAACTAATCTCATGACAAAGAAATGAAAGGGATGGGTAAGATATGCCATGTACGTGATTTGAATACAGTCTGATCTTCACTGGGACTGCCGTTTGATTACCTTTGGTCCATGCAGAATTTGTGTTTTTTTGCACTGGGTGTCAGTGGTCATCTTTATGTTGATGTGAGAGGCTTTTATTAGAGAAATTATTAATAGAATGCATATCCTTGATATTCAGAATCCTTTCCAAATAAACAACTTTCAAAATGAAAATGACTGTTACCTCTATTTAACATAACATACGACCTTCACAATTTGTAGAGGACTAAATGCTGCCGACAGGCACTCTTTCCTGGTAGTCATTGACTTTAGGAAACATCTGAAAACAGACAGTTCATTGCAGCTTTTCCCCCCAATTTCCCTGCAAAGTTCTCTTTCTTTGTTTCATTAAAATCAATTAGGCATATTGCACCGGCAGAGATTAATGCTGCTAAGTGTCAATGATGTGTCTGCTTTGAAAAAACTATTGAGCCGAAGAGTAAACAGCAATACAATAAAAATGCCCTGATACCTTCCTTGCAGGAAAGCGAGAGCAGTGTGAGGGCAAGAAGAGTAAAGAAGGGGCTAATAATAGTTGTTCCCTCCATCAATTTCAGTAGTTTATGTGCCCAGAAAATCAACGGCATAGGCACACATATAACAAAGCAAACCCGAGAGAAAAGACGTTAGCTGGTGTGTCCTAGCTGGTGGTTGCAATCTTTGACATAAATGTTCTCAAGAATGTGTTAAAAATTAAATAGTCCCCTTTCCTCTTCTTGATGGCTCAGATTTTCATTAATTAGCAGCATTCTTGAAAAGTCTTATTGTCCTCTAGGCTTATGGATTATGTTGCTCATCTCTGAAATCTCGTTTCAGTAAGAAATTTCTCCCTAGGCAGAAAAACACCAGATACAACAGAAATACTTCTCTCAGTGGGAAACCAAGGTAAAGGCTCAGCGATCAGTGACCAGTGGGAACAGCTGGGAGACCAGATCTGGCCCACTGCCTGTTTTGTAGGGACCTCGTGTATCAACAGCGATTTCCTTACATATTTAAATGGCTGAAAAAGTCAAAAGTAAAGTAATAGTCTGTGCTGCGTAAACATTATAATGCAAACGTGTATAAAGCAAGTTTTACTGACACGCAGCCACACCCATTCATCCGCTGCCGCGTTGTCCGCGGCTGCTTCAGCAGAACCACTGCAGAGTGGAACGCTGCGGCATTGCCACGGGCTCCGCGTGAACCACAAAGCCTGGAGTGTTTACCTCGGAGAAGCGCTGCAGGTCCTTGGGCTAGACAGTTATCTAAGGACAAGTCTGAAGCTTGAATTTTAGTGTGCCATCATTTTTCTTTCTGTGCCCATTAATTTTCAAGCATAAAGGAGAGGAAGAAAAGTTGGTAAGGGGACAAAGGAAAAGACATTGCGGAAGTTTGAGTTTTATTTAAGAACTGAAAATTATTCTTTGTATTAACATTAGTCAGGGTGTTCCAGAAAAGCGGAACCATTATGAGGTATGTCCAGGAAGTATCCAGCCATGTACTATGAAAATGGGGGCATTTATTGAAGAAGACACAAAACGCAAGAAACATTGAAGATTGGGCAATGACACCTCAGTCCCCTACCAAGTGTGCACCCTGGGACCTCACACGGTTCTCCCAGTGCCTCTTCCACTGTTCAAAACACTCTGCAAGATCCTTTGTTGGCACCACCATCAGCAGCTCTGTCGTATTTTCCTGAATCTCGTCAATGGTCTGAAATCTATTTCCTTTCAAAGATGATGTTAGTTTTGGAAAAAGCCAGAAGTCGCAGGGCACCAAATCTGGGATGTAGTGGGGTTGAGTGACCTGGGTGATTTGATGTTCCAACAAAAAACTGCATGAGACCTGATGCATGAGTAGGCATGTTGTCCTGATGAAGCTGCCAATCACCACTGCCCACAGCTGTGCCCATTTTCATTGTGTTGCATCTTTCTTCATCTCTGGTTACGACCTCCTTGAGGAAACCTGGTTCACTTGTAGTGGTTTCAATCAAGTCCTTAGCAACTGTAGCATGATGGATATTCCTTCTGCTTGGTAGCAGAAGCCCAGAATAAACTTTGCCACAACACATTTCATGCAAATTGCTGCATCAAAATCTTGGACACAGTAGTTTTTGAATCCCCAGATCAGCTTCTAGGTCTCACATGGTCAGTCACCAACCTTTTGTTGGTTGCAGCCCGTACACGTTCAACAGTCTCAGGTGTCCTGCTTGTTGCAGGCCTTCCAGAACGTGGATCACTTTCATCAGATTCTCGACCATCTTTGAAGCATTTGTGCCACACTTTTATTTGTGCTGCACTCGTTGCATCATCCCTGAAAGCCTTCTGAATCATCCCAATAGTTTCCATGGAGGAATGAAAATTTGATGCAGATTCATTGCTCTACTCGCTCAGTCATTTTGACTGCAACGGTCACACAGTGCACATGCTCACTCAATGGTGTCTACTAACACCATTGACTAACACTGACACTGACTAGTACAGTGAAGTTGTCATTATTCACACATGTGCATTCCAGTCCACTCTCCTTGGCTGCCAGTTTACACTGATGTCATGCATTGCTCTCATTATGTTAACAATGGATGGACTTTTACAAGACGGACCTTGTACATGTGTGTATATATATATTTATATTACTATTTCTAGCTAATATAATTTATCTTAAATGAAAAAGTGGATTGCTTTTTTGATTACCAGTGACTTCTGTAAATATACTAATTTATCTTATTATGATATATACTATTGTACCTTATGGTGTGCATTGCACACCTGTGGACTTTTACATACACATGTAATTCATAGTTCCAAACTCAAAGTGTAAATAGGTATTCCCATTATTAAGAATTATAAACCTAGGATCCTTGGTGATATGTAATCCCCTACAAACCATTATGGGTCCTATTGAATGATAAATGATCAATACATTTAAACATGTAAATCAGCATATTTAAAGATTATTGACTCTCTAGACTAAGAGTCTTGGTAGACATCAGGAAGCTATGAAACTATGTTACTTTATGAGAACGTGTGAGGTTGGAATTCTCCCAAACTGTATATTCTGTTTTTGTTGTCATTATTGTATATCAACCAATAAGTCATTCAGGGTTCAATGATGGATTGGGAAATGGAAATAAACTAATTTCAGTAGAGAGTGTCATTTTGTCTCTCTACGCTCTGTCTCTATCATCCCAAGGAAGTTACATCTCATGCTAATAGAGTCTCCCCATATTCCTTGTCCTTATTTTACACAGCATTTTCTTGACATAATATAGCCCTGTATTATGGTCTGGTTAAATATAATTAGTTTTTATTTCACCAGAGATAATAGATTCTTGAACTTATGAGAAGTCGTTTAGTGTTTGTTGGTTATACATGTATTTTTAGACTCGCCCTTTAAAGTAAAATGTCATGGTTGATTTTCTCAAAAGTACCCATTTGTATTATGATTTAAAAATGCAAAAGGTAATAATTTGATTTTAATTATTGGAACTAGGGTTTAATTATAAAGGAATTCTTCCTTCCCTCACATAAGAAAATGAATCAATAGAGTTCTTCATGTGGCTGTAGAAGAGAGAGTACAAATAGGGCTGGGTCATACCCTGGCAGCGCAGCATTAGTATTTATTCGTTTGTAGAGTTTTCCACCAGATATTTTCAACATAGAATATTGAACAAGTTTGTGTTTTTCTTTCTTAGTTTTATTTATATCACATTTGCATGTGTTTAAATTTAACTCGGCGTTTTTCCATACAGCGCTGAATTGCTCTTTTGGTTGATATTAAAAATTGTTTTGAGGGCTTCAAATCCATTTTTGTGTTGTAAACCTTGCAACTTTTTTAAACAGTACATCTGGAAAGGAATGTTTTCCTTATTACCTGATTTTGTAAGGGTGTGTAAACTTAGGAGTCTGAAAAAAATTTCCAAATCTTGTGTTTCTCTCAACCCTTCTTTCCTCATTGCTTGTTTTTAATTTCTAAAATCAATGTGCAAAGCTTCAGTTCTGATTTTGACTTTATTTATTTATTTTTTGGCATTGTCTATTTTCTCCTTGACCGTTCTTGTATCCAGCCTGGCTTTTAGCTTGGGGCTGGGAGGTGCCCAGATGTAGTGAAAGAAAAAACATCTTGAACTCACAAAGGAGTGAACACGTACTCTCTTTGTACTACTGCCTCACTGTGACCATAGCTGAGCTATTTAATTCCTGTGGGTAAAGCACCCTGAGAGTACGGACTGGCTCCCTGTGCTGATGCTCCATCTTTCCCTACTACCCTGGACCTGACCACCAACCCTGGCATCTTCATTCATTCAACCATTGTTAGTGATTCCAAAGCGTTTCCGAATTTCTGGCGGACTTTTGGATGTTAAAATGCTCTGAGTTCTTACACTGCAATTAGCTTGCTGTCTTACAGTTTTCTATATTAAGGATGTTATTATTTACAATGTGAAGTTGGCCTTCGTGAGGGTCACAGTCCTGATCCGATCTTTTGGTTATTTTCCCTTTTTTCAGGTGTAGTAATCAAGTGTTCCGCACCGAACTTCCCACATTTAACTCATGTGCCGGAGTCACTAATCACTTTGATTTATTTGTATAAATGATAAGAAATGGTGGTAGAAGTTGAGAGAATAATATTGAAAGTGTTGGTTGAGCAATTCTTCAAAGAATATCATGAAATTTCCTATACTGTGTTTATTTCTGAATTAAGATTTTAAGTTCAATAGTTATCATTTTTATACTATATAGAATAATATTTGGCAAGAAATGTAACAAAAGGTACTGGAAATGACACAGTTCAGTTTTATGAAGTAGCATTCTCTGAGATTTTTCATAATTATTTGATTTAATATCATTCATTGTTGTTAAATACAGTTTCAATTAAGTTTGGGGAGTGACATTGGTTAACAAAATTACATAGGTTTCAAGTATTGCTAAATATATTTGATAATTTTAATTTGCACTTTAGTTCCTATTTTCATTGTAAATATTTAATAAGCAAGTAAGACTTCAGGCACAAACTCAAGCAAAAAAATTCTGAAACACTGATCTGCATCTACCTCCCACCCATGATACGATATTTCTTAATCCATTATTGCTGTAGCCAATATCTTTAAAAAAATAAGACCCCTACTTAAAATTTCAGGATGGCATGAATTGCTAACCTTATGAGACCCAATTTTCATGCAAAGCACCTAAGATTATTCAAGTAAAACTTTTTTCAAATAATGGTAATGGGGAGGCATCTCAAATTTGTCCAATCCCAGTGCATCTGGAGAGATAGACTTGCTTGCCTGTGTTGTTGGGGAAGAAAAGAAAACATCGGAAGGAAGAGAGTCCAGATGAATACTCTTGCTGCAATTAGTGGTGATGCATGTAGAGAACTGCTAAGTATCTATGACTAATCGAAAGAGACAGGGCTGTCCCTTGCTAATCACAGGAGATATTGGCCTGTCCACATAGGAGAAAGGAGTGATTATATCAAAAAGAGCAGTCAGCTATTACGAGGGTGAGCTCTGTCAGGAGTGTCTGTGAATGATAAGATAAAAGGACAGAGATAAAATAAAAAGCAGTATTAACAGTCTTTAAATAAGAAGACTTTTTTTGTGCTCATGTATTGAATTAAAAGATGCTTTCTTTTGTTTTCTTTTACCAGATGTATTTCAAAAGAACACTGCTTTATGACAATGAAATTCATTGTCACAAAAAGCTAGTCATACGTAATAATTGTTTTTCATAATATTTAAAGGACTTAAACCTTTAATTTTAAAAAATATTCTTTGAAATAATCTTTAAGTGCTGATTATAGCCTAATATCAAATCAAGTGCAGCAGAAAGGATGAAACCCAACAAAGAGGTGGGCTGAACTCACTGGTGTGGTAACGGAATTCTGTGTGTTTTTGGTCTGCCATTATTTATGAAAATATGCAGTCAAGTCTCAGGTTTTTAGTTCACAAATGATTCTTTTCTGCCAAACACAGGTTTGGCTTTTAAGTTTTGTTGTTGCTGAGGCTCCTGTTTGGATAACAGCTGTGGATAAGCAAATACTTTTTTCCGGAATCGGTAGATGGAAATTATCTTATTTATGAGTTGTTGCTGAACCTTCTCTGATCTGTCATTATCAGGGTCTTTGGAAATGTCCCCCTTTTCCACATCATTGCATAAATCTACTAGTCAAAGAATCACACAAAAATTTATAAAATTCAGATTTTTATAAATTAATATAAATATGTATTTTTAATTTCACAGCTCTAATGCCTGAGTATGATTTTAAAAAATCATACTGTTGAATAAAAAATATTCTGTTGAATAAAAATCTCAACAGAATTTTGTGGACAATTTTTTAATTCTTTTCTATAGAATGCACATAGTAACTTCAACAAGACAATTAATACAGAATCAAAGCAGATAATACTCTCAAAACATATACGTACCAGACATTGTTGTAAGTACTTTTACACAGATTCATTAACTGGGCCCAAATGACAACACTATGGTTGGTTCCATTTTTATCCTTTTTTACGTAAGTGGGAACTCAGACAAGGAGTTCAAATGCTTTCTTAAGATCACAGAGCCTTTTCATTTAACAAGAATTTAAATCTGTATAATCTGGCTGGAAAGTCTGCCAGTTTCATTATCACAGTATTTTTTCCTTGCAGGGCAAAACAGTGACAAAGTTCTGTGGCCAGAACTTGGATTTAGTAGGGTAGGATAAGCTTGACTTAAATTGCTATGGAATAAATAGAAGGAATGGGTGTATCCTTAGCTGTTTTTGTTCTTTTAATGATTGCTGTAACTCAGATGCAAAGACAGGACTCTAGAGACCAGGCATAGATTTTTGGTTGCCTGAAACAACTTTGTCTTATTAAGCCATGAAGGGATTAATATAAATTGATAGCCTCAACTAGCTCCCACCAAAATTCCTTTGAGTATTTACTTAACTGCTTTACTACATTTGTTCAATTCTAAGACACCATTGATTTTAGAACAACATCTGGGTGCAGGGAGGTTTTAGCTAAAATGCCAGGAACTCACTGAATGTCAGATACACGCAGTTTTGGAAATTAGATGGCACACTACTGTTCGTAACTATCCTTGGGTAGTTTGTCCTTATAGGTGACTTGCTGACTCTCAGGGGTTTGCCCGTGACAGCGACTGACATTATTCTGCAGAAGGCAGGGCACAGATAGTAAATATAACTTTCCTGAGTTGGGCTGCTGTGAGCTTGATCTCATGGAAGTTTATTTTTCTGATTTTCCCCATCCCCAAAGGGCATTTTTTGCCTCAGCCTGAAGAAATCTCACCTTATCCTCCTAACTGTGTGGAACATGGACCAGCGGTTACAGGTCCTGGAAGCTTTGCTCTTTGGATGGGGTTACGCTTGCCTTCCAGACATGGCCAGCGGCCACAGCCTTCCTCAAAATGTTCTTCTAAAGGCAACATGGCGTTGCCATCTGACAGTCCCAAGTGAGCACGTCCTTCAAGTGAGGTTTTGCTCATCCTGGTGTTTCCTCAACTGGCCTCGCACATTACAAGAGTCACTAATACAATCTGTCCCCTCCCTCAGTGTGACCTGGGCAGCACTGCACTGAAAGATGCCCCCGGGACAGCCCTGTGCCCCGGGGCTCTTGGAGTTGCTGCTTGCATGTGATACGCTTAACTTCCCTGAACAAAGCCAATGGCGTGTTATCTAGTACACATTTATTTTAAATGGTGCTATTGCCCTCCGACATTTAATCATTTCTACCCTCCCAGTTTGGGCTCTAGGTGCCCTCATGGTGCCCATAGGTGCCTGCATACATCCATCCACAGGCCTGCTCTATGAGGCCTTCACCGGGCTTGCTCTCTCTCAATTAGATGTGTGCTTGGGTTTGCTAGTTCTGGATGAGAGTTCATTTGATCTTCAGATAGTTTTCCTGCTTATCCATAGTAATCAGTTGGCAGTAAAGCTGGTTTTGGATTTGGGCAGCTGGGGTGTCGAGTTTGCACACTCAATCACCACACCTTGCTACTGTGAGGAGGGGAGGCGGCTTTAGAGTTGGGGTCAGGGGTATTTCACCCCTCGTGGTCTCAGTATCCTCCATGATTCCACGAGGATGGAGGGTTGTGAAAGACATGTGAAGGGGTGGCAAAGGTTTGGTCAGAGACCTCCCACTGCTGTGGCTTTTCCTAATGCTCAGAAAATCACAGGGACTGAGGGTGCTGAGGGAGAGTGTTGGGTGAGCAGACATCCAGGATGAGTAAAGAAGAGAAGCTTCCAGATGACAGTTGGCATGGAATGTCACCGTGAGAATTTTTTCTGTATGTGAAAGGTGCTGTTCTATTCACGTTTAGTTAAAGCGGAATCTGAGTTTTCAGATCCAGAAGGTCTGTGGGTAAAAGGGTAAAGGGTGTTTCAACTGGTTTGAATCTTGAAGGAGGACAGGTTTGCAAGAGGAAGAGTGATTTGTGGTGTAGATATTTCACCTCCAGGTTCCAGCCAGAATATGGTTCCAGCCAGAACAGCTAGTCAGTGGGGCTCCTCTGGATAAGTTGTCAGGGACAGATGATGGTTCTGCCACTGTGATGTCAGGCTTTTCTGCCAGAAGGACTGTGCAGGCCTCCCACTTGAAGTAACTGGTCAGCTACATCTCCTCTGATCCAGTTGCACACTGTTATGCATATCTGATAGGACTGTCCTTGTCTATGACTTGACATAGATGGAAAAAATTATACAATGATTTCTATGACAAGATTTTAAACATAGCAGAAATTGTCAAGATGCTCCCTCTATAAAGCTCCTCTTTTCTATTGTGCAAAAATTCTTCTGCCAAAATCAAGGACTGAAAGAGAAGTTTTGCCCTGTTTAGATTGTATTCCTGTACTTTCATTACTTCAAAAACATTCTTAACTATTTATTTATAGCTTAAAACTGTTCTGAGTGTATTATAAGGAGTCACTGGGCACAAACTATATAAAACAGTAGGCAAAATAATCACAAAGTTCAGGACATTCCAAGGTTTGGTTCATTATTTCACCATCACCAGACTTCTTTTCATGCCAAGCAGAGTTTTGGTCTTCTGCTCCTGGCTCCTGATTATATTTCTAACCCTCCTATTTCTCCCCATCTCTATGACTACCTCCCTTTGCTCAGGCCACCACCGCCCCTTGCCTGGATGCTGCTGCAGTTTTCTAACCGTTCTCCCTCCTTTCTACCTTAGCCGCCATCCTGATCCTCGTTCACGCTGCAGCCAATGTCATTTTTCTGGTGCAGAAATGCAAGTCCCTTTAAAGTCTTTCAATTCTGCCATATTTTGCTTAATTGAAAAGTCCAGGGTCTTTCAGGACCTCTTTCTTTACCTTTCTAGTCTTCTGTCTCGGCACAAATGCCCTTGATTCTAGGATTTTGATTAGAAAACGGTTCTGTCCCTCATTTCTATCCTCTCTCTTGTCACCTGGCTGATTCCTGGCTCCTTCTTCAAGTTTCAGCTTGAATGTCACTTCCTATAAGAAGACTTATTGTTTCCTTTAGACTAATTTAGGTATTCCTTCTTTGTGCTTCCAAGCACCTTTACTTTCTTCTTTCTCATGTAAATGTTCCTCTTGACATCACCTGCTTCTTCCAAGAGCGTAAGCTCCTCGAGGCCAGGGTACACGGCATTTCATGACTGTATCTCAGTGTTGAGCCCAGTGTCTGGCGCCAAGTAGGTGATTGTATGTGAATAAATTGAAAGGATTTGACATTACTCCACAGCAGTCTTTCTCAGTTCCCTTGAATAAAGAGGACATAGCATGAATTTTAGAATTTTCTAGACATGAAGCTGGGTTTTTATCATGAGATGACCTGGAGGGTGTCTGATATATTAAGCTGATTCCCGTGTCTTCCTGAATCAGAAATGTTCCTGATCCAGCTCTTCAGAGACATTCTGCCTATCTTAAATGTCTACAGTATGGTTCTCACCTGCTCAGAAATGTTCCTGAACCAGCTCTCCGGAGACATCCAGTCTGTCTTTAAACCATCTTTCTCTTGCTTTTAGGTTCCTTATCCTTGGATTTCACCTCTGACTCATCATGCTTTCCTCTTGCTCACATGTCCACACCATCCATATGGACTGAAACTTTTTCTTTAAATAGTGCTTTTTGTTTTGGTCAGAATCTGGGCAATCAAAATTCCACATATAAATCCCATTAGGTAACATATATACAAATGGATATAAAGCCAAAGAGCTTATGCAAATACATGTGTCTCTGGGGAGACATGTTCTTTCTAAGGGTGGGTGGTGATAGAAGAGATTGTATGTGACTAGGCAGTAGGTATTGCAGGCCGAGATACAGAAAGTCTGTAGCAGCCATTTCAGGATCCCTTCAACTGGTACACTAAAGCACAAATGCATTTTCACCAAAAGTAAGCCAAATTCAAAGTAAATGACTGCAAATTCTCAAAAGTCTTTGAACTGTATTTTTATGTTAGACATTAGACTTAGTGTGGTGATCACATTATTCAGTATATAAATGTCAAATCACTACATTTTACATCTGCAACTAATATTGTGAATCAACTATACTTAATAAAAAAGAAAATAAACCCTGATTTAACATTAAAAATATGAGATTGTGTAGCCTCTGTACACACTGATTTACAGACAGTTCTTATACTGACACAGTTGTGAATGAGTGAAGTAGGAAGTGAGGTTGTAATTTTGTACAGATAGATTGTTTTCATCTATAGCATTGGTATCTTCTTTTTTCCCCCAAGATAGCTCTTGGGTAAGTGACATTTTAAGAAGCCACTGGAAGACAAATAACAGCATCTGATTACTTTAGGGTTGATCGTTAACAACACGGTTGTACTAGTGACATTGTTTATAGTGTTCAATGAAATGCCAATTTAATGACACTCCACATTTAGACAGCACTGCTGAGCTTTTATGTAGTTCCAGGCCAGAGGATTGACCAGCTGTCCACCCTCGCTGACCTACCACATGCCTTTCTAGCTTTCAAGGATGTAGGTGATTGCTAGTCCTGAAGGAGACGAGCTATTGTCCAGCTGTATCTGTGGTGCCCTTCTTAATAGGAAAGGAATTGACACTCTTCAGAGTGCCAAGTAGCCACAGAAGCCTGGGTCTGGGTACTATTACCCTTGGCCTTTTGTTTCATGAAGCCCTGGCTGGCCACCCCCCTGCAGCTCACACCTTGCCCTCCGAGAGGAACCATGGCTGCGTTACCACTGACCGAGCAGCTGCAGGGTATCTCTGCCACCAACCAACTCACTGGGGCTTTTGGAAATAAGGTTTTCACACCTGAAAATATTTCCATTCCGGGAGTGTGAGGAAACAAACCGCCCAAGCGCTAATATCCCGCTACCGATAATACGAACTGCAAGCCTTGATAATTTGCATCTAAAGAAACTAGCCTGAGCCTGGGCTGCTACTGAAATGTGTCTTTTACTAATAGACTTCTAGAAGTAGCAAATGTTTTGCTTTTTCATATATGGGGAAGAAAAAAAAAAGTGAGGTCATCTTTGCTCTACAGTCTCACTAGCTACTTGTTTAGATATATTTTAGAGATAGCCTCCAACCGAAACTCGGAAATGTTACTACATCTTGGAGGTGTGGTTCCCATCCCTTCCTTATTCCTTCAAACAAGTATGTAGACAAGAGCCAAGCAGGTTATTTTTCCTGATGATAAAGACACACGAGAGAGAGAGAGTCTCTGTCTCAGGAGACTTCATGGTCTCCTGAAAAAAAAAAAAAGAGACAAATAAGCAGAAAAATATAATGTAGTGCAAATAGGATGATGATGAAAGTGGTAGTAAACTCAGCAATACAAAGGAGAAAGACATGCTTGTCAAAACCACATGGGAAAATAGAGTTAAAGAGACCACATGCAGAAAAAATGGGTTGAACTGTCACTCTGAGGTTATTTCAGTATACAGTCAACATCTAGAATATAAAATTTTAAATATACCACACATCACCTACGAGGAAAATCCATGGAAAGAATTGCATCAAGTTAAACAATGTGAGAATAAATACCTTGCTTGAATTCTTTAATACAATGCACAGCAATATCTGACATATAGCAATTGAGAGGAAGGGAGAGAGAGAAAATTGGTGCAAGGGAGAGGCATCAACCCATTGCCTCCCCTACGTGCCTGGACCAGGGATCATAGGCACCCAGGCTGGGGATGGCACCCACAACTTAGGTACGTGCCCTGACTGGAAATCAAACCCACAATCCTTCAGTTATGTGATGACATGCTAATTAATTGAGCCACACTGGCCAGGGTACACAGTAACTATTCTTAGTGGAAGGTGATCAAAAGTTTTTTTTAATTGGAAATACATATTTTATTAAGGACCTCTGTCCCTATCATCTCTGTGTGTCTGTCTCAATCTGGAGACACAGAGAGAGGGAGAGAGTCGTATATCAGATATCAGATACTAGTATTACACAGGACCTCTCAAGGAACCCTATTTTATGGCAAACCACATTTTGAGAAATTTTATTTTAACTAAATTATGAGAAGAGACAAACTATAGTATAACACACTAGTTTACCATGGTACACTTCTTTTTTCGTCATAGTGGTTTTGTTTTGTTTTTGTCACATCTAGCTGTTCAAGTGAGAATTTAATTAAACGTTTCTTACTTGAATAAATAGCCTAATGAGATGAGTGGTGGCCAGTGACTGGAGGGGACTGTCCTTGGTGACTGATGGTTCTGCGACTGCCATGCTGACAACCATGTCATGTTGCATTTCGACCTTTAAGTAGCGTTTGCTTTCGAGCAAAGTTGGTCCAAATCAGCATCTTGAGTCAGAATTCTTCAGGTGGACCTTAGCAATCCAGCTATTTTTCCTGTAGGATTTTAGGTCAATAATTAGAATAAATAATATTTCTTAACTTGTGAAACATTGTCACTATAACCCCATGTAAAGTTTCTTCCTTATGTAATTTTATTTGATCTCAATTGCTATCTGTTATCTCTTTTTAGAAAACCATCTAACCAGGTCCATTTAGTTCTTTGATTTTGCATGCATCTTTAAAAAATGTCCATTGTTTTTGATGTTATCTTTTTTCTTAAATACATGTTATTATATAATAGATATTTTGCTGTAATAAACCCTTTTTCTTTTTTTCTCTTTTTTAAACATTTTATTTACTTATCCTTAGAGGGGAAGGGAAGGAGGAGAGAGGGGGAGAAATATCAATGTATGGCTGCCTCTTGTGTGTCCCTTGCTGGGAACTGGCCTGTAACTCAGGCATGTGCCCTGCCTGGGAATTGAACCATGATCCTTTGGTTCGCAGGCCCGTGCTCAATCTACTGAGCTACACCAGTCAGGGCTAAACCCTTTTTCTTACTTGTTTAACTCAACACATGTTTTTAGATGTATTTATATAGTTGTAGTGTATATAATTCATTTATTCTAACTGATCCTTATTTCCCATTGTGTATAGCTGAGATTCTGATGTTTGGATTTTGAGTATTTGCATACTTAATTTCACTAAATGCTGTCAGAAGGTCTCAGAGTGTTTGCACTCCCACCAGAAGTGCATGGTGGTTTCCGCCAATCTATTCGTTACAGAGTAAGAATTTTCAACACAAAATGTGTGCAGATTTCTATAGAAGTAAATCTCTGTATTGATTATTATATGATATATATTTTAATAAAAAAGTTCTGGCATAGCTCGTATTAAGGAGATTCAGGGCCTGGATGGATCAGGTGAAAATACTACAGAATGAGAACTGACTGCCTGTGTATAGGCGTTCCTTTATTCTCAGTCTGATGTAAAGCTTTAACGTAGTTAAAAACCTCTGGTGATATTAGTTCCCTGCTATCTGTGTATTGCTAATGAGCCCTACTTTGCCTAAGTCGTGATTATAGTGTCCTACAGGACTTTTTTGAAGTTTTTCCAATCCTAAAGTCTGTTAGGCTGTTTGAGAAATGAAAATCTCTAGCAAAATTAAGAAAATCCAATTCGGCACCTGCTTAAATGGTTGTTTCACAATATGGTGAAAAGTCAACTTTAACTCTTCACCGAAGGCATTTTCTGACTTCCACGTCGGTCCTTGGGTGCGTGAAAGACAACGCGGGGGGGCCAGGGCGCACTTGCTGGTTTATTTGAGGCAGTTATCTCAGTTAGTGCCACAGATGGCTTTATAGTGGCATTTGGATGAATATAACTGATAAATCCCAGTCCACTTACTTTCTAAATTCACCGCTGAGCATTGTTGAATCACTGACCTTCTAACATTTACAAATCCAGGGCTATTTGAGATGTAAGGATAGCGATAAAGGATTGAGACTCTGAAGTTGAACTCTGAAATTAGACCTGGAGAAAATGTTAATTGGGGATAGTTTAAGATCATTTTTCATTTTACAAGTAAGGAAATTGAGGTGGTGCAGATAGAACCGGTAGGTGATTGGGGTCAGGATAAGTCGCTGTGAGAGAGTGTCACCGGGACACGGCCACCTCGCCCGCCACTCACTGGTGGCTCTGTCAGCAAAACTGAACCCAAGTATTTGGAGCTGAGAAAAATATGCTTCCTAATCTTAAATCATCTGAAATCATCTGATTTACTTAGAACAAGCACAAACTAATCAGCTAAACTGCCTTAGGCCCACCACTTTCATCCTTATTCATAAATAACACTTCACGCATAATAAATGCTTGATAAATATTTGTTGAAATGAATTAAATTTATTCAAGGATAAATATAACATAACACATCTCTCCAAGGCTTCACCACATTAATATC
The DNA here is from genome assembly GCA_004027475.1 of Anoura caudifer. Taxonomy (NCBI): domain Eukaryota; kingdom Metazoa; phylum Chordata; class Mammalia; order Chiroptera; family Phyllostomidae; genus Anoura; species Anoura caudifer. The sequence continues at coordinate 156,968 of PVKU01000749.1, read as the reverse complement.
CCTTCATGAATGTCACCAGCTCTGAGGTTCTGCCTACTCAGGAACGGTATCTGTCCTTTACCTAAAAACGGTGATTCTGAGGGACCCAAAGCAGGTGGTCTCCAGTGGGCTCAAGAAAACATCACCTTGTATTGGTTTGCTCTGACTCGAGGAACCCCCGTTATGTCTCTGTTCTCTGCCCCAGTCACTCTAATACTCACCCACAGGGCAGTCCATCCTGCTATAATGGCCACCGTGGCCTACCAAAGGCCAGCAGCTTCTAGTGTCAGGGATGCAGGGGAAGAATGACTCTCCCGCCTGTCTGTGGTCCTCCTCCTCCCCCAGCACTGCTGCATCAGCCAAGCTAGGAGGTAGGTAGAGGAGCTGATATTTAAAGTCAGTCTGGCTTCAGTCTCTCTGTTACTACCTTAACCTGACATTCCACCCTCTACATCCCCTCCACCCTCTGGGGATCCTGCACAAAATGTCTTTCTTCCATCTTCAGCCAAACAAACACCAATTGCACTTACATTTCTTAACTAGGTCCTTTGTAGGGGAATATGCTGGGAAAGGGCTTCCTCTAGATTTATTTTCTGTGTCTCAGCTGTGCTCCAACTTTCAATCCAACTCGTTGAGATAAAATAGCAGTATTTTTACTCTGTGATGTGTATTTCATACTTCTTTGCATCTTCATACTTACTTATTGATCTAAGACATACAGTCTTACTTTGAAAAGCCACATAGCACTGTTCAATTGTTTGTTATTCTATCCGATACATTTCCTTTGTGAGGCTGCTGCATTAACAATAACTCTAAAATCTCGGTGACTTACAACACTATTTATTGCTCACGGACGTGCAGATCAGCTCTGGCATGGCTGGGCCCTGCTGGGCTCAGAGAGGGTCAGCTGGGCTTGGATCCAGGCTGCAAATCATATTCAGGCTTGCTCAGTATTTCTTCTCATTCCAGGGGCCACTGGGGTGTTCTTCTCATGGCAGATGGCAAAGGCACAGGTAGCAGGAAATACCAGTCAAGGATATTCAGTGCCTCTGCTTGCATCAAAGTCATTAGCATCCATTAACCAATGCAAGTCACATGGCTGAGCTCAGCGTTAGCAAGGAAGGATGGATATTCCGCTCCTCTTCTGGGAGGCACTGCAGTGTTCGAATGCAAAAGGTTTGGAGGTAATCCTGTTACAGGGAGGTGAAAAGGCAGAACATAATCCATTTTGCTACAGTTGGGAATAATGACAATGACAGTGGTGATAATGATGATGATATAAGCAACATTAGGCTATGTTCACCCTGAGATTTTCAATTTTCGTGTTAAAGACCTAATAATGCTAGTGCAAACTGTTTTCATGCAAACTAGTTTGGAAGAATTACTGCTTATGTTGTTGTTGTTGTTGTTATTATTACCATTTTTATTCATACGTTAGTGTTTCTGTACCTTAATGATGTGACCGAATAGTGAACTCCGACAATTGTTTTCTTCACAAAAGGAATATGTTTACCCAGCTCAATGCCCTTCGCTGAGGCTAAGATAAAGAAAATAAACTGGTCCTTCCTTAAGGAAACAAGGATGAATGACAACTTATCGGATCAATAAAGAATTGCCGTTTGGATAAGAACATGCCCAATGGACAGCAATTGGCTTGGCGGTTCTAAGTTTTAATGTCCATAGTACGCCACACAAGTGCTTGCGTTTATTTATTGCTGTTGCGTTGGAAGACGATAAAAATTACCCCATTAGTACCATAGAATTGTATTCCAATATGTTTCAGCCCCTGAGGGACATTCCACAGGCTGTGAAAATCTCGATAAAATTGGAAACCTCACTGAATTGCCTCACAGTGAGTTGAATATCAATAAAACTACAATTTCATTGTCAAGTGCTGGCCAGCAAAAATGGGAGTCACATTGATTTACATTATCATAGTTTAATATCTCTTAACAGACATTGTCCCCCCAGTTCACTCTTCAAATAACACTGTTCTGTCTTCAAACCTACCATTTCTGCGGGCTGTTTTTCCTTGGGAATCTCATCTATTCTTGTGCTTTAAGCACCAATGAATCCAGAAATTGTATCTAGACCTGCCTTTCAGTCTCCTTGACAATCTGCCTTGGATAACCTACAAGGAACTGAAACTTGGCAGGTTCAAAAACAAATCCACTCCCTTTCTATGCTCCATATTTCTCAAAGCGTGCTATTCCTCTTGACTTTTTAATTTCTGTGAATAGGTCTAGTGTATTAAACTGGGAGCTATTATCCTCCTCCCACTTTCTCTATATTTAATCAATGCTAATCCTATGTCTACAATGCATCAATATTTTATTCCCACATTTCCATTTTTAGTCCATTTCCTCTACTGCAGAGCCTTCTAATTCTTGAATTCTTTGAAAAATCCTTCCAAATATAGTTCTCAGGTTTACTTTTCTTGATTCTTAATTCCTTTACATTCTTAATTCATTTACAACTCGCCAGTGCTGGTTGAGCTTCTTAAGATACAGTCCCTCTGCCCCTCCACACCTTATCTATCTTTGGGGTCTGCTTCAAGTGTCATTAACTCGATTACAACTTTTTCTAGTGTCACAATTATATATTATGTTGGTCTTAGGAATTTCCTTTGGAACTTTACCCCTCAAATATTGTCACCCATGATCGATCATTTTTCAAATGTGATCACTTTTGTGTTTGTGCCGCCATTTTCCCAACCAGCACAAAACTTAGTGTCTCCTTGTGCAAAAAGGGTGAGTTACTCATCTTTCTATCCTGCATTTGTATGTAAAAGGTAAACTGTAAGTTCTTAGTAAATTTAATCAGCCACTCAACTTGGGCTCTGTGAACTCACACTTTATTTTCTAGAAAAAACAAATATCCTTGTTTTTCTCCAAATGGTTATGCAGTTTAAGAATTATCTAGAGTCACATCAATACACAGGAACACAAATGATCACCAGTAACTATCGATATTCTTTCTTTTGCTTTGATTTATTGGAAAGCATTTTTCCTTAAACTGAAGGAGATATTTTAATGCCATCTGTTAGGATAAAGTGCCTATTAAAAATATTGGAAGTTGTTCTCACTGAAGAGCTGGAATATTGGGTCAGAAGCTCCTGACATTGATAGCCTTGGAAGAGGTTCCTTCTGCAGAGTAGATATTACATATCCTTTGAATTAATTCATTTGGATGTCATTTATATAAAAATGGTGTATTTTTGGTAAAATTAATGAGGCATTCCTCTTTGTCTTCAAATTTGGTAAAACCTGGATTTACAAAAACACACGCACATACGTGGGGAGCTACTTAATTTATATGCCCAATAATTCTTTAGCCAAGTGTCCTCCACAGCTGCTGTTTCCTGTCTCTCTCTATTACCCAGCCTACACCAGCTTGGACTGCTCCTCCCGTGGTAGTTAGAGTTGAATATGTGCTGAATCTTGCAATCATATATGCTATGAAAATAAAAATAGGTACGGTTCATTTGAGATGATTTCGTATTTTCTTGGCTATTTTTTGAGTTGCGTGATTCTAACAATACATGCTCTCCCTCAGCTTCTATTTCATGAATTGACATTAAATAAACCATGAAACTCTGGTGCAAAAATGTACAATTCAGCAATTAAAGAGACAGAAAGTGGAGATGGTGTGTTTAATGCTGCCTCTATTATTCTAAGCCTCTTAACAACAGTAACAAAATATTTTAAAAGACTCTCCACATGCTGTGGCAATTTAACTTTTTCTCAAAAAGGAGCATGTGTTAATAACTCACGAGAGAAGACAGGGCTTAGGAGCTTTCCGGCTCTTGTTGTGATGAAACTAGGGTGTGGAGTAACTCATTTTTTATTTCAGTATGGTTGATACACGCAAAACTAAATAATTGAACTAAAAATTAATGTGTGAGTTACAAATTGCTACTTTGGGAAATATAGAGTCTTGATGATTTCAACATTACGGATCGGAGTGTCTCTCTGTTTTCATCTTCCCCACTCGCGTGGCTCTGCTGATGCTCAGTTGTGAGTGAGCCGTGTGTGGACGGGTTTGCCAGGTGGCAGGAAACAGCTTTTGCCTGTGCCACCTTCACGCCAGTTTTGAAGGTGCCTGTGGGCCTCGCCCTCCAGCTTTGCTTCACTGACTGAGCCACTCAGTGCTTCCCAGTGCAGGAGATGCGGGACGTACGTTCACATTGTCCTGGAAGGACTGGCTTTGGCCAGTGCCGGCTAAGTTCAGCCACAGAATGCAGCAGATTTTTAGGAAAGATCATTTCTATATACCCATTTCCATCCACATCAAGTTTAGTGCGAGAGATGTTGCTTTATCTGTAGAGTGTAATTATGTTTTTAAAGGCATTCTTTTTCTTATTATAAAAGTCACCTGTGAGTTTAGAGCCCTGGGGTATTTTTACAAAGCCATAGAAGCAAACAGCATTTCGCACCCCATCGATAACACTGCTAGGTGTTTTATTTCATTTCTTTTACTTTGCACGTGCATTCATATATGTATATGATCATATGTGTGCATTGAGTATTGCATTTCAATCCATGTGTAGATCTGTGCATTTGAATCTTGCATTGTGCCTGTCACTTTGTATTGGACACGTTCCCAGGTCATAATTGTGAGAGTGTTACTTGAGCGGCTGCAACACTGTCCGATGGTAGATGTGCCTCTTTCGTCTCTCCGCTCCCCTGTCCTGACACACCGATGTCTTCCTTTTCGTTACAGATTCTGCTGCCGTGAACTGACTTCTAAGGAAAGTCAATTTCACATGGACTATCGTAAACTATCTTCTTTTAAAATTTGTGTATCTTACCTAGCTTATAGTTTTCATAGCAAAGACAGTTATTTTTATGAAAATTCCTTATGATACATGTTACTTGCAGATGAAATTACTGGCCACTTATAAATCCATACGTCCTTCTCTGTCATTTCTTAGTCCTCTTTACGTGGGTGTGTTTTTCTGACTCTGATCAATACCTTCTCTCTACAACTTCTTCCCTTTGTCACAGTTGACCTCCTACCTATATAATAAACAATTTTTATTTTTCTCTGCTCACATTTGGAGCACACTTGAGCCTTTTTGAATTGAGGAATTCATTCATTCTAAAGATTTCAATAACCAAAGCCATGTGATTAAGCCTATTTTTGTTTACACATATACCTTAGTATTGGAGTCATAGAATGCACTCCATGATTTTTTCCCTGATTCTATGTACTTCACACAAGACTATCAGCGCTGCTGCTACTGTTACTAGTGATGCTCAGTCGCCATTCACTGTATAAACTAAGTGGTGTGCTAAGTACTTTCTTTTTTATTCATCTAAATTAACCTTCACAAAAATTCCATGAGATGAGTATTGTTATTATTATTTTTTTAAACTTTCACCCGAGGGCATTTTTTTTCACTGCTTTCACAGAAGGAGGAAAGAAGAGAGAGAGGCGGGGAGAGAGAGAAACATCGATGTGAGAGACAAAAGTTGACTGGCTGCCTTCTCACGGTTTGATTCCCAGGTATTAAATATTTTGCTAAGGCCCAGGAGTGTGCAGCCTTCTGGTGTCTCTGGGCCACACGGGAAGATGAAGAGTTGTCTTGGGCCACACACTAAATATACAAACACTAATAAAAACTGATGAATAGGAAAAAAGGGGGGGTTTCAAGTAAGTTTGTTTTGGGCCGCACTCATAGCCACCATGGGCCGCAGGCAGCCTTCCGGCTGTGGGTTGGACACCCCTGGGCCCCGTATGACCCTGAAGAGCAGATGTAACCTGTTACACTACCCAGCTGCACCATAAGCCGTGCAGCGCTCACGGAGCATTGGCGTATTCACAAATGGCACCTTTGTAAGTCACTTTTTTTCTTAGTAACTAACGCAAAACTCAATATAGGGGTTAACCATGGAGTTCAACAACAGTCCTGAGGGAGAATTCAGAATTTGAACCCAAAATGTGAGATGATAGATCATTCCCTTCTTCACTTTAATCGGTGCTTAGTCCTGCTTTGAGTGCATCTCTTTCCATCGTATGGGCACGCTTTGCTTTCATCGCCCCATCCGAGTCTTTCTTGCCCCTGCAGCCAGCGGGGCCTGGGTGCCGGATGCGGGGCTGGGCCTGCAAGGCGGCCCCAGGCCTGCGGATGTGCAGAACCGCGAGGCCCAGCTTTGCGGGTGCCCTGAGTCCGTTCAGAAAACACGTTCTGCCTTGGGCTCTGCAGCTGCCTGTTCACCTTCTTTATTTACATCTCATGTTATTTTTTTTTCTTCCACTTTTGTTGTTACTTTTGACTAAGATTTCTATCCAGAAGCATATGGTCTCACAGTTACTCATTCTTCTGATTTAGAGAAAGAAACTCACGGCTCTTTTGTAGTTTTTCTTCTAGGCAGGTTACTTTCCCTGTTCGTAACAAAGAAATGACATGAATTTAATTTTTAAAAAACTGTGGCCAAATTCTCCCATTGGTGTGAGGAAGTCCTAAGTGTAGGGTCCCAAGCGTGGCCTGGATTCCAGTCCCAGCTCTGTCACACGCCTGCGCGGCCTAACCTTTCAGAGACTCCACTGCTTCATCTTTAAAACGGAAGGCTGTACAATTCAGCTGTATTTCTGTCTGGAACGGCTGTCTTCTTTGCTTTGTGGGCAAAAGGGAAAGGGGGAAAGGAAGCCATGATGAGACCCGAAGGGAGGGCTGCTCACCGCTCAGCCAGCTGGGGCGCTGTAACTGGTACTAGGTCTGGTCGGAACACGTGCCCTTTGATTGATTTCAAGTCTATTCGCCAAGGATAATTGCTGCATTTAAAAATAATGAATTAAAATTGTCCTTAGCCTTGTAATATTGCTAAATTTGAAAAATGCCAGTATAATTTTTAATTCAAAAATTAGGTTATTTCCTTGTTCTAGCCTCACATTCTTTCTCTTTCTTGCTGCTTGCTGAACTGTGTATTACCTTTTTAATTTTGCATCTTGTTTCTGGCATGCCCTCATTTGCATTTCTAAAATCAGATGTTCCTTTCAAATAACACAGTAGCCTAATTAAAATATTAAAAGCTGCTTTTTGAATGAAGAGAATTTACATTGCCATAAAAAAATTGCTGGGAGTGATGCAGGGTATTTTCTTTTTATATTTCAATGACACTTCTCCTCTAAATTATTTCAAGTTAGGAAGTTAACCCTCTCAGCCCTTAGGATAGATTAAAAGTGTGGGAGAGAAATGAGCAGCAAAAAGAATTGTGACAAAAAGGAAAATGTTGACTTCACAGTAAAATTTTGTAAAAAACATTTTCATGTACCTGTCTTTCTAATTCGCTTTCACCAAGGTGTCTTATTTTCTCGAATGGGTGATTGACTCATTCATTTGGCCTTTACATGCAGAGCAGAGCTAATCATGTTGTTTGGTCCTTAGCTCAGTCTTCTCCTTAATCTTTGGAAATCCTTTCTCTGTTTTTTTTTTTTTTCCCCCTTTTCCTTCCCTCCCTGTCTCATTCTCATCTCATTCATGCATGCTGAGATGTTGGAAGTAAACCCTTAAAATTTCTCTGTAAATATCTATGCCTTTATATATATTTTATTTGAACTAAATGATACCTTATTCTGTTTTCTACTCTCTTCATTCTGTTTTCTATGCTCCTTACTCAGCGTTGTTATTTTCAGGTCTGGATATTGTTGCTGAAGGTGCCTCTCATTTGTTGCTTTTTAGAAGCACTCAATTCATTGCTCTCATCATGACTTTCGGGATAAACATCCGAGTTGTGCTCAGCTCCTCCACCCCCTGTGGCACCACGACAGACATCCTGGCAGACGTATGCGTGAACCTCAGACGTCAGGCACTAGGTCGCAGGGCATTTTCTCGAACCTTCAGTACAGCTTTAAGAATGGCTCAACCAGTTCCATCACCTGAGAGTGCTTGTTCTCCCCACTTCTTCAGAGGTGCTGTCATTCTCCCCCTGGATTTTGTGATTGTAATGGGGATAAGTGATAATTCATTGATTTATTTCCCAGTGATGAGCACAGTTTCAGGAGAGATAGCGCAGCTGGAGTCTGGACTCTACCACTCACAAACTGTGTCACCTCAGGCGCATTTTTTAGTCTCTGCATTTGCTCTTCAGATCCTCATGGGGGGGGAGGGGCAGAAACAAGAGGAGCACAGAACTCTCCCTGGTGCTGCGGAAGCTCATGGAAGTATCACTATCATTATCAAGTTTACTTAGCAAAATATAAACTCCATGAGGGCAAATTTTTGTTTGCTTTTTACTGTTTGAATCCTAGTGCCTATGTTACAGGGCTAAAGGGGTTCATTTGCCTGTGTGTATCAAAGCCCCATAAGGCACAAACAGGAGTTAGCCCAGAGAAAGGAAGGGTTCATTTTTGGGAAGCACCCACACCTGGCATCACAGGTGAGGTCATGCTCCAAGACCGTGCTCCCCAGTAGCTTCCAGGGGATGGGTTATTTAGGGAAAGGATCATTAACCATGGTGACCCAGGGAGTTAGAGTCATGGTTGGTGTCATTGTTTCTACTGATGGGTCAGCACCAGGATCGAGGCTCATTGGCCACTGCAGCTGGGCTTGATGTCAGCCATGGAATGGCTTCGTCTGGTTTTGCTGCTCTCTGGGCCTGGAGCTGAAACACAACCGAAACCTAGAAGTTAACTCTAGTTTGGTTGAAACTCTGTCTCTGGGGTCAGCAGTTCCAAGGATTATTTGATGCTGCTCAGAACCTCACTGTCCCGAGGGCTTAGGGATGAAGGGAGTGGCTGTGAGGAGAGAAGGGTGCAGGTGAGTCTGGGTGCTGGGTGAGGCCAGTTTGATTTAAAGGGAAAAAAGGACATAAGGTCCTATGAAAGAAATGGCGTTTCTGCACAGTTACACCTAGAATAGGGTTTTTACCAGGTGAAGTCCATTGGTGGCACTGAATCTTTACTGCATTCATTCCTGAAAAACTCAAAACTTAACTATATCATATCATTTTCTCATATATAAATGAAGGGGTTCAGTTTTCTGGTGTTTTTTTCTTTAGTACAGTGGTTTATATTTACAAAATCACCCACCAAAGGCTCTGTAGCAACAAGAGAAAAACATACATTAATTCCTCCATTCCACTGTCTCATGGTAAGCAGCCTTCCTCTGCCTGGGAGTACTTGGTCACAAGCCTCCCCTAAGGATTTTTCATAGTATTTACCCTAGTTTTTTGTAGTGTTCTTCCTAATTCTGTAACATTCTGGTGTTGGGCTGTGTGAGGGTGCCAGAAACCTAAGCTAATTTTCCTTTTCTTTTATTAACTAATCAAATTTGCAGATGACCAAATGTTGAGAGAGTTTGCCAGTTCACTCAATGAAATAATTGACTCAAAAATACATGGATTTAAATGAAAGTCAAAATTCAACTTAATGTAAAGTAAAAAGTAAGGTATGGTATTTACCATCCAAATTTCTATTTTCAATCAATGGAATCTGCAAGAATTTAAAGTAACTTACGTTAAGTTATTGGGGACATTTAATTGACCAATTGGTTTATTATGAGATAATGCAACATGGCTTCTAAAAAGATCTTTAGGGAAAATGTGCTTCTGGTAGACTAGATATTCTGATAAAACTTCCTATAGCAGAAACCTAGGTCCAGAATAAAACAGTTTGATACAGTGATGATGGGCAAGGACAGTATAAGGGAGTTCCCCATAGACCTTGCAAATTCAAATTATTCTTCCCTTTCCTTTTCCTCTTCATCATCATCACTTGTGAGCTCATGTCTGTGCTGACGCAGAGTAGTCTTGTGGGTCAAGAAATGGGATTGTCTTGTGAGTAGCTGTGCAAAACAGTTCATTGATACACTGGTCTTCAGCAGGTAGTGAGGTTTTTGAGCCAAATTTGGAGCATTTTGGTGATCTGGGCCCTCCAGTGGGATTGCAGAGCGGGACAGATCAGAGACAACTTATTTCTTCTAGAAGGTGTCAGTCTTCTCTGGAAGAAAGCATCGCCAATTAGTTTCACGAGAGTTCTACTATTAAGATTAATGAATGAGCTCCTAGAGACGACCAAGAAGGGAAGTTGCCACGAGTACTTGTCAGCACGGTTACCAAGGTTAGACACCTTCGCCCACATGCCAGGCTTCACATAAGGAAACTCGGACATAGGCTATGAATCAGATGGCTTTTAAAATAGATGAAACAAAAAATAGGAATAAATGACAATTAAAGATGAACAGGCATATTTGAAAAAGAAACCAATTGAATGCACAGAAATAATAATAAGATTGCTAAAAAATAAAAACTTGGTACAAAGATTTACAGGGAACTTGCAAAACTGAATAGTGAATATTTGAAGAAATATATCTTAAGGAATTATTCAAAAGTCAGTGCAGAAAGAATAGCTTATGGAAAATAGGAGAGAAAATTCAGAAAAGGACTATAATGAGAAGATCTAATCAGAATTTCAGAAAGAAAGAGTAGACGAGAGGCAAGACTTTTAAGAATCATGACTTGGACTTTGCAGAACTGATAAAACACACGAATGCACAGATTTAAAAAGGATTAGTCACAAAAATTTTTTCGCAAGATTGTGGTATGAGCAGAGTAGGTTCTGGGAATGTAGCAATGTGATATAGACAAAGAAAATGGCAATGACATTACTCAGGAAGGAAATGCTAACTTTGTTCAATAATAGAGAACACTTACTGGCAATTGGCACTATCTATAAATTTAAGGAAAGTGCTCTCCATGTCAAACTTTTTAAAGGAGAATACTTATGATTTTTTTTTTGGTGAAAAAATATGATCAGTGGGCCTCTGGAACCCTGGCCCTTCAAGATTGTGTAAGTGAGGAAAGTTGTAGAGTGTCAGCTAGAAGGCTGAGTAGGAAGCTCCTCAGCTCCCAACCCCCCACAGGTGTGATGAATACACAGCTACAAACACATCAATTGCCTCTGAGTCAAATCCAGAAACTGGTCAAGATACTCCTGAACCCCGGGAGGTGACTGAGGACATGCATCAAAAGGAGGAGGAAAATCTCAGACTCGTTCCCACCGCAAAGCCCACCCCTGGCGCAGGACCTTCCTGTTGAGAGGGGACACCCAACTCCCAGCTTCTCCCTGAAGGGTTTGCCTCATGCCTCTAGCACCCCCACTTTCCTGGCTGCTACCAGAATGCCTGGTTCCCACACCACCAAGCTCTGAGTCAAAGGGGATAGGCATTTGACAACGGAAGCGGAGAGGCTGTTTTAAAGGGATGAGCAAGCTCACCCCGGCGCTGGCTGGCCCTCTGGGTTCAGCACGGAGGAAGCAGGCAAGGTGTCCAGCTCTGGGAGGGTTTTGCCTGTGCAGATTTCCCCTGCTGCCTGAGGTTCATGTTCTAATTACCCTGCATCCGGATCCTGACGGGTTCCAGGAGGCCAAGTGGATTGTGGGGCACTTTCCACAACTTCACCCCTCTGGCTCACCCAGCAAAAAAACTGCCCTAACCTCTTCCTGAAAGGAACTTGTCCCCACGTCTAACACATTGGCTTTTACGGCTGCCCCCCAAAGCTGGGTCCCTGAGCACCAGCTCTGATGTTCACGGGACTTGCCACTTACGAGTCCCCTGTGACCACTGAGGACAAAGAGTCAGCTGTAAAGGGATAGATGAGAACGTTGCCATCCCTTGGCGCTCAGTGTAGAGAGCACAGGCAAGCATCCCCTTCCAGGACCCTCCCTAAGAAGGGGTTTGACTGTGTAATTTCCCAGCTGCTGCCAGGGGGTCTGGCTTTTAATGAGCCTGTATCTGGGAATGGCTGGGGCAGGGAAAGGACTTCTATCCCAAATATATGAAGGACTCAAACGTCAGCAGTAAGAAAAAAACCTGATTAAAAAATGGACAAAGAGTCTGAATAGACACCTCACGAAAGAAGATATGCTGATGGCAAATAAGTATGTAAAGTGATGCTCAATATTACATGTCATCAAGGAATAGCAAATTAAAACAACAATGGTGTACCACTACACACGTATTAGAATGGCAAAGAAAAAAAGTTGGCAATACCAAATTCTGGTGAGAATGGGAAACAACAGGAACTCTCGTTCTTTTCTGGTATGAATGCAAAATGTCAGAGTCACTTTGTAAGACAAAGAGAAACCTAGTCTTGCCAGGTGGTGCAGCAATCCAATCCCAGGTATTTACCATATGGCCTTGAAAACATATCCTCACCTCTTCATGCCAACGAACGCTCACAGCAGTGTTATTCATAACCGCCCCAAGCTGGAAGCGACCAGGATGTCCTTCGATAGGTTAAATGGAAAGACAGTTGTATACACCCATACATAAGGGTATCATCATTGAATAATTTAAAGAAAAGGAGGAGCTACCAAGCCATGAGAAGATGTGGGAGAACCTTGAAAGCATGTAGCTAAGTTACAGAAAAGCCAGTGTGCTTACAGTATGATCACAACTTTATGACATCTTAGAAAAGATGAAACTTACAGAGTAAAAAGTTTAGTAATAGGCAGGGCTTTGGGAGGAGGAGATAAGGGAGGATTAACAGGTGAGGCACAGAGGCATTTTAGGCCAGTGAAACTGCTCTGTATGACGTTCCAGTGGTGAATATATGATGTGCAGCTGTCAAACATGTAGAACTGTATGACCTCAAGGGTGAACCTTGTGGTGAACCATGAACTTTAGTTGATAATAATGTATCACTATCAGCTCATCCGTTATAACAAACATACCACATCAATGCAGGATGTTAATAATAGGGAGAACTATGTAAGATGGACACTGTTATCCACCCAATTTTTCTGTAAATTCAAAACCATTCTAAAAAATCTGCTAATTAAAAAATGTTACACTGTATAAAAATAATATCGTTCAACTAAGTTTGACCTAAAAAATAGCACCTTCATATAGTTTGACTATTTAATATCCACACAAAATATTTGTGTTAGGTACTGGATTGGTTTGGTTTGGTATTTGAATTGAAATCTCAAGCACAGGTTTAAAATATTGTTGAATTCGATTATTGTATTTGCTCAAACCAATACCCTTAAAATTGGAAATACATTTTATGATCTGTTCTCTAATTTTAAACACATATAATGTGGTTTCTAGGTATTCATTAATATTAATGCTGTATGTACACAGCCTTAAAGAAGAATAAGAATTAGATTTTCTGAAATAAATAAAATATAAATATTTAGCTTGTTAACAGCATTTAGCAACTTAAAAATCCAGTTAATTTTTACTATGATGAAGATGTTATTTGACTGAAGATTTGTTTGACTTGTTTTGGAGTACTTTCTTCCTGATCTTATTTTCAGATGCTATCTTTATTTCAGGATTCACTTTATCCATTCATTTTCACACTACTATTTCTTATAAGGAAGCTACAATATAGAAAAGCATCTGTTAGTGCCCCTAGAGGTCAGATATAAAGAGTGGAATCTCTATATTATATAAAGGGCATAACCCCAGATCCAGTGAATTCTATGCACCACAGTAGGAGCTCATTCATTTTCCATTCTAAGCAAAGACTTCAGTATTTTATATGCAGATTAAGCAACATTTCTGAAGAGATCAAATGATGCTTTCATTTTTTTCACCATTATTCCATGATGTTAAGGCACATCAAATTGTATGGTAGTGAAGTTTTCACGAGAATTTCCTTCATTGCTTGAGTAATGAAGGTCAAAGGGTACTTGATGAAATTAGGCATCTTTTACATAATCATACACAGTGAGGCTTAGAATATTCATATCACTATGATCGTGTTGTTGAATAAACTCAGAACACTGAACTCATGGTTCTTTTAAAGTTAAAAAGTAAACTTTTATCTGGAAAAATATTAATTGATATGTAAGCAATTTCTTATTTATTCACTTGTTCCATAAGTCATTAAAATGAAGTTACTCAATATCTTTGGTTAGTAAGCAAAAATTATTGTGGAAAATATGGATATAAAATATTATAATTATAAACTTCTCATTTGGAAAGTTACTGTTTATGTCTTGCAATTTGAATTAGAAATTGATGTTTAAAACATTTAATTGCATCTAGCATTTGAAATTTTATTTTTTTAAATAAAGTTAATCATGCACATTTTCTGTACTAGATATCACAAATATAGGTGATAAAAACATCTATTATTAGAGAAGTTGCATCATAAATAAATATGCAAAACTGGCACATAATAATGTTTTTCATAGGAAAACCAAAAGGAGTGATGTGAATAGTAGATGCTTAATGGAGACAGAGAGAGAGAGAGAGAGAGAGAGAGAGAGAGAGGCACTGAGGCCAGCTGGAGGAAGGAGTGGGGACTCGTTGATTTCGGCACCTGGGAGTTATTCTAATGTTCTGATGTCGCGTTCTGGCTAAATCACTTGTTGCGCCTGTCCTGCTGCGCCCCATCACATGCACGCAAACACGCTGGAAATTCTTCCTGCATCGATTCCTATGCTTCGTTCCCTTATAAATACCCTTAAATATTGTCTTCATTACCTAAGTTAAATTATATTCTCTTATGGTTATTTGACCATTTCAGTCTTTATTTTTTCTATTATAGAAGCTATGTTTACCAAGTATTTACAGTTTGAAAAATAAAAAAAAAATAGAAGACAACAGAATCCTCTCTGAATAGTCCCATTTCCCAACATATTCACAATGAAATTGCTTGGCATCCCACTTATTTTTAAAACTTAATTAAAATGCACCTATGATTTTTTTCTTCCTTGGAGTCTTTTTTGGGGTTCTGATTTAGACTCATTTCTACATATAGTTTTCTGAGGCACCTCCCCCCTTCTAAGAGTTAAAACATTTTGCTTCAAATATCTGATTAATTGCATCCATTCAGCTTCCTGTCCCTGTCGCTCCCCCAACGATGTTGTAGACTCTCAAACAGCAAATGCTCTTTCTGTCTCATGCATCACTGTATTCCTAGCAACTAATAAAGCACTGTGCACACAGTAGGGTTAATAAATATTTGTTCCATATATGAGGAATGATCGTAAAAGTGCATATCCTTCTTTTGCAATTAACATAACAGTGCGAGTATTTTTCTATATTACAGTATTTACTTTTATGGATTTTTATGTGGTTTGCCATCTGTTCATTGCATAAAAATCAATTGCAAGATTGTTGGACTCTTTGACTTATGTTTATCACCGCTATAAAGTAAGGTTTTTAGCAGTGTAATCTCTGTCATCAGTTCCTACTATATCCTACTTTCTCTGCACTTCTATAAACTACAGCTAAATCTTTGTTTAAAAAAGACAGGCATAAAGTCCTAATTCAAAGACTAACGAGCATGGCAGAGCTAATGAGAACAATCCGGAAACTTCCGCTGCAGTGCTTTACGCCTGCTGGCTTATTTTGTAACGTAATGACATCAGAGCAAGCACAAAAGACCCCCTTCTCTTTACAAGGCCTGGCCTCTGCTCTTCTAGTGAAGTTTAAAACTCACTTTCTCAGTCTAATATAAAAGTACTGAACAGATAGAAATCCTCTCTATTTGTTAAACTTGTTATTTCATATCTGCTGATAATCATTTATTCATTAACTAATATTATTATGATTAGCTACAGTATTATGTGAGGTTCTGAGATCCAGTTTAGAGGGATGAATAGCTGTGTAAACCAAATTTATGACATACTTCAAGATCAGACACAGTAACAAAAATATGTAAATTCTGTTAAGAATAGGGATGTTAAATTCTGTGTGGGGCTTTTGTTGTTTGGGATGGTAATCTGGGAAGCTTCGGCAGCAAGAACTGTAGCCTGAGACTTCGATAAAAGTTTGCTTGATGGGTAGGGGCAGATTTATCATATTTTTAAAATAAGTTTTACAGTTAAAGTATATAGCGGGGACAATATCCCAACTTTTCTGAAAGCAACAAAAAATATTCAAGCAAGTTCATTTTATATAGTTTAAACTGGTGAGGATTTGACTTTATAATTAAGAATCTATTTTTAATATATAAAATGTAAGTAATCAGTATGAAAACTATGAAGTGTGAAAATCTGTGAAGTATTGCCTCTTAAATCACTTTCAAAAAGTTATTTGCAAGCTTAATAAATTGCCAAGCAACAATCAATTACATGTCAGAGCAGACTAAAACCAGGATTGCCTGTGAAAACATGGATCAGTTTAAAATATGCAGGGATTTTTTTTTGTACTGGAATGATATCTGTTTCATTTAGGAGTTCTATGTCCTGTATGCAAATATTGTTACCTGAGCATATCTGAAATTTCCTTTTAAAATCATCTTCGATTTAAGGACAGATCAAGGTGCGGGATCCTGGATGAAACAAGTAATGTCTTTTTAAAAACTCTTTATTGCTTTAGTCCAAAACATATAAATAAATGCTATCTCCTCAACATCATTACAGAGAAGCAGATTTGGTGTTGGCCCTCTCAAATGCTTTCCCTAAGAGGAAGAGGGCCTTGTAAAAAAGAGAAACATAGGAGACTCTCTTTTTTTGTACACTGAAGAATGACAGCAAATATTAGCTGTAAAAGGTAATTAAAGGTACACAATGAAAAACATATAAAACCTTTGTGTGTACCTTTGTCTTAACACTTACCACCTTAGATTGTGATATGATTTATCTCTTTTCTGTAGCGTAAACCTCTAAAGGATATGACAATATCCTATTTGTCCTTGTTTCATTAGCACCTATAACTAATACATGCCTCACAATAGCTCCTTAATAAGTGTTAAAGAACTAAAAAAAAAAAAGTCCCTTTGATAATGGGGTGTTTTTGATTAACTATGGCATGGACAAGACAGAACTTTGCCATGTGATTAATTTTTTCATATGTGTAACTTAAAAGGACTTGTAAATGGACTAATCAAATAATATTTACTGGGGGTTACTTTTCCATCCATTTAAGCAATTGTATATAATGAGGTATGTCAAGAAACAGTCCAGCCATAGTTAATATGACGAGAAAGGTTTGCGCAACATTGATGGGCCCTGGCAGCCAAGGAGAGTGGGCTGGAATGCACCTGCATGAACAATGATGACTTCACTGTACTAGTCAGTGGGGGTGGTAGATGCCATTGAGTGAGCATGTGTACTGTGTGGCCGTCACATTCAAAATGACTGAGCAAGTACAGCAGTGAATCTGCATCAGACTTTGTGGTAAGCTTGAACATTCCTCCACAGAAACCATTTGGATGATTAAAGGCTGCAGCTGGGGGCAACTGGTGATTGGCAGCTTCATCATGACAACACACCCGCTCATGCATCATGTCTTGTGCAGAGTTGTTTGATGAAATGTCAAACTACTCAGGTGATTCAGCTCCCCCTACAGCACAGATTTGGTGCCCTGCAACTTCTGACTTTCCCAAAAACTAAAATCACCTTTGAAAGGGAAGAGATTTCAGACCATTGATGAAATTCAGGAAAATATAATGGGGCAGCTGATGATGACTGAGCGAACTGTGTGAGGGTGCCTACTTTGAAGGGGACTGAGGTGTCATTGTCCTATATACAATATTTCTTGTATCCTGTATCTTCCTCAATAAATGTCTCTATTTTTCATAGTGCCTGGCTGGGTATATTCTGGACAGATTTCGTAGTTTACTGTAAAGTATAAAAAGCACTCACAATTATAGTAAAGCTATGAAGATCACGTTAACCTTTAGTTTCCTTTAAAAATGTAGTCATGGTTTCATAATGTAAGAGAATTTATAAGTTGAAAATAGTTATTTACAGTAGTTTAGATAAATTATGCAAGGCCAGAAATAAATTAGAAGTCCCCAAATGAACATGCATTTTATTTTTATATTACTTTTAAAGAAGTTAAACAAAGGAACTGAATTGCTGATATTTTACATGTAATAAAATAAATTCCTAGAGTTTCTCTATAAATACCTGCTGCAAAGAGAGTAGGAACTCCTACCCTTCGTGACAGCATGGATGAAACTAGAGAGCATTATGTGAAGTGAAAAAAGCCAGGCGGTGAAAGGCAGATACTATATGATCCCACCTATGAGTGGAACCTAATCAACAAAAACAAGCAAGCAAAACAGAACCAGAGATGTGGACATAAGAACAAATTGACATGACCATAGAGGAGCGGGGAGGGGGATAACAGGGGAAAGAAGAGGAAGGGTTGTCAAGGAACGTGTATAAAGGACCCATGGACAAAGCTAAGGCGGCGGGGAGGATTGAGTGTGGGAGGTGGTGGATGGGCAGGACAGGGGAGAGCAATGGGAGAAAATGGGGACAGCTGTTTTATTGAATGACAATAAAATTTTAAAAAATCTGCATATGTATAACAATATTTAATAAGAAGATTGTAGCAGTGAATAAGCCAAACATATCACATATGGATATGGTTTGAAAAATATTCTACGGACTTGTAATAAATTTTAAAAATTGTGGGAAGTGAAGATGGCTGGGGTTAGGGGGAGTGGTGGGGGGAAATGGAGACAACTGTACTTGAACAACAAAAAAAAAGTTAAAAAATAAAAAGATAAAAAAGCAAATATTAAGAACAAAGATAAATGAAATAATCTCAGTAATTAAGTTAAAAATAATAAAAGCTCCCATTAAAAGACAAATACTGAGATTATAAGGGGGTTAATGGAAATAGAAAAATAAAATTAATTAAAAAAAATTGCTTTCATAGAACATCATCTCATGAAATGTCCCTTAGAAGTAAAAACTAAAGAAGACTAGAACTCAGTGGTGAAGAGGTTAAGACTCAAGTTGTCATGATTTATTTGTGACCTGTCTAATCTGTGAGTAACTGAGAGGTGATGTCATAGAATTACAACCGTGTGGTTGGAAGTTTCTGCATTGAAATTGTTACCTTGCTTTCTTTCTTGTAGGAATCAAATATGAACTAGTCCTGAAATCAGATTTTCTGGTCTGAGAAGGTCATTTCAATATGTATGCATCGTAAGTTAAATACTGCTTATATTTAGTTAATGTGTCAAAAAAGCAAAAAAAAATTATTTGACTTCCAATAAGAAAAAAAGCAGCCATGCTTTTCATTCTGTGAGTCAGTCCACATAAATTTAGAAGTGGAGATCAGAGGTCAGCTTTTTCCTAGATGTATACTTATGTCTCCAACGATATTGATGCCTTTTATGCCTACACCGACATTATTGGCATCCACACTGATACTACAACCATGTCTGTGCTTCAGAGGCGTTTCCCGATGCCTCATGAGTCTAGAGCTGTGTTAGCAGCAAGAAGCACATTGGACCTGGCTCCTGAATCCACCCGCACAGTGTAGGAACTCAGCCTTCTGCAAAAATGTCGCAATCGTTTCTGGGATTCCCCACAGTGTCTCAAAGGTAGGTACAGTCTCTTCCTGTCTCCTCGGGCCTTTCCCTCGTGGGTTGTTCTCTGCGTAGCTGGCTGACGGCTGTACCCTTCCAATACTCTGACTATCAGCACTCTCCAGAGGGCCAAGGTTTAGTCAAAATAGCAGGTTCTTTTTGCTCCCAAAGCTGCAGATCTTCAACTAAGGAAAATAAAAATACTGCTACCTAAGAAAATAGCTATTATAATACTGATTCCAAAACTAAGCGGTAAAAGTATACAAAGGACTTTTTATTGCATATGCTCATTTGTTAAAATACTTCCTGAATTTATAGTACCTAGGATAGCTTCTAAATTCAGAAATTCTAGAAAGATGAGGTAGAAAGGTGAAAAAAGTCATAGACTCATAGAAATAATGGCTCCGTAAGTGTTGGTAAAATAGAATCTATTATATGGTCTCCAAAATAAAAAAGATCTTCAAGGGTCCTTGTGAAGCTCTTGGGGAAAATGAAAATGTGCTGTAAGATTTGTGGTTTGAGGTCACTGGGAACTCAGCAGCAGGAGAGAATGTGAGCGAGCACCCGGGATGGAGCAAAAGACCTTAGATGGTAAACAAGATACTATTAAGGACCTGCTGTGATGCATTAGTTGGAAAATTAGCTCTATTGGTTATGGCATGATGCTAATGAGCCCAAGGTTGAGGATTCCCTGTTGACTTCAGGGTCGGTTAGGTGTGCTCCTTGGTGGCCTCTCGTTGCAGGAAGGCTTGGCAGGCTATTCACACGTGCTGCTCGGGCTCAGTGTAGAGTGATGGGGGCTAAAAAACAAAAAAACTTTTCCTCACATTTTCTAAGTTCTTCTACCTAGGCTAATAGTCAGATTAACAGAGACAGATTAATGGGAGAAAATATCCAAAGTGCATGTACCTGCCAGGAGGTGTCATAAGATATGACATCCCAAAATGCATTGGACAGTCAAGGTTTATGTGTCATTATGGACAAAGGAAAAAGGGGGCAGGGGTCTAAGATTTCAAAGGAGACAGGTAATTTGCAGGTTTTTGAGGGAAGGGTGAACACAGGACAGACAGGCAAATTCTGGCTCGGCTACCCAGACACAATGGGGTGCAGGAGCTGAGCCAGCTAACGGCCCCCGCTTGGAGCCTTCCTACCTGCCGTGCCTAACTCACACAGGGCCAAGGTTTCTTTCCTGCAGCAGGCTTTTCCATCTTAGTCTCCTGGGAAAGAAAGCGGGAGATTCAAATGCCATTTCCAAGTCTTTTGTGTCTTAATGACCAGCTTAAAATGAATATCCAAAAAGCAGTTTCAAGATGGTACAACTTTGGTCCCTTTATAAACCTACTTATATATCATGTCGACTGGGTGCATACTCTCAAACCATAGATATTCCTGTGCCTAACACAGCAATATCTGAAAGATATATATGTATATGAAATCAAATATATATAGTCATGAACAAAAACAAAGCTACTCTTCTTAATAGTTTCATTTATTTTTTCTTTTATGTTAGTTTTGGAGAATGTGGTGGTGAGCTTTCAATAAAGCATTTTGGTATTATGTATAAGAAGTCTTACAAGTATTCATATACTTTAACCTAAGAATCTCTTTTGAAAATTTAGCTTGGAAAATAATTTGATAACTAAAAAAAGTTACGTACATGTATAAATTTATTGTGCAGCTGTTTACATCAGGCAAAAATTGAATGCAAGCTAAATGCAATGTCAAATCATAGAAGAATGCCTTTTTCAGCTTTAGAACATTACTGTATAGAACGTTATGCATGAATATAAAATGAAATATAATTATAGCAATTGAAGGAGAATGTGGAAAAACTTGAGAGAATGCTAGAAGAAAAACACTGTGAAATGTTAGGTACATTATGAATGCAACCTTTGAGTATTTAATACGAATAAAGCTATTTGAATACACACACGCAAAGAGAAACAAAAATATATAAGAATCTAGTTGCGAAAGAAAATATTTGTGTTCAAGTGGTGGCAGGCAGCAGTGTGCTATAGATTAGTGCCCGAATATGCAGATGAGGATTCTGCAGCCACACGGACGTGGTTTTGAACCTTGGCTTGTCTATTTACTAGATTTGTGAACATGAGTAAATCACTTTAACATTCTAATACCTCAGTCTCCTCATCTGTAATTCTGAAATACTAAGGGTTATTAATCTAAGAAATTATTCTATTCTTCTCAGTCTATTACAAGGGCTGCTAACCATTGCTTTAGGAAGTAATTCTGGCTTCATAAGGATCATTAACTATTGAATGAAATGATTTATGTGAAGGTGCTGACCCTACAATGATACTCAATATATAGTTGTTATTGAAGCAAGGACGATAGCAATGATTATTATTTTGCCATTGGTGATTTTGTATTTTTTTAGTTTACACCCTTTCATCCGAATGCTGTCAGCAAAAGGGCAGGGGTACACTTCAGAACCAGGCACACCTGGCGTGCCGAGGCAGCAGCTCAGAGTTCACTAGGTTTGCGGTACCGGAAAGTTGCCTGTCCGCTCTGTCAGACTCCTCCTCTGTCAACAGGCACCAGTGGGGCTGTTGCACAGATGTTAAAAAACGATGTTTGATTAAAAAAACGATGTTTGTAAAGCCCTTGGAAGTTATGTAGTAAATGGCAAGTATTCAACTTGAACTTCACAACAATTTCAGTAGACTGTTGTATATAAGAAGAAACTTGTATGCTCTGTTTGAAGGAACCAGGATGTAGAGAGTCATGAAGCTACCCAGCCACACAATTAATAAGGGGCTGAGTCGGAATTTTAACTTCTATTTGTCTGACCTCAGAGAGTAAGTTCATAACGGATATTGGACATTGCGGCTGTTTCTGACTATGACTCGCCATTGCTGGAGCCACACCCATTTGAGGGGAAGAAAGAGTCAATGGAAGGCTAGAATTACTGCCCTCTGGAGTCCTAGCCTGTGCGAGAATGCTGTCGTGGACACAGGCAGTGGACGTGCCCTGGCTTCGCAATTGCCACCTGTTTTCTTTCTCCACAGGGCCCCTGTGCCCTAAGCTGCAGGGTCACCCATTGTCCTGACTCTGCCACCAGCACAAAGACGTCAGTGCTGTGTTACCCCCGCTTGCTCTGTGTCTCATTTATTCTTCTCACTTGTTTCCATTTACAGTCATGGGGCGTGTGGCCTTTAGGGTATGGAACGTGGAGGCATCTGAGATATTTCCACCCAGCTTGATGTTGAATCACTCCTTTGCTCAACTGTTCCTTCCCCAGCCCAGGAGGAGTGGACTTCTCAGGCTCCTGTACTTTTGCTATGGCGGGATTCCTCACCCCTCCCTCCTCCTGAGGGCCTGGGAGTTAGGGGAAAAGGGAGCTGGAAGACATTCCACTACTAACTGGTATGATGGACAAAAAGAGAGACAGTTTCACTGCCTGCTTCTTCAAGTTGACTGTGGAAAAAAAAAAGAAAAGAAAAGAAAAAATAAATAGCAGCCCTTCGCAAGGTAGCATAAAAAGACACATGACATTTAAATCAAAATGTTGTTATTATCTTAGCTTGCTTCAATAAATGTTAAGCAGAAGTATATTTATTCAGATATTTTCTCCTGTCATATATTTCGAATCCACAGTTAAGTGTTTTCCCTTTATATTCAGACCCACATACCTGTTTCCATTTGGAAGCATGTCAGTCAGCTTTATGGCCAAAGCTGTGATATGCTAACAGAAGCCGAACACCACACGATCCGGTTTCCAATTAAATTTGCTATTTGCTGCTCTCAAAGTTTGGATAAATCATTTCCCTTAAACTGGTAGTGAAAGCCTCATATGGATGAATCTTGGTTACTACCCGTTGGGCACCCGGGCTGCCAGAGATGAGGAGCGCTATCAGCGCACCTTGGCTTGAGGAGGAGAAGTTTTCATGTTCGGGGTTGTGAATGTGTCTCTGCTATTGGTGAACCTGGTTCTGGAACTTCCTTTCTTCCCACAATTTTATGAACCAAATTTTGTAATAATTAAAAGAAGTTTTCCCTTTCTTCCATGAAAAGTACCCTCCCCTCCCCTCCCTTTCCCTCCCTTCCCCTCTCTCCTTCTTTCTTTTCTTTTCTCTTGTCTTGTCTTGTCTTTCTTTTCTTTATTTCCCTTCTTCTGTTTCTTAATAATTGGGCTTCCACCTCAGTTTCTGGATTATGTCCCCTCCACTGTGAAGTTCATACCTATAAACATGGTGAAAACTTCCTTCCTATCTCTGAATTCTGTCTTGAAGGATGATGGGAAATTTCTAAATACCTACCATAAAGTATTTGAGTACCTTATTATTATCTGATTTTTTAAATTGGCAGAAGAAAATTCATTAATTTTCCTCCATACCAACTTTCTTGATGTTTTCTTATCATCATGTTTCTATCTGTAGATGAAAACTCTATCTTCTTGTTCATATATCTTATATATCTTCATCAAATTCAATAAATTATTGATTCTCTTTTTTTTTTTTTTTTGGTTTATACTGCCTTTGACATTTTTACCATTTTTTCTAGAATAGTTGGAGAATTATATTTAATAACTGGATACATTAATATCACAAGCTTATGCTTTAATGATGTGATAGCCAGCCTCCAAAATGTCCCTCAGTGATTTCTGCTCCCCCCATATTCATGTCCTTGTGTAATTTGTTCCCACATTTTGTTGAGCAAGTTCTAGTAGCTCATAGAACTCAACAGAATTGATGGCATGTCACTTTTGAGTTTCTGTTATAAAAGACACTGCAGTTTCCACCTTGGCCATGCCCTCTTTCTTGCCCTTTTCTCTTGATTCACTTCTACCATGTCATAAGGAGCCCCATAGAGATGTTCAAACATCAAGGAACAGAGGCCCACTGCCAACAGTCAGATGAGGGAGCCTGGGAGTAGACCCCTCTGCCCCAGTTAATACCTTCAGCCCTAGTGGTGTGTGGTTCTATTAAGGGAAAAGGGGAAGGGGTTAGAGCAACAAGTATGAAAGACACATGGACAAAAGCTAGGGGGGGTGGAAATAGGAGGGAGCTGGGGAAGGCTGGGGCGGTGGGCTGGGAGGGGAGTAGAAGATGGAAAACTGTGCAAGAACAACAATTAAAATAAAAAAAATTTTTTTAAAAAGAGACTCAGCATCAGAGACATGTAGTTAAGCTTCTTCCAAATACCTGACCTACAAACACTGTGTGAGATAGCACGTTGTTTTTGGATAAGCTTTGGGACAAATTGTTATTTATCAGTGGATAACTAATACTATAACTTTCTAACTTAAGTAGACTCTTTAGATGATTAAATTATCTTGAAAAAGAATGGAGAGGGGTCCAGCAGGGCTCTGTTGGAATCACACAGGCCCGGGGAGAGAAGTCCGCCCCCTGAATGGGGGAGGGCCCCGGGGCTCTGGGAACAGGAACGAGCGCTACCCATAAGGCTATGTTGTAAACAGCTCAGGATTAGAGGCAGAAGAGCCGTTACAAGTTATCTGAGTTAGCCTGAAGCAAGCATCTCCTCCGCCATCTTTCGACAAGTGAGTAACAGGAAGTATCTAAAAGGAAAAGAAGAGATGGACTTAGCATGTTTGCACGTTGCATGTTAGCTGTAGTCAGGACCAAGTAGCAGCTCAAGCTCTGATGAGAATGGGCAAGAAGTTGCTTCTTCACCTTTTCATCTCACAGCTATAAAACATCCATTGGCTCGTCTGTACCTGTGTAGGTGATAATTCTGGCAGAGCTGCTGGCACACTTTGTGGAATGGTTGGTGTACAGAATGTTTTTCCCTCTAAAAACAAAGTGTTCTTGCAATGTTTGATGTTCAAGAATATATTCCTCAAGCTCCAAGAGTGTTGGCTAGATTTCAGGTAACAGGCAAGCAACCATCAAATAAAGCAGGAGTTACTCAGACGGGCTTGGTTCCTAAGCTAGCAGCGCATGCTCAGCATGATGCCACCTCTCAGGATCAAGGGAAGCCTAAAGCAGCGCCGTTCTCCGTGGACATTTGGACGAGACAACATTGTTAGCTGAGGCTTTATGAAGTTAGTTACTGGCTTCAAGTGAACCCCACTGATCTGTTGGGGTGACAGCTCAGAGGATGTGAGAACCCATGTTCCCAAGTAGACTTCAGCCTACCTGCCACAGTTTTTGGGACTGTGCTGCTGTAATCATGAAACTTACAAACTGTCCTGCTTTATTAAGATATTAACCACTGGGCAATAACATGGGGGGCAATGGGAGGGAGGTGGGGAGGGCTGGGGGGTTGGGCTGGGGTCGGGGGGAAAAGGCAGAAAACTACTTGAACAACAATTAAAATAAAAAAATAAAAATACAAAAATAAAACAAATAAAAATAGGATTACAAAGTAAAAAAAAAGGTATTAACTGTTGGAAATGAACAAAAGTCTAGACTTGTGATACAGCGCATGCAGTTCTGACTTTCATCACACCGACGTGCTGACAGTGGGGAAACATCTGGTCCACCCAAGAACTATTCAACAGAAACTGGGAAGCTTTTCTAGTGAGATGAATTAATGGCAACGTCCTTCTCCTGGACTTTCAGAAAGCGTTTCAGAAAGTGCCCAGGCCTTTCAGTCTGGAGTGAGAGTAGGAGTGGTTGACAAGGCCTATTGTGTCAAACATCAGTGGCAATGGTGCAAAGCGTAGCTGGAGAAAGATAGATATGCCCATGCAGAAGTAAAGTGAAGACAAAACTGGAACCCCAGTGTGGTCCTCCATTCATCATTTTGGTGGTTCTTGAGGTATAGGCCATCGATCCAACAGCTATGATATAATGAAAAAGTAGAATGCACATTTTGATACATTTATTTGCTGAGACAGAAGAAGCAGTGCAGAGTGAGGAACAGTTCCGAGAATGAATAATACTGGAAAATATAGATTCATTAAATCTCCAGTGTGTGCCTCAACCATTGGGAAGGTATAATCTGACGGATTTCTTATGTTTGGGGTCAGTAGTCTGAGTAGTTTTGTTATCATGCTCCTTACTCTTCTATTTTCTCTCTTGGTTTCTGTGATATTAAAGTAATTGAACTTTTTACCCTCAGAAGTTATACAAAAGTTCCTTTTGAATGTTTTGAACACTTCGAAGAAACTGGGCCCATCACAGAACCATTAAAACTGTTTTAAAATGGAAGCTCCAAATCACAGCTGCCACATGGGAATAACATTAAAAGGGATAGATTTTATGGAGCCAATTTAGAACGTGCAGTCACAGTAACCCGAATGACTCATTGTCTTCTGAGAACACATTTTCATGGATGGGAGACAATTACAATCAGTGGGTGGAAGGTGAGGCCCTGGCCTCCACACTGTAAGATGATAACAAGTTACTGACTATCCGCTACTCCCTCAGAAGGGTGCAAACAGTTCCATCGCAACGGAAAACAAAAGTCTCAATCCCAGCAAGACAAGGGATATAAGAAAAAAGTTACATTGCATCTGATGAGTTGTTATATGGAGAAGGATTCTTATTTTTATCGGTAAAATAAAATAATGACTGATCAGTCAAATAATGACTCTCTACTTCTGCACTTAACAAGACCATTAGCTCACTCAGAAGCCTTGGGAATGGAATTACACACGGAACACATGTGTCACCAAGCCAACTGTACCACGGCACTTTTCTCCTAGAAAATTGCTCTAAACTTGGAGGAAATACTGGTTCCAGACTTCTTAGGTGTGTGGAGAGATTCTTTTAGTCAACATGACAGAGAGCCATTGTATGAAGCTGGACAGTTTTGTTCTGTGTTTGAAGTTTTGGGGAGGGTTTTGTAGTATTTTCTGGGTTTGGATTTCTACGCATTGTTAACAAGTACTGAAATCTAAACTCTTCGGTAAAGTTAAAGAATAACTGACTGGAACAGAAGAAACAATAGGAGAAGGGTCGAGTTGTAAATGTGCAGGAACTGCAGACTCAGATGAGGCTTTTGGGTACAGGGTAAGTACCGTATTTTTCAGATCATAAGACACACCTAGATTTTAGAGGAGGAAAATAGGAAAAAAAATTTTTTGTAGCAAAAAATGTGGTACAATATTTAATAACATAAATAACATAATATTTCACCAATGTAAATGTAAACAGAACTCAACAGTAGCATGAATAAGCATTATTCCTCCCAAATTTGGGGGGTGGTGAGTCTTATGATCTGAAAAATACAGTATTTGGAGGTTTCAGAAGTTATACCACTCACATCTTTAGTGTCCTTTCCTGTAGAAATAAGCAACGGTGTTGTCATGGCTAGTTCATTACCTGGCTATGGAAACCATAATTAATTCTGAGTTGGGAAGCATTTAAAGATTTTACATAAATATTTTTATTCTCTGAAATTTTTATTTGGAGGTCTCTATGAAACCGAAAAGCACTATATACTACTGTATGTGACATATATTTACATCTTGTATTTAAAAAAAAAATCAAAATCATCCTAACACTAAAATTTAACTGAAATGTTTGACAAAATTTGATTCAGGAGTACTCATTCTCTCTGTAGAGGAGCTGAGGAAATATAATATTAACCTAAGTTGATTTTTTAAATTATTTTTCCTAAAAAATATTCCCTCCAAATGGAATTCTGTTGTTTTCTGGCATTTCCCTCAGTCTCCGAGATAACGTTTGGTATAGCACATCCCTGAACCAATATTCTGCATTGTAAGAGGTCTCTAATTGCAAGTTGCTCGAAGGTAAATTAATTTCAGATTTTAAATCCACCACAATGGTGCTTTCAGTACTGCAGACTGAGTAAACTAGTCTTCAAGTGAAAATCTTTTCTGAAAATTTGACTTCATTCAATTCAGTAATAATTTTAATAACAATTACCTACTTGTATGATTTTAAACACTATCTTCCAAAAGAAGTGAAAAATAAAAAGGAAAGGTAGGTACATATGAAATGTTTACTTTCTCCATTTAAAGTAAACCTTGCTAATGGGCTGTGACTGGGTGAGAGAGCTTTGGCCTTTTCCGGTGAGGCCTCTAAACCGAATCGTCAGAAATTAACTGTGTTCGTTCCAGAAGTGCTGCTGGGTCTTAGCCTGGCCTCCTCAAATGGTGATATTGATCATTTCCTCTGAAACACAGGTGGGGCTAATTAGAAATTAATCAAGATGATTAACCTCTGCATTCCTTCAACCAATTAATCACTTCAAAGGAAAGCCCCAGGATTTTTGTTTGAAGTTAACAAGGCACAGAAAGTGGAAAACTAGCAATTTAACGTATTGCTCTATTTTGACGAACCCTAGATTTGGTATTATTCACAGGTTTACTTCATATCATGCAAAAGATATTAAAAACATAAACTTTAAACATTGTTAGATTTGTTATTCTATAGTGTAAAAGTGTATGAAAGCACATGTCTCTTGGGAGAAGGTTAATGCAACAGGCTTTCGGTTGGTGGAATCCCTGGTTCTTTGAACCGTAGGGCAGACTAGAGCACGGTACTGCGCATTTTGGTGATGGTGTCAGGGTAGGGAGGTGGGAAAGGCGGCATTTTTCCGCCTTTTGTATGAGTGTTATACATCTGGTGGCAAAATACATTAACTCTGAATTGTTACTCATTTTAAATCTATGGTTCTTTTGGCTATGAGGGCTTTTCTTTGATTTTTCAAAATAGACTAATTTTGCCTTAGTAGTCGGTTATTTTGTGAAGTTTTTGCTTTAGTGCTACCTTCATCAATTTAGGAGGAATTTGGAATTGGTTGTACAAGGGAAATAGACATCATTTTTATAGAACTCCACGTTAATACGTGTACATCAAAGCATGTAGGAGCGTGCAGTGAGTTAATCGTGGCTCAGGAGTCCACTGTTTATGTTTATGGAATAATTAATTATTTCTTTCATGAGTATGGCCTCTGAGATTGTACTGCCTCACAGTTAGAATGGCCAAATACATTAGAAAACATCAGCCTTATAATCTTCGAAACAGGGGATCTGAACACTGACATTTGTTAGGGGAGTTGCCTTCTTGGAGAGTGAAATAGAAATAAATGTTTAAAAGATAATTCCAAACTGGATCTATGTAGAATAATGCTTAAATCTTTGTGCGTCTATTTTTTTTTTTTTTTTTTACTAAAAAAAAAATGTGTGCTAGGAAGTGTGGGAGGTTTGAGCATATTCTTGGCCATGTGGCAACTTTCTAGCTTCCGTGATGTGCCTCCGGCAAACCGCACACGTTCCTGGCCGGGTCTGCGCCCTTCCTGCCCCTCCGGGCAGCCGTGCTGTTTCTCAGTGCTGACTTCCTCATCGTCTTCCTTCCTTCAGATCTGTGTCAAAACATGAATTCCTCTGAGAGGCTTTTCTGGGTCACCATGTCGAGAACCGTATGTTCTCAACTACTTACTTTCGTTGTGTTTTTAATCATACTTATTCCTTAGATTATTTCATATACTACTGTTATTGATCTTTCCAATAAAATACAGCTTTCAAAAAGATGATATCCCCATTTCCAGAACAGAGCCAGGGCGGAATTTAATGAGGGTAGCACCTAGTAGGTGCTCAGCCAGTATTTGTAGCATGAACGAATTCCTGAGTGAATAAACAGAATCCGTGAAGGACTCTCATTTGTGGTGCTTGAGTGGCCCGAGCACTTACGGCACCTGCCTGGCAGATCGCAGAAGAAAACGGCTAGGAAAGAACGCTGCGTAGTCAGTGCACCAGAGGGGTAGACTTGCTGTCCAGCTTACAAAGAGGTTGCATCACAAAAAAGTGATTTGTAAGCAGATTTTTAAGAAAAATTCTGGAACACAGTGCCACAATGGAGATTTGTTCTTCAACTGACTCATAAATGCTTATTTAACTCATAGCATGTAACTTGTAGCTGAATTACAATATTAATTTCCCCACCATTCCTTACTGTTGCTATACAGCATGTTTCATTCAGGATCCCCAAACTCTCTACAATCATGGGCCCACTTCAGCAGGCTGTGGCCGGGATGGTTCTAACACACGTGTTAGACCAGTCCCCAAGTTGGGGAATGAAGGCCTTCCAAAGGCTCACGGTTCTATACCTGGATAAAGATTGCTGAAACTGGAAAGTGTCACTTGAAGAAAGAGGTTGGCATGACCGCAGTGTCGAAGCAGCTCATCCCATGGAGTTAGCGTTGTGTCAAAGAAAGCCATGGCTGCTCAGGCTCCTTTGTGCCAACTAGCGTAAGACGTGTGGCTTCACTCCAGATGCCGTAGTTCTTCGGTTCTGGGTCTCCTGGGCCCAGTAGTCTTGTATGAGCCTCCTACTTGCACTGCAGATTTTAGGGCAGATATTTGACTGCCCCTTTGATCTCAGCTTGGGCTCTGCGATCTAAAGAATTTTGAGTCAAAGTGACGGCTTAGTTTTCTTGCCTCTGGTTGCCTGAGGTCTGTCCATGCTCAGAGTCCTCAGATCCTGAGCCCCGAGGTTGCTGATACTACGAACACTCTGTTTTACCCCGTGTGGCTGGGAATGCAGCTCTCAAGAAATGCAGTCATGCTTCGATTCTGTGGCGATTACTTTCTGTGTCAGATGGTTTTCAGCTCCAAAGACAGTGCTCTCCCTGGATCCTGTTTTGCTGGTTGAGGGGGGAAAGATGGTCATTCTCTTAAACCAACTACTCGGGGGATTCCTTAATCCCCTTCCTATGCAGCTCCCTCCATCACTGCTCAGGGCAGAGTTCAGTATTTCTAGAGACATAGCAAGAAAGGATTTTCATTATGGTGGAGTAAAGAAAGTCTATTTATATACAGGTGTCAATGGCTTGGAAAATTATTGAATTTCCCAAGTCATACTATGCTGTTTTTATTTCTCATTAGTATTCCACTGCTTCAGTTACCTATTGTCACCATAATACTCCACAACGAACAGTAAGCATCCATCGCTCACGTTCCTGAGGCCCACTGATCTTGGCTGGGCTCTTTCACAGGTGCCATCCGTGGCTGCTGCCCAATCTAGGCTGACCTTGGCGGGGTTGCTCCCGCATCTGCAGCTCGGCTGGCTCGCTCATGTGTCTGCAGTTTGGTTCTGAGCCATGTCTCCCCTTCCTCCTAGGAACAGGGGATTAGCCTGGGCTTACTTCTTTTTGGTGTTGCTGTTACGGCCATGGCTGACGACAGAGGACGTATCCCAAAAGTCCAAGCCCCCTCTGTGCCTCTGCTTGTGTTGTGGCCACTCCAGTCATGTTGGCCAGAGCAAACAATGTGGCTGTTCGAGGATTGACAGAGTGCGGGTGGGGGCACTGCGAAGTCTTGGAAAAGTGTAAAGCACCGTAAAAATAGCATCTCGTTGCTATAGTAAATAAATAAACAGATGTAAGTTTTGATTTTTAAAGAATCAAATATACTGTTAAAATATTTATCTATTACTAGATTTTCCCCCGTGAATCACTATGAGCAAAATCACATTTTTACACAAAATATAACACAGGAACTCTATGCAGTGCGTATTAACTACAAAGCATGGGCATTGGGAGGAGGGTAAGGCTGTATTGATGAACAGGACAAGGTCTCTGCCTCCAATATTAAAGAAAAAATGACCTGTATTTTAATTGAAAGATTTTCTGAACATTTTTTACTTTCCTCCATTCTTTTCAAAATGAGCCGTTTTATTAGAAAAGATGTTATTTGTGGATGTCTAACATTCAAGAATAAAATATCTGCATTCTTAAATTTGATGCTGTTATGCCGTAAATTTCTCAAAAAAAATTGTTGAGGTGACTTATGTCCCAGATTGTCATCTGTGCACATAAAGCACTTGAGATGCTTTCGTGTGACTCTATGGTATAAGTCTTTCATTAGCACGAAGTATGCACACGAAATGTGCCACATGAAGTAAACTTTTGCATACCGAAGCCTTATTTTTTAAAGTGTTCTGAGTATAAATCAGGCTAATAATTTAATTTATTCTTTTTCTTTTTCCCAGATGTTTTTAGCAAAAATAATAAGGCCCCAATGTGCTAGGCTGAAGCACACGAAATTTCCTTTTTGTAGGTTCTGAATGGCCGAATACTGACAAGTTTCATGTGATTCCATGAAATGAAAGCTCTATCGATAGAGTATATACCGAGATACACAGACACATGCTTGGTGTTGTTTTCCCACAAAACTGCCTTTTCCTCAGTGGTAGGGAGATTCTAAGAAAACTCTAAGCAAACACTTCTCTATCTCTGTGATCTTATTGCTAACGATGATGTAGAGTTTGTTCAAGACAATTTATTTCCTGCAATCAAAACCTTTGACCTCCTAAATGGTTTTTACTAGCTCACTTCCTGACCCACCTTCAGACTCCCTCTCAAACTCAATCTAAACCCAAGAAGAGGATAGGAAAGCAAACAGTGGGCAGAGCATTATGTTTGGTATAAAGATGCATCTTGAGAAGAACGTTTTAGTGTGAATCATTAAAAAGTGCTGAGAGTATCATTGAAGTTTATCAAGCTTCGGAGCAGATCACCACCAGATAAGCTAGCTGGGGACCTGGGACTTCCACTTATTACTACACGGATCTTCATTTCTCTCTGCATTAGTTTTAGTATCTATATATCAGTCATAATATTATTTCCTTAGATTCATTATAGAGCTATCGTTGTAATTTTATTTTAATGAAATGGTGCTTGGAATATAGGCGTCAAGATGTGTAGCCCAAAATAACTTGAGGAAATTGGTGAATAATGAAGTTCTCTCCTTACATCTCAGTGTCATTTCATTATGAATACACAGCTTTGAAGTAGCAAACAAATATTGAAATGAATATCTCTTCAAAAACTGTTACTGGACACTTGTCTGTCTTTCAGATTTTCTGTGAAATGGAAACAAATGCTACTCCACCTTTTACGTTTCATAACTGATTATTCTGACAGATTCACAGTTTTGAATCCTGATATTTTATGCAATGAAGACATTCCATTTTAAAAATATTATTTGTATTCCACCGAGGGAGCTTGTAAGTAGAACATGAATCTGTCCCAGGATAGTGACTGCCGAGCAAATAGGTCCAGATGTTTGGGATAACGACTTCCCACCTGCACGTCTTTAGGACTCCTCCGCTCCCTCCCTCTCCACCTCCCACGGAGTTCCCTTCTGTGCTATCTTATTTAATGTGGCAGATGTGGAATAACGAGATAGGTGCAACAGCTTTGAGAAAAGTGAAAAATTACAGATTTTATCAGCATGGCAATAAAAAGTTATCATGTGTTCTACATTCTAAGAACCATTGGGTATAGAAAACATTTAAATAAGTTTATAATTCTCCTATTAAGAGTCACTGATTTTTCAAAAATCATGTATATGACAGAGACAAAAAAGCTTTCAGGAGCGGGGATGGATTTTTCTTGTAAAGTACTTAGTCCAATCTGTACATAGTCGCTGCTTTTGAATCCAGGTAGAGCTGGAGAGATGGAAAGGTTTAGTTTCTGAAGTGAGTGACAGAGATACTTGCAAGGGGTGGGTCTTGAGGGAAACCTGACCTATTGTGATAAAGGGAGCTCTGGGAATAGATTGGCTGTGCCCTGGGGTTGCTGTGTTCTTATGCAGATGCAACAGCCAAGGTTCTCTAGGCAGGTTCCCTCCCGTGCCTGAAGCTGGCTGCCGTGACCAGCTACTGAGGGAGAGAAAAATGATTACACTATATGTCCAATTGATTCTGCCTCTCTTGTGGAGTGTGTCAAATAAATTGCATTTTTCCTGAGCCCATTTAGATGGAGTATTATCCTGCTGTGTTCTCTTGGATCCCATACAGATTTCTGATTGCCGAATTGTAACACCAATCATAATAATTATCTATGTAATAAGTTCACAATATGAATTGTTACAGATGGTCACATTTTCTATCACAGAGCAATCAAGCTTATTTGTACAATCTACTTGCTCCTAGATAAAACAAAAGGCAACATGCAAGTTTCTGTGTGTTCATCACACATTATAAGTGGCAATTTGGGTCTAGTACATCAGAGAAAATGAGAGATGATAAGAGAGAGTGCTAAAGAACTTTTCAATAAAAGCATATTTGGATTTTGCTATTAGCTTTACAGATATTATCATTATATATCCAATTAAATACCAAAGATTTGTTGGGTTTTTTCTCAGCAAGCAATTTCTTTTTTCCTATCTAAAATCTGAAATTCATTTTTGGAAAAGAGGACATGCAAATGAGCTATAATTCAAATATAATGGCAATATAAGTATACGTTATTGAAATAGATGTAGAACATACTTACGGTCTTCAAAAAACGACCTTCCGGGAGACCCCAGCCAGAGGCAGCGCACCCTCCCGGCCACGGTTGAGGGTGTCATGTAGGGCTTCAGTCCAGGAGCCAACTCTGGTCACCCTTTTCAGGTGGCATCAGAACTGAAGAGATACTTTGCTATAGTGAGACGGTTTGTTGTCTCATTGCTGATTCTGAAACGTGGCCCCCTTGGCTTACCAATGTGTTCTAATAGTATGCCAAAAAGTGTATTAGAGCAAAGGAAAACTACTTCTCCTCTGCCTTTCATTTAATATTCATCTACATCGAAGGAAACTTTTGCCGCATGAGAGTGACTGTACAGAACATGCTGGGACAGACTGGCGACCTCAGTGGATTGTCCTGTGCCACCTATCTTGTTATCTACTCACTACGAGATGGAAGCACGTGTTCACGTACACACATTCACCGACAAAGGGAATGACACGGATGCAGTAAGTTTTAAACCGAATGTCATGAGCCCATTTGAATAGTCATACAACAGTTGTGCTAGCTGAGAAATGAAGAACTCACACATTCTTCAAAAATAATAGCATGCAATGTGGGCATTTTTATAAGGCTTATCTGAGTTTACACAATGTACATTAACATCTACATGATAAATTTCTTAAAGCCAATGCAATTTTTAACTTTTTTTGAGCTCCAATTTTGATTTGCTTATATGTTCTAAAACCTTGGTATTCTCTTTATTATGTAGTATACATCCTTAAATTTTCTAGCTTTCTGGTTTGCAGACCAAAGGAATGAAAACTCTTCTAGGACAGGCAGAAGACATCAAGAGCTCTTTAAACTCCAGCAGAAAATAAAGATAATAGACTCTTCTTCTGATGCCTGGCAGATAGTTAACTGAATGATTTCAAAATGTTAACATATAAATAATACACACTCGATATTATTTTCATTAGATAG
Organism: Anoura caudifer; assembly: GCA_004027475.1. Lineage (NCBI taxonomy): Eukaryota > Metazoa > Chordata > Mammalia > Chiroptera > Phyllostomidae > Anoura > Anoura caudifer. The sequence continues at coordinate 121,644 of PVKU01000749.1, read as the reverse complement.
TAGATGATGAATAGTGGAGTAAAAGTCATAAAATGACACAGAGATCTCCAGAACTATGTGTTTTCTCTCTGACTCCCCAGGATGGGTCTTCTAAGACCATGTTCTTACATGAATGATTTTTAGGATAATCTACACATGTCTTCTGGAAGTTTTGAAGAGTGAAAGTTATCATAGCTGACATTTATTTTGTGCTTATTCAGCTCTGTATTATGGCAAGTGCTCTACGGAGATTATTTTATATCATTTTCACAACTTCATGAAGAAGGTACAAATATTCCCATTTTCAGTTCAAAAAACTGATGTTTAGTGCCATTACTCAATTTATCTTAGGTCATTGAGCTAGACCTACATACTTATCTAAAGTTGCAGATCTTAAATATAGTTATTTTCAGGAAAACTATTCAGGGGTGTATTATATAGACATACGATACAGACCTAAAATAGTCTGTAAGTATCTTCACTTATAAAATATGATTTCCAGGTTCCATGTGTCAAATCACAATTTTCTCAAGTGGAAATTGTTATGGACATACAAATGCAGAATGCATGTTTGTCAGAGATTTATTAACGCGCTGAGGATTGAACAAATAAAGTGGTGAAGCTGTTTCAAAGAGCATGTACGTGCAGGTGTTGATGGTCAGTTAAAAGGGTAGAGCTGGCCAGTGCCCAGCAGAGCAGTGAGAACAGAAAGCAGATGGTGTCTCTTCCAACGGACCTTGTCTGCACCCTTACCAGGCAACAAGTCAATTAGCTTTCAGAACCTAAGTCCTTCCTGACCAGTGAAAGCCAAAGGAAACAACCTTTTATAAATGATAAGATAATCCTCGAGTAAGCCTGATAAGTAATGTTCTTGTACTCTTTGGCCTTGTTTGCATGCTTTCAGTAATTTTTCTCTACACAATTATTAATCCTGATTCCTCACGCGTGGTTTGTGGCTCTGATGTCATTCAGAGTTTCTCTCAATGCTCAGGCTTCCCATTGCAGTTATCCTCACTCCCTAATGTTCTATGATTTCCTTGTAAAGTACCAGAGCTGATTTTTCTTTACCATTCTTCTCTAGCAGTCTTGAGACCTCCTCTGTAAGGAAAAAAGTCTTGGAAATTTATGTTCATTATTACCCCAAATTATCATTACTCTTTATGTTTATTCCTTCTGTTTTTGAAATGAATAAATCTTATTTTATTGGTGGGATATATTGGTACTTTTATTTCTAGCCTCTTTCTCTCATTTGTCATTTAATTTTTTAAATATCTTATTTTTTCTCTGAGAAATTTTCTTGTTGTAATTTTCTATTTTGCTAATATAGTCTTCCACTGTATCCATAAAGCCCAATTAATTCCATCTATTTTTTGTTACACTGTCATACCTCTTATCTTTTAGTTTATTATTTGGCTAATTTTAAATCTTGATACATACTCGTGTGTTTTAATGCTTCCTCTAGCGGAACTAGTAGGGAACTAGTAGTTGTGTCTCTAAAGTGTCTGATTTCGACCTGTGCGTCCATTTTCCTTTAAGATGTAAGCTACACTGTCTTTCAGTGCTAGTGGAGGGAAACCAGACTCTGCATGTTAGCTCCAGTGCGCTAAAGCGATTTGTGGGGAGCGGGGTGGATGAGTCCTGGAGTGGAAAATTCCAGGCACCTGTAATCCATTAGCAATGACTGACTCCATTAAACAAATCCTTAGATAAATGGCCATACTCTTTACCTCCAAGGAGAATCAGCATTAGGTCAGACAATTCCTACAACAGGCAATAATCCATCAGCTCAGGGAGTCTGGAGATGGTGGGGGAGCGGCTGTCCACCTGTATTCCCATCACTTTGTGCTAGCCGTCTGTGTACATGCAGGGCTCCTGTGTGGTTCTGATCTAGTTTAAGTCTTTGGAGCTTTGAGTAGCCCTCTGTGGGGGGTAGGTACTCTTCGTCCCAAGGTATTTTGTTGGAGAAACTGAAGCAGAATCCCCATGGCTACCTCCTACTTTTATGCTCACAGGCTGCCTCCTGCCCAATTCAAAGCAACCCCACCTCCATGCCAGTTCAAACTTCTCTGTCACCACTAGATTTTCCTACATTATACTTCTAATTGTTTGATTTGTTTTTCGCACTTACATAAAATTTGAAATAATATTTTTATTCATGACACACACGTTTATAATATGAAACAAGCCATGTAACAAGAAAAACACTTATAGTTCAAATATAAATACTTCATTGTCAAGTTTCTATGAGATGAAATAATAGTTCTATTGCCCTTGTTGGGTGGTTCAGCTGATTGGAGCATCGCTCTGTATCGAGAAAGGTTGGGGGATTCAATTCCTGGTGAGGGCACATACCTAGGTTGCAGGTTCAACCACTGGTCACCCTGGTTGGGGCACATATGGGAGGCAACCAACTCATGTTTCTCTCTCACATCGATGTTTCTCTTCTCTCTCCCTTTCTCTCTCTCTAAAATCAATAACATTAAAGAAATAGTTCGATCAATGGAAATGTCCTCTATTCTGTATGTGTTTCTCTGCAGTCTTTTAAAAGTGTTTCATGGAGGAAAAAGAAAACTTAAATATCTTTCAGTTTTGATATTTTATGATGGCTATAACTGAATTATCATTTGGAAATGTTCTATTTTGCCAGGCAAGGAAATATAGCAAGAATCTTTAACATTTATTTAGACCTAGTTGAAAGGTGGCATGAAAATTGGGCCTTTCATCTTCTGAGTGATTTCTTATTCAAACTCAGCCAGAGTTCTGAGAGCAGAGCGTTCTGCTTCCTCGGATCTCCAGTCAGGGGGACCTTTAATTCACTCTGCTTCATAATAAATCCTGGGAGAGCCTGTTCTGACAAAGTAAGTGATAGTGCGCCCTACTCCAATAGTGTGCATGTTTCAGTTCTGCCAAGTCGCATGTTCTCCACTCATGGACTGGATTTGGGCAAAAAATAAATAAATAAATCTGTAAACAATAGGCTAATGATATGCCCCTTGATTGATTGTCCATGTACTTAGGCTATTCTAAGCACTTCGATGTTGAAATTTTTCCTTTCCTTTTGTGAGCATTAAAAGTAACAGGGCTGCGCTGTGGTTGTTTATGTAGGGCATAGAATTCAGGTTTTGCATATTAAATATTTTTCAAGGTATTATGAGTTTAGCCAAAACCTTCATATCTTTTATCTTTTGCCTTTAACTTTGAAACATGCATAGCTTGTGATTATCTGAAACGACCGATGAGCACCCACGACTTTTCTCTTGGGAAAAATAACACTCTAAAGTTAAATTTTTGTTTGAAGACACAATTCATGTCTTGACACATGGCAGAAAGAGAAATCAGCAACATGATTCCCGGGAAGTAAGTTGGGGAAAGGATTCCCTTTGATGTGAGACGACCGCACCAGCTTTGGGAAGAACTGATTCTTGCTGTCTTCAGGGTCACGCTCACTGTGTATGGAGAGGCTACGCTCTAGAGCTCCTGACTCACAGGAAGCATGGACTGAATCCTCGATCTACTTAGAAAAGCACTGGGTGTCTCTTGTATCAGCTCTGGCGGAGGCGAACAAGGGTGGGAACGAAAACGGTTTAATGCACAGGTGCTTCAACTACCATAATGCTTTTGTGTTTCGGGTCATAATACATGTCCTTAACTCAAATCTCATTTTTCACATAATGTAATAACAACACTGCTGTTCCCTAGTGATTGGTATTATAAAATGTGCTGTGAGATAAATGCTGTTATTATGAAAATCCTATTAGCAAGTCCCTATGTACTGCACATGCAGGACAGATTTATTAACATACACACTGCAGTCACTTTCCTGAAAACGGTTTTACCAGCTATGAAATACTATGCAATAATGCCATTAATAAATGTATCTAATTGCAGTATATAAAAGTGAAACATTGAATGGCTCGGAATGGCTTCTACGAAGGGTGAGATTATTTCGAGTAGATACACTGAGCACCGATACACTGCGTTCGCCCTTTTTTCTACTGCTGCATGTCAGGTAATAGATCATTAAAGTGCATAGTCAGACAGTTAAGCTAATGAGAAAATGTTGGTTCTTTTACAAAAACCTGTCAGTAGATGGCAATGTGACTGTTTTATAAGGCATTTTTATTCCATACGGAACTGAAAATTTGAGATCATTCACATTTGCCACCTAAATTACTGTAATTTTTCCCCAAAAAGGGCTCCAAGAGCCATTTGAAACTATTCTTTAAATAATTGATAGTTACAAATGAAAAGCCAAGCCTAGAATTTCTAAAGTGATCAAAATTGTTTTAATTTTTCCATTGGTCATAGTTGAATAAAAATAATGTTACAAACTATACCATCAATAATCAGGGATTGCAGAGCCTCCATTTCAAACTCAAGTACTTTCAGCAAATCCATTCGAGACCCTCACTTAGGCACTGTGAACAGCTATGGCCCGTGGGTGCGCTCACTATTTGTTACAAGACCCAGGAATAAGGGCACATTGAAATGCTTATTTCGTCTTGTTTTCTTTTATCCTTTCAGCTCTCTTCTTATACAAATAAATCACCTCTGTTGTTTTTAATGACATTTGATATAAGTACTCAAGACACATAATATTTAATATTAACATGTGATATTAAATATGCCTGAAAAAAACAAATTATGCTAGGCAGTCTGCATGTGTTTTAAGAAGCTATGGCTTCTGAATGCACTGTAAGTTAAAACCAAAAAATAACAATATATTCTGCAGAGAAATTCTGGAACTTGAGTTGTGCCTAATGTGAAAATTCTAATAAAAGAAAAAATTAGTTGATATTCTTCAACATTTCTACCATGACAATCAGAAGTTATTATTTAGCTCTATACAATTATTTAGGCATATTGGGCCTTAAACTTGTATCCCCGTGTTAATCTGTCTGAGAGGTGGGGATGCAGCTGTATCATCAGGATGGGATTCTGCGAATGGGCAGCGCGGTAGGATGGGGAAGCGCTGGTCAGCTAAAAAGTATGACCACTGGTCATAGTCTATGTGTGTGAAAGTCAGTCGAATAAACCAGGTTGCCGTTTTCTCAATAAAGTGAATGAAAGTGACCTGTCAGTATCTCATATTTTGTCACTCTGATATATGACTGAAGTCTAGTCTCGCACTGAAGTGCAAGGCACACCAAAATGCGATAAATCCAGTTCTGGGGAATTCTATTCAGTCCAGGATCTGAGACCTAATTAGGGTCCGATTCAAATGAACTAGAACTTCACATACAGAAAACTGGGATTTTCAAGGGCTGGCTTCTTTCTTTTCATAACTCCTTAAAGAAGTCTTCTCGAGTGTGTCGATGGAAAGGAAAGGCCATTAACCACAAGGATCCCTGGATTTGTATTTAGGTATATAATTCAAAGAGTGATTGTGCCAGTGTCTAAGAGTAGGGATAGCAGCCTCTGTTGAAATGTATAATTTAATATGTGTATATATTTATCAAATAATTCAGAGACATTTTAAACTTGCTCTGAATTTTTTATTTTATAATTTGAAATAAATCAGTAGTTCTCTCTTACGATCTATTTTAGATTAACCCTCATAGTTTGTATAGCAAGGACAAACAGGTTAAAAATAAGTAGCTTAATTCTCACAGTTGAAATTGAGGAAGAGGCTGCCCTGCCCTTCTTTCCTTAGAGCATTTGCCGTAGAAAACTTGTAACCGCAGTACATTCTCACCCTTCTGCAACGTACGTACAGCAAGTCCCTTACGAGACTAAGTAAGCCTTTTGTCAGTTGCCCTTTCTTCAGCTTATGACCCAGGAAAGTCTGTCAAGATCCTACAAGCCATTTTCTTTGAAATGCCAACAAGGGAGGTAGCACTGAAGTCTCTCTGCTCTGGTAGGAGAGTTGGAACCCAAATCCACGTTAGTCCGAGGGGCAAAACTATCCCTTGTCATAAAGACGAGAACTTGGTATTTATTTTCCAGATGAACCTAATTCGCCAACACAGATGGCACCCCAATTACCAGGTAAAGTTAGGATGAATTCTGTGTGGCAATAATGGTGTGGTCACAGTCTCCTACCTGCGGACTAGTTAATGTTTATCTTGAAAACTTTCACATAATGGACTATATCTGCTTGGCCACATAAAAGGGTGAGATTTCTTTTTGTCTTTGCAAAGTCTGAGCTGATTGACCAAGATACTCATCAGTTACTTATTCAGTGATAGAAGGGTTTCCTTTGTCTACAAATTTTGTGGAGAGGATTTCTGGATTGCGAGATTTTGTTTCTAATTGTGTATTTTTTTTCCAACAGTATTTAACCAGAATTCAGATTTAATTTTCTTGTTTTGGATTATCTTCCTACCAAGTCAATTCAACCTTAACTATTGTTTTGAGCAAGAATCAGATTTCTGTAGTGGTTACGAATTCCTATATATAGAGTTGCAATTTATCTTCATCATTTTTTGTTGAAGATAATTGTGTGCCTTATAGCATTCCATTTTCTTTCAAATAAAGCAATCAAGCAAGATGTAAAAAAGAAAGCCATCAGGGAAAATTTATGCTTTGTAAAATAAGGAAGCAAATCCTTTAGATGAGTTTCCATTTAAAAAAAAAATCCATGAAGTTTTATGTAAAATGCTTTAGTCAATAAAATAGCTTTGTTTGTTAACACTTGTGGCTAAAGCAGTGCCAAGAAAAGTATAAAACCACTAAAACAGTGTTCAAGATTCTATAATTCCATTTGAAAAGGAAGTGATATTTATTATTTAGAAAAGATTTGTGCATATTCCCAATTAAAGTAGAATCTTCTTTTTAAGAAAAAACGTGAGAAGACAGACACTTGAATTTCCTGTGGAAGTAGTCATACTAAAATAATTCATGGTGAGGTCTATGTATTTTAAGTATCTTTCCTTCAATTAACCTTGAAGTTGTTCTTTAATCAATAGTTTCACCAGACATTTCTCCATCTGCCAAGTATCACAAACATATGTGAGTGAGAAAACCTGTTCTTTGAAGTGATACTTTAATAATTATGTTTAAATGAAGTGTCTGGACAGTAGGCTGCATACCTTTAGTTTTGCAAACTTTTCCTAATGACCAATTAAAATAGAAAATATATTTGTCTATTATAAATGGCAATATTTTCACTTCTTAAGAACATAGATGACTTTTTGTACTGTACCAAATGGAGTAATAGGCGTAAAACATCTGTAGTGCTTTTCTAAGTTTTATCGTTCTTGTTATGTTTTTGTTATAAAACTGTATACCAAAACATGAAATAAAGCCTGCCCTCAGTTCTTTAATAGAGTGTGCAAATCAATCTTAAAGCATAGCTTAGATTCTTTAAGAAGAGGGGATTGAAAGACTGGCATATATAATCTGATTATTCTTTGTATCTGAACCCTTTGCTATCCAGGCCTTCTAAATGATTAGGTGTTGAAGATTAGATTGGACGTCATTCAAATAACGATTTTTCCTTGGACTAGCAATAATATCACAGACTGGCCTACGACCTCCAATTCATAAGTTATTATCAACCTGTCTTCAGTAGAAATATTATTTTATAAAAATCCCTAAGGTTAAAGGAAGTGATTCAACTTGCATTAAATATCTTTTATCCTCCTTGTTTGAGGAGTGGTATACAGAAAATTTTCAGTACTTCTTTCTTCTGGAAAATTTCATAATGAATCATTGTTAAACACATTACTTTTAGGAGATTGACATTAAACACTGATTTATACCAAGTGTATTTTCTCTAAGCAATCAAACTTTATTGATGTCGTTGCTATTCTAAGTATTATAGCAGGTACAGTTGGGTGCTAAATAAAAGGCTGTTCAAGTTCCTCTATTGAAAATAAAAGTCTCTTCAGTGCTCAATATACTTTCTCGGATTTTTAAATATTTTACCTATTTATTTTTAGGGAGAGGGTAAGGGCAGGAGAGAAACACTGACGTGTGAGAGAAACCTCCATCGGTTGCCTCTCACACGGACTCACCTGCAGCCCAGGGTTATGCCCTCACTGGGAATCGAACCAGAGACCTTTTGCTTTGCCAGATGACGTTCAACCCGCTGGGCCATGCCGGCCAGGGCATACTTCTTGGATTTTTAGATGTAGCATTGATACAATGCTGTGGTGTAAGAATCTGAAGGCTAAATGGACTCGTCGTAGTCCTACAGAATTAGAAGGATCCTAAGAAACTTAGTTGTTTTCTTCCTTTGGTGAGAACTACATTATCGCAGCTAGGTGAGAATAATTGTAAGAATATTTTTAAGAATAATAGTCTGTTTTAATGTGTTGCAACCCTGACTCTAAGGAAACTGTTCACATAACCAAACCTGGTACTGAAAGAAATGTCCTTCACTTACTCCTTCTTAAGTGTAGTGGAGTTTACCAATTCTTTGATATAGTCTGAGACAGGTAATCAATTATAGCCTTCAACTTATGACTTTCTGATCTGAATAAGTAATTTTTCATTTTATATGATTCAGGTCACTGGAAGATAAATATGCATAATTTATTTTTAAGACATCTTGATTTTAAAATAATATCTAATTTCTAATCATATTTAGGTAGGTATACTGCATTTCTAGGAAAGTCATTTAAGTTTTTTAAAATTTTCTTTCATTCTGACTTAGAATCTTTTCCTGAAAGGAATAAAAAGAATAAGATTAAAGCTTGCCTTACTATTAATTTTTATTCTGAAAACTAAGGGTACTACAGTTCATAGATGTTTACTTTGAAATTCTCTATATTAAGACATTTTTAGGAACAAAGTACTCTTTAATAAGAATTAGCTCTACATATTTAATAACTGGCATTTTAAAAAGCATAATTATTATAAGACTTGCTATTTAATAATTATCCTTACCCTGATTTCATACCAAGTAGGTGGTAAACTCTTATTTCTGTAACATCTTTTACTATCTTTTATATACTGATCTTATGAAGACCAACTTGGTTTTCTATATCATCAAAATTCTACAAAAGATAAATAGTTTATGTAGAGTTAGTTTAGCTTCATAGCAGCCACAGCAAAGTGAAAGGGAAATGGGATTGATCCAACTGAAAAATGACCTGCATTTTTACGTGCTGGGATCTCCAAGGAACCAGCACGGGGATGACCCACGGCCAAGGCGGGGACTCCAGCGTTCGTTCTGATTCCTGCAGTGCTCCCCTGGGCAGGGTTGTAAACAGTTTTTTAAAAATTGTTTTATTTCTTGTGTATCTAAAATAACAATTAGTAGTTAGTAGCAAAGGCTAGGTGCTTAATATGCCCAAAGTTTAGGAGTAATTAAACATGATTATATCCTTTTCCGAGGTTGGGTTGGAACGTTTGCAAACACAGGTCTTGGAGAAGGGGACTGACTAGTGGTCGCCTCCGAGGGGGAGGGGCGGCCGCGCGGCGAACCAAAGGCCTGGGATGGAACTCTCTGAGCGAGAGGAAGACAGCAATGGCTCGGAAACTATTTACTATTTCTGTGCTGGAACGGGCATAGATTTTTAAATATATCCATGAGTGTAAATATTATAATGTATCGATATTCGTATCTGAATCAGATACGCATCGCCCACCTAATATTTACTAACGATTTCATTATTACTGTTGCAGTTTACAATGTTCACTTTAAAGGTCATTGTATGTATATTGTTAGATATTTTTATAGCTTCTGTTCGGTAGTTGCTAATGCACACTTATATTGGCAAAGAGAAAACATTCTTTTGTACTGGTATGCAACTTTACACTGTAAATGAGAAGAATATTAGTTAAGATGTTGCATAGAACTAACTAATATTTTTAATGACATTATCCTGTTAAGTGTAACTTGCCTCTATAATACTAGAGGTCCACATATCATTGTCCACAATGCTGAAATCCCAAAGAAGGAAAATCACAAGTATTTCTGAAACCAATTTTTAAATGCAACATTTCTCAAACTGATATTATTTATAGTGTTTATTTTTCTTCATACATTTCTCTGCATATATATTAAGGTTTGATTACTGTGTGGGGTGCCGTGAGAATTACACAATACACAATATAGGCACCAAATTAACCTTACAAAGCTAGATAAATTCTAAATTATGAAGCCCACCTGGCCCCCAGGGTTTTAGATGAAGAATTGGGACTTGCGTTATTTAAACCAAGGTGAGATTTGGGACGCTTCTATTCTGAAGTTTCATATCTTAAGTTAGTTGTGCATCATCAATTTGTTATTGAAGGTCGTTTAGAAGAACAAAATATTAAAGTTGGAAGGTAGTTAGAAACCCTTTACTTCAATTGCAAGCCCTCTCTTTGAGCAAAAGAAACTGCTAGCCAAGGAAGTAGATTATTTTGTTTAAAATCACATAGCCAGTAAGCGAATGATTGAAGAGGAAATTCAAGTCTTTGTTATTTCATCCTCTATAGACAAAAAGTAAAGGGTGGGGGTAGGGGAAACTTGCTGTGGCAGCTGCAAAGAAAAATGTGGTGAGATCCTGCACCTCGGTGGGACAATGTGTGGGGACAATTAGATGTCCCCCTGGGAAAAGGGACTCTGACCTCCACCTCACATCATGCACAAAGGTCCGTTCAAGATGATTCACAGTCCCAAATGAGTATTCTGAATCAAGCTTCAAGAAGAACCATTGGAAATTATCTTTCTTTCCTTGGTATGGCCAGATGTCTGAATTACAGGCACAAAAATCACTCACCATGAAAGGAAAAAATAAAGGATAACTTGGACTTCAAAAATGTAAACAGATTGATTTTTATCAGAGGACACAGTTAAGAGAGGGAGTTGCAAAATGCAGAATAAAAAGTCCACAAATTCCTGGCAATTATATCAAGAATGTGTAAAGAATTACCACCAGTCAATTAAGAGAGATAAACCACCACATCTCTCTCTCTCTCTCTCTCTCTCTCTCACACACACACACACACACACACACACACACACAGTGTTGAATTCACTTCACAAGAGACCGTATCCAAAACAGACCAATAAGCAAACGTAATGGGGCCCAACAACATTAATCATCAGGGACGGGCAGATTAAGGCACGGTGTGAGAGTACTACACCCACCCAAATGGTGCAAACTAAAAAGAGAAATGACACAAAGTTTGCCAAGCCTGAGCAGAAAGTGGAACATCCCCTCCCTCTGCAGGGCATGCAAATAGGTGCAATCACTTGGGAACACTCTTTGGCAATATTTGCTACTCATGAATACACATGGAGAGATCTAACCAATATTTTAATTACCATGAGTGAAAAGATAAGCCAAGACTAAAGGGAACCTACCATTGTTTTAAGTCATATGAAGTTCAAGACTGGGAAAAATTAATCATTTGTAATAAAATTTAGAACCATGGTTTCCCTGGAGGATGTATGGATTGAGAAGGAGCCCAAAGGAATCTTATGGGGTAATGGAGACCTTGGTCTGGGTGCTGTTAAAGTGGGTGTGCATATGTGCAAATTCCACCTTATGCTGCACACTTAAAATTTTTTAACAGCAGTAACTAAGTGAAATTAAAGGAAATGAATTTAGTTTAACATGAACCTCCTCCATTTTATGGATATTACCTAGAACATTTAAATGATTCTACAAAGTCCTCTCTATCCAGCTAACTCTGAGAGAAACAAATTCTAAGCCTGAATAGAATAAATTAATGTTTTCCCCTGAGGTCTAGAATTTGATAGTGCCAATTGAAATTAGATAAGATGAGAGAACAAAATCAGAAGGATCTTTGGGGAACTATATCTTTCTTGGTGGAAACTTAAATTTATTTGGAATATGGTCAAGTAAACTATCTATAGTATGTGGATTTTTGGTTTCAGATTCAGTCAAAATCACAAAAATTTGTAAGAAACAGATAGAGGAAAATGTATGATTCTCTTCATAGTTAAATCCTTATGAAACAAATTCAAGAAATAAAATCAAGAAAGATATATTATTCTCCTAAGCTATGTTTAATTTATTATACCTTTTATCTATACAGAAAAAAAAAGATTTTTGTTATAAATCTAGTACAAAATCAAAGAAAAATATCTCCCTTTGTCATCTCAATCCCCTTCTCATGTTTCCTTCTTTGGCTTATACTATTGCATCTGCCTAGGCAACGTGACCGGGGTACAGAAGCACTTTCATTTCTCAAATCATAAGCATCTTGCAAATGCTTGCTTTAAAACAGGTCTGCACTAGATGATCGTTGACTGAATGAAAAGTGAGTAGGGGGCCACCTGAATTTGTTATTGAAACTCAATAAAGACCAGAAGGTTAGAATCTGTCATTTTTTCAGTTGCCCTACAACTTTGGGAATAAATAGATCCAAGAGAAAATACTTTTATCAGTTGAGTAATTAAATCAGGCTTTGCAAGCAAACCAATGGGTACCATGTCCGTACTACATTCTAGTCCTCTTCCTTTTTATTTCCTTTTAAAAATGCCTCACTCTGCCAAGTACTAAGATACCAAGATAAATTTAATGACGTAGTCTGATATACTTCTGATATACTTGCAATAAAAAATAACACATTTTCTTGATGAAGAGACACTATGGAAGAGATGCTTAGAGAACAAGGCAGCATTGCAACAAACCAGAACTAACATGGCGTATGGCACTGAGAATGTCCAGCCAACAAAGGGTGAGGAAGTTCTTTTCTCTTTTGTATTCCTTTCCACTTTGTACCTGAACTAAGCCTGTTAAATTGTATGACTTCAAATAACTTTTAGAAAGCAAAATCTTGGGTATTTTAATGAAATTCACTCTGCTATGATCAACTCTTATTTTTGGTTGTTTCATTAGAAGGTACCTCACACACTTTTAATCCAAAGCTCTTATTAAGCAGGAAAAGCATTAATGTCAATCATGCATGAACTATGTGAATATGACAGTTTTTAAATCATCAATAAACATATTAAAAGCACAATTTCATGGCCAAGAATTTTAAATAAAATGAACTAATTCATATTTATATCAACAAATACCATAGGAACTACAATGAAAATTGAATTTCACCAAAATTGTTCTTGTTAATAAAGTTACTTTCCTTGTACATGAACTAAAAACTTACACATTATTTTCTATGAAATATTTATTAATGTTCATAGATATAAATTAATTAATTCCTCTCATTTAAAACTCTTAATTGAATTTTAGGATATTTTCCTCTTTTAAAATTTAATATAAAGTGCTAAAAATATATGTGTTCAAAGAGAAAAATGATTAACAATAATGTCAAAATTTTAATGAGTTTTCTTGGCTCTCATAAAAACTATCATGGAATGAAATAACTTAAATCAAAATAGCAACATCTTCCACTATCATTTATTTCATCAGTGGCTCTAATTCATTCCTGAGTCACTTTCTTACCTATTTATGTAATTTCAGGACTTTAAATTGTTTCTAGTGATTATGTCAATACCTGTCGCTTCATGAGTTGTGGGGTGCTCTCCTTGTGTCAAAAGGAAGTTGATGAGTCAATGGTACGAGTCATTATATGAAAGCACTGATGATAAAGTTAAGTTACATTCTTTGAGAAAAGTTTCAGAATCCCTGGTGGAGTTTAGATTTTAAACAGAAGAAGATTTTCTATAGATGGATCTCTTCTGTTCCCAGGGATGTCTCCCGCAGATTTGATTTCAGATTCCCACTCTCCACCGTCCCATTCTGTTTTTCGCCCAAGAAGAAAGACCGATGAGGGGCTTTATTTTTAATGACTTAGATGGGCTCAGTTTGGAGGCTGCTCTTTAGGATTCAGTTAGCTGCTTTGGGAACTTATTTTCACACTTAGATTTCAGAGCTATATTAAAATGCAGGACTACCCCGCTCTGCCCACGGTCCTTATATTTGGCTCGCAAAGCATAGAGGCAGTGGAGGAAATTTTGATAAGTAGAGACCAGACTCAAACTCTGGTTTCTCCCCTAAGAAAGGCATATGTCGCATTTTGGTTTGAGACTTAGAATAATTTTAAACAGTGAATAACATCAAACGCAGAACTGTGATTTGGAACTATCCGTATCAGTGCCAACTCTTACGCACAAAACACTTCAAAGTGTTTATTCTGTTTTGAAGTAACTCAGCTCATTATAGTCTAGTAGTATAACTTTTCAACATCAGAGAGCAGTTTGGGTGTGGATGGCATTGCTTTCTCAAAATCACTTCCTAATGTGATTATCTCTTTGCTGTATCACATTCAAACAAGTGAAAAAATATAAAAATCGAACCTAACCAAAGTGTATTGCAGTATTTCCCATAGAATGCTGAGGTCTTAGGGGGTCATACGTGATTTTGTTTACTAGCATGCTAATATCTAATATTTTGACCACTAGCACCTGCCGTTGAATGCAGAGTGCATGAATAAAGCCCGTCTCAGCAAGTCTCAGAAATAGGCAGCCCCGAACATGAGGTTCGGTCCTCTCACATTCCCCTCTCGGCCCAACTTGCCTGTGTGCCCTGCCAACAACGTTCTTACTGCATTAGTATCTCTATTCTTCGTTCATCCAGACTTTTTCTCCGTATCTTAACAGGTCAGCTCTTCCATTTGTGCCCTCCCATGGACCAATCTTTATTTTTAAGATAAAGTACTTTATATTACTATGGCATTTATTTATTTTTTTTTCACAATTTAACATGTCTTTTGGCATGTGAGAATTATTCTGCTCTTTTGGAATTGTGTGTATGTATATTTTTTAAATGATAAGGTTATAAACTTGTCCTGATTTGGGGTTCTCTTCTCCTAGCAAAATTATTCTATAAGATCAGGTTATTTTTGCAGATTTTTCAGGATCAGGAATATCATCAGTTGCAAATGCCTACATTGTGGCTTCTGTCCTGTGGGACCTCTTCCACCTTCCAGGCAACCCTTTGGGGTAGGACCCAAGATGAGTTCACGTTGATTCTCTTCCCTCCTGTATCTCATGCACAGGAATGGCGGAGTTTCTTTTCTCTACAAAACTTTGGGAGAAACGTTGGCAGTATGAATAGTAGCACATTTGGAAATCCATTTTTTAATCTGCCATCAAAGTGTCCAGTAATCCCTTATCTTGCCCATAATCTTCCAGGCAGGTGGCAGACACGGTCCATTATATTTTCCAATGGGGATGTGCAATCAGCATTGTAAGTGCTATTTTTAAAACCTTTAAAAATGTATTATATTTCCCACAGAAATATGAGTAACTATGGAATCAGCACTGTGGAATTCATGTTTTCATTTATTTTCTCAAACTGTTGGCCTCTGCAGCCCAACTCCAAGTTCAGTGGAAAAGCGGAAATTTCAGGGAGCTTCCGTTTCCCTGGGACACAGCCTCTGGCTTTGCTGGGTTTGACTGTGTTCCACAGGCTGGAACCAAGGCTTTCGTGACAATGTTTCCATTTGTCTGTATGTTGGTTTCCTGATCTCTCACAAAATTAGCACCAAAGATTTGTAAAAACTGGTAATGAGTGCTTGTCAAGAAGTATTGTGGATCTCTTCACTGAACTCCATCATTTAGTTATTTGCAGGCCATAGGGATTGACTTTGAGTGTATTTGTCAGTTAGCTTTGTTTAGTCTGAGGTACAGCCCGAAGGAAGCCCCTTACCTGAGAGTGCATCTTATAACTTTTTTTTATCTGATAAATTCTTTTTTTAATTTATTTTAATTGTTGTTCTTGTACAGTTTTCTGTCTTTTGCTCCCATTCCAGCCCTGTTGGTGGGATTGCAGACTGGTACAACCGCTATGGAAAGCAGTATGGAATTTTCTAAGAAAACTAAAAATGGATCTACCTTTTGACCCAGCAATTCCACTGCTGGGATTATATCCTAAGAACCCTGAAACACCAATCCAAAAGAATCTATGCACCCCAATGTTCATAGCAGCACAATTTACAATAGCCAAGTGTTGGAAGCAACCTAGGTGCCCATCAGTAAATGAATGGGTCAAAAAACTATGGTACATTTACACAATGGAATTCTATGCAGCAGAAGGAAAGAAGGAGCTCCTACCCTTCACGACAGCATCTTATAACTTTTAAAGTGGACTGTGTAAGAGATGGGGATGGAATTAAGCAAACTGCTACTTATCCATTGGAAAACAGCAACAACGACCCAGATGTCATACTTGGCAGTTCTGGATTATTTCCAAGTGGTAAGTTTTTCTCTCTGTCAGGTCCCCAGTACAGAATGAATTCCATTGTTAAGTTAGGAATTTGAAAAGTGTTTAGTCACGTATTTACAAAGATATAGCAAGGAATAGCAAAATCAAAGGGTATTGTATAGTTACATGGGGCACTGTTATTACCCTTAAACTTAAAAAAAGCTGGCGGAGATGAAGCTACAGGGATCAGGGGAGATGATACCTTGACAAGGCCTGTGGTCACCGACCGCGGCACATGGTTGGGCAGTGAAACTTCACGAAGAACCGTGGGGGTTGGACCAGGACCTTGTCTCTCTCCAACCTCTTGCTGTTGTTCCTCTAGGCTGGACCCCGCTGGCAGCTGGACAGCGGGGAAATCTGTTTGTGTCCTGCCGCCGGGCTCAAGCTGTGTTGGGAAGGTTGGAAAGCTCAGGAGCACAGGGAAATGTCCAAAATAACGTGTGATTTATGATAGCGGAAATTTGATGGCTACGTAATTTGCAGTGCTTAGAATTATTTGTATTTTTCGACCAACTGCCATAGCCTCCAATGCAAATATATTAGGGTGTGATTTCTAAGAAAACTTGGAATCTATCATCACATTCATCTTTGAAACTTCTTGTGGGATAAAAGTATGGTCATGCTAACCTCATTTTATGAATAAGTAAACAGCCAAGCAGAAGACAAGTAGCTAGGAGTGGTAGAATTTGGTTTCAAACTCACTTTCTACTTTAAAGCCTAATTTTTTTTTCATAAATTTCCATTTATTAAAAATATTTGGGATTGTTCATTTTTCTCCCATAAAAAAGTAAATGTTAAATCCTTTTGACAAACTTAAGCAATTGCCTCCCCATCAATCAGCTCAGTATTTGGTACATGAAGTCAAGTAACCATTTTTGTTGAACTGTTTGACACATAATTAATGGACTATTAGTCAATTAAGCTGATGGTTTACAGATTCAGTTCAAATTGTGCTAAACTTAAAAACCAAAAGCAACATTGATCTAAAGCATAGTCCTTCATTTTCTTATATAGCACCAGGGAATATATCTTTGAAATATAGTGGCATATAATCATGATATTATAATTATTAGTACTTGTTTGGGAGACATAATTGGATTATTTATTTGTATATAGTTATCCATGTTTTGTCTTCATAATGCTAAAGTGGTCTAGTGTGAAATAAGGCAGATTCCTTCACAGGGCTGTGGAAAAAGGTTGATGGTGGAAAGAAGGTTCGCCATTTGGCATTGTTCTTGGGTAAAGCTATTCTATTATGGCCACCATCACAGAGTAAGAGTTCTGACCTCAGTTCTGGGGAATAATGGCTAAAGTCTGAAATAAAGTTTCATTGTCTAAAAGTGATCTTCTGCCTCAGTTGTTCCCTTATCTTAGAATAAGTTAAGTAAAAACTATTGAATTTATGTAAACATGACAAGTGCTTTTCGTATGTTTAAAAACAAGTCAAACAAAAATTTGTCCTAATTCCTGCAATGATAATTTGGGCCCAATAGTAATTAGTTCCTTTGTTCTGTGAAGTGTATATTCTCCTTGGTAGCAGTGGTATAAAGGTGTACTGATTGTTTCTTTCCAATTTTAAATTAACTTTAACATATTTCCATGGAAGAAAAACTATACAGTGGCAAAATAAAGGCCTAATTTCAATTTTGTGTGTGTAAACAGAAGCTCTGGGGAAAAAAAAACCCTTCTTTATTACAAAATCTTTTTTTATAATAGGTTTTTTTAATTGTGGTTGGGTTACAGTTGTCCTGCCTTTTTTCCCATTGCTCTCCCTTGCTCCATCCCCACCCCGACTCCCACAGTCAGTCCCCACCCCATCGTCTGTGCCCATATGTCCTCTATTCATGTTCCGTGACTTGCCCCTTCCCCTTCTTTCTCCCATTACCCCCCTCCTCCTTCCCCTCTGGTCAGTGTCCATTTGTTCTTTATTTCCATGGCTCTGGTTCTACTTTGCTCACTTGTTTGTTTTATTGATTAGGATCCACTTGAAGGTGAGATCATATGGTATTTGTCTTTCACTGCCTGGCTTATTTCACTTAACATGATGTTCTCCAGTTCCATCCATGCTGTCGTGAGGGGTAGGAGCTCCTTCTTTCTTTCTTCTCTTTAGTAATTCATCATGTAAATGTACCACAGTTTTTGGATCCACTCATTTACTGATAGGCACTTAGGCTATTTCCAACACTTGGCTATTGTAGGTAGAACATTTACTGCTATGAACATTGGGGTGCATAAGTTCTTTTGAATTGATTGAGAATTCTTAGTGTGTAATTCTAGCAGTGGGATCGCTGGATCAAAAGGCAGTTCCATCTTTAGCTTTTTGAGGAAATTACATATTGTTTTCCACAGTGGCTGCACCACTTACAAAATCATAAGCATGTAATTCTGGAACATAACGATAATGTACTCAACCACACTATATGACATTTTAAGTGAAATGTTCAAATTAAAACTATAAATTATTACAGCCATGTTATTACTCTACCAACCACACTCAAGCAGGCCTTACTTCTGCTGGACCCTGTATGTACAACCCTATATTTCTTGATAATTTAGAATAAATTTATTATATTAGGTTTCATGTGATCTAAAAGGCTGAGTAGTGTTGAAAGGTTAATTCAAATACTAACTTTTATTGTATTAATTTTAGTAAAGTGTAGAAACAATATTAATAGTTCAAATACTTTGTTTATGAAACAGAATTGAATTTCTAGGAAAATGCTATCCAAAAAATTATCCTCTAAACACTTTTCATCCTCTGATACATGTTAGTGTTAAACATTTTGCAAAAATGTTGAATGATGTTTTGAATGATGTTTTGAAATCTTGAATGATGTTTTCAAATCCATGTCTGAGAAACGCTTACCCTGGATATCCCAGACACATGCCTAAGACTCTCCCACATGTCTCCATCCCCACTGAACTGTTCTTCTTGTGACCCTGACAACTCAGATGTCTTCAAGTCAGGCTTCCTGTCATGGTGTTCCTTCCAGTGACAGCACCGCACCTCCCCATTCACCCTCAAAACACAGTTTAATGTGTTTTTTTTTTTTTCAGAAGTATTCCCACAATATCCTGGCCCCATCTGTACCTTCCACTGTCTGATCTACCCTCCAGGTCACAAGATAACTTTGATAATGGTCTTATATTTATATACATGTTAGAGCTGTCTATAACGTAAGCTCCATGACAGCGTGCATTGTGTCTAATTTTCCTGCATTCAGAATACTTCTTGATATTGATTACATATTTTTCAAATGAATAGTGGCTGTCTCTTTTCCCTTTGGCTATATATTCTCTGTAGAGATGTTTGTTTTACATACTGTAGAGTTATTGGGCTTGGGGGCTTCAGATAAATACTAGGTGGCTTAACTCTAAGTTGTCAAGCAAGAAATCTTTCTGAGGGTGTTTGAGATTATGAAATATGTGAACTAGCTGTAACCTGTATCATGCTTCAAATTAGGAAAAAAGGGGGGGAAAAGTACACAGTTATTGTGGGTCTAGGAACACCACAAATTACATTATAGTTTTGAGGAGACAGTTGTCTTATTTCTAATTATCTTTTTGAAATTCACAAAACTGAAAGTGCATGCTTAATAAACGGACATAATGCTGTGCATTTGCAGATGGAATATTTGGTATAATATTTATTATTTTTTCTCATAGATTTCACACTCTTGAAAAAAAAAACGGGACAAGTGCTAAGTCATTTGATTTATTTAACTCTGAATTTCTTTGCTTCAGGATTATAAATCAGACTCTTATTGTCACTTTAATGCAGAAAGAGTTCTTTTGTGTTCATAATATAGATCAAGATGTGATTTAAGTCGCATCTTGTCAAGGTAACTCCTTTTTAAACTATGAGGAGAGAGTTGGCTGTAGCCCAAAACTAATGGGAGTCATATTTTATAATAAAAAGCAATATGCTAGCAATAGAGGGTTTGCTGCTTCTCACAGACTCCACAAGCACAAAAATCTTGTCAGTTTTCACAGCTAACGCATTTTTTTTGTCAAGTCATAGGCACTTTAAAAAAGCTTCTACTTAATATTGTGGAAGACAGAAATTCTAATTTTCCTAAGGAAGCAGTGAAAATAGAGATCTTAGCCCGAAGAAATAAGACAGAAGAAGCCTGACTATCAAAGGAATCCCATTTTGAAAAGAGAGACCATCAGAAAGTAGTGTGAATATAAAATTGAACAAAGTGTCAAATTGATTGTAAGTGGGTACCATATCGCCAGTTCTTTTTCATGTCGCCAACATTTTATAGATGGACCCTTCAACTGATCAAATGTAAAAAGATGACAAGACGTAACTCACATTGGTCACATCTCCCACTTAATGACTCCTGTGAGAAAGAAAAGCCAATTTCCCTGGTGCTGGTCTATACTGCAGACCCGTGTCATGCATTGCTTATGTATGGCTGCTTGTCTGCGATGGAGAGTTAGGTCTTGACATGAAACTACAGCAGGAGTTTTGAGAAAGGTTAGTTACTTGAACATTTCACTTCTCCGACTGCCAGCGCGAGAAAGCCAAAGATAGAGTGCGTAGAAAAAAAGACCCGTGTGAGCCATTAAGCCAAATGGGGGAAGTTCATTTAAAATACTGATTACATTAACAAGCCATCTTTTTAGAGAAGCTAGTCAGTTTTATTTATTAAGTTTATAAATTTTTATGAAAAAGGAAGACTAGTTCAATTTACAACTTTAACTTATGGAAACTCACTTTATGCTTCATTTTTTATATAGCGTGTGAGATTTCCAGAGCTCTCATTTGCCTATGAACTTCCTGGGCTTTCAAAGAGTTTCGCTATTTCAAAGACATTCATGTAGCTTTTTAATATCTAGTTTTGAATGTATGCCCCTTCACTACGTTCACATTGTTACACTACCCTTGTGTCTGCGTCCTCTGTGCTGGCGTCACAGATGGAGGTAAATAGTCCTCTTTGATGTCAGTGCGACTTTCTCCACGATGTACCATCAGGTGCCTAGTAGATGTGACCTTTTTCTTTGCTCTCATGTGCTCTGAAATGAATTTATGATGTCGCAGATGTCTTTTTTTTTTAAAAAAAATTCTCTCCTTGAATCATATGGTAATCATGTTCTTTATTTACATGACCAAATTCCAAATAGCAACTAAGCTGCTTTGGACATTACAATAAATCTCTAACCTGATCTTCTTTTATTCTTCACAAATGGTTTGTACAGTGATTGAAGTATTTATAATCTATTTTTTAGATGAAAACCCTGCAGTTCACAAAATTTAAGTGAAGAGTAAAATAAAGATATAAATATAGGTCTTGTAACTCGAGTGAGTGTTTCCTCCTTACAAAGTACCCATGTGACTTATTTTTTTGTTATAAGAACCATTGTTCCAAATAAAACATTTCAATAGAACCTGAAACTTTAACTTTTCACCTTACCTTTACTTGAGCATATCTAGAGATTAATAGGTTAAAGAAAAAAATTTTAGACAAAAGATGTTCTATTTATAATATAATAAAATACACTTGATTTCATTCACTAACAATCTGTTACCAGGATATATAATATCACTATCAAATCCTTGACTATTATATTCACTGCATTTTTTAGTCATTTCTGTTGAAATTAATTTGTTTATATTACCTAGCAATTAAAATTATTTGATTGTTATATTTTATAATTTTGACTGTTTTAAATGAACTGTTTTTATTCTTGATACCAGCACCAATTACTAAAAATCATTACTTTTCCATAAAAGAAGGTTACTCTTTTTGATCCTAGGTCTATGCTAAAAATGGAGAATTGTGTGAATAACTCCATTTAGATTATTTAGTGGAGCAAAAGAGTATCATTCACCTCAATTCTATGTCTTTTTTAATTCTTCTTTTGTTTTAATTGTTGTTCAAGTACAGTTTTCTGCCTTTTACGCCTATCCCAGCTCACCCCCCCAGCCCTCCCCAGCTCCCTCCCATTTCCACCTACGGTGCATTGGTATAATTTCCAACTCCAATCTAGAATCTGTTCTGAGCTACAAACTATATATTTAATGCCTCACTAGCTCTCTCTACTGAGATGTCTTAAAGAAAAACCAATACACTGACAATCCCTCCCTCCACCTGAACAAACCCTCCCTTCACTGTTCTCAGTCTCATTCAGTGGTGACGCTGTAGACCTGGCTGCTGAAACCAGTAACTTTGGAATCACCATTGATTCTTCTGCTTCTCACTCCCGCCTCAGTCCATCACCACAGTTTCCTGGTCCAAACCCTTCCCTCCTCTGTCACCTTCTTTTTACCACCACTGCCATTTCTATCGACCCGGCAGCCACTGCCTTAGACTGGTGGCCATTCTTCCTAATTCCTATTGCCATTTACAAAAAGTTATAAATGCTTAATATAAATAGGAAGACTCTGTAAAGCATCGTCTCTGCCCATGTCTTGAGCTTTATCTCATTGCTCTCTACTTCCATGTGCACCTGTGCT
Source organism: Anoura caudifer (assembly GCA_004027475.1). Classification (NCBI taxonomy): domain Eukaryota; kingdom Metazoa; phylum Chordata; class Mammalia; order Chiroptera; family Phyllostomidae; genus Anoura; species Anoura caudifer. The sequence continues at coordinate 99,126 of PVKU01000749.1, read as the reverse complement.
TCGGATAATGAGACTTACTTCAGTTGGTTCCACACCCACGTGCTCTCCTACATCCAGCCATTAGAACAGGAAACTGCTTCTTCCTGGAACTCCTCTTCCCCATCTCTACATCTTCATATTCATAAGGCGGTGTCATCTTTTTTGTATTGACTAAGATGTCATATACTTCACTAATTTCCCCAGAGCAGAATGGGGGCCCCAGTGAATGATATTTCTGCATCTTCTTTCATGAAACTCATCAAAATAATACTTATATATTTATTACCTGTATTTCCTTCTGGAATTTAAATTTTATCAGGGCAAAAAGCATTTTATTTCCTCTATTAAATTCCTTCTATCATAAGACCCTGAATGAAGAATGAATGTGATGGACATATGAGTATTTATTGAGTAAATAAATGTAATTTTGATTCTTGATTATTTGTTCACTATACTATGCATTTCTGCAAGCATCGTGCCATCTGATTTGTGGACAAATATATAGCCTTCCTTTAATCCTGCTCTTAGTCTATGGTAAATATGAATTTTAAGAATTGGGACTCTTCTCTAAAAAGCAAAGTTTATTTGCTTAGAAGTTAAAACTAGCATTTAAAAATATTTGATAATTGTTATTAACATCCATGTAAATTAACTGGATAGGATATTTAAGTTTAAAACCTAAAGATTGTCAGAAAGTGATTCACCAATTTTAAGCTTCATTAATTGAAGTCATACCTAAGTGACTCATGGATCCCACCTATTTTTGATGACAGCACATATATGTAAGACTCTTGTATCCAGAACAAGGCAGCAATGATTACATTAGAAAGTTTTAACTGTTCTCACTGGCGATGTTGGTCTTGCATGAATTAAATAAGACTGTTATTAAATACAAATTAAACATCTTCATATTATTGAGCTGTGACTTGATAGTGTCTGTGATTTTGTCAAATATAACTTTCTGTCACAAAGCTACATTCCACTGCTAAATATAAATCATCTTGAGATGTCTGGTTGCTACATAATGTTCAGAAAGGGGAATGCCATTGGCCATTTCCATTCACAACTGACGGCGACCTTATTGCTGTCTTCTGCTCCCACCGTAGCCTGGGGAGAGGGTGCGGTGGACAGAGACTTGTAATGGCTCCAGTTGACAAAGCAAGCTTTAAACAGTGCGCATTTACATGAGTGACAGCATCCAGGGAATCTCAGTTTCAGAGTACTAGTGGATTTCCCTGAGGTGGCATTCTTAGGTTATTGAAGTTTACAATCAGAAAATGCATCAATGCAGCAAAGCTTGCTACCTGGCCCCAGTATCCAGTCACACACTGCCCCCTTTCCGTGCTGGTGTTAGAAGGGTCCCTGGAAGTCCATCTGGAGACCACGTTTCCCAGCACCCTTTCTCCACATGACTAAGTTCTTACTCCGGGACACCTAGCAGCAGTCAGGTGTCCCTTTTCATTTCCTCACTTCCTCCCTTCTTTGGTGGACGGAGTAAAACAGCCTCACCTATGTAGGTAGGGACGATAGAGCGATGAAGCAAGAGTCAGAAGAAATCCATCCTTAGAACATGTGCGGAGATGATGGCTCACTTAAACTGAGGCTGAAACATGGAGAAATATACAATTTCAAGAGAAATCTATATTTTTATATTTTTTCATAGCCATCTTTTTATTTCCTAAGTAATTGAATTAAAATATAAATGTATATTTATGTATATATACACATACTGATATATATGTATGCATCACTGTATCTGTGTGCGTATATACATTTTAAATTTTGCTGACACAAGGCTTAAATAATGTTTTGTGTTAAATTTTATAATGTTTTAAATTGTTATAAATGTGATGTGATTAGGTAAGGGATTATCAAGAAAAGTGGACTTGAATTTTTTCAAGCAAAATAGTTATTTATTTGATTTTTGGATGGAAAATGCTTAAATATAGGACTACTCTGTTGTAGAGAATATAAAGAGATTGGAAATTACGTTGCAAGTAATTGGCTTTTGCGTGGTGCTGTGCAGCCTCAGAGAAGTGGGGAGTAGGTGACCCCTTTCTCTGTATGCCACGGCTTGATGAAGTTATCTTTCATTTCTTTCTAGATTCTAAATAAAACTTTATTTTAAAGCATGAATTCGTATATATGTGTATATATATGCCTAAGAAAGGCTTAATAGCATTACCTGAATTTTAACTCGAACTCCAGATCTCCAAATAAGCAATGTTAACTACATGCATATATATGAATTATTTGTTTCCTTTTTTATATTTTGAAATTTCTTTTGTGGTTGGTACCTGTTAATGTTTGCATAGAGCTAACATTGATGGCATTCATAGTAACAGTTATTCAATTCACGTTTCTTTGTCCCAAAATGCTGTATAGTGGGCTTTTAACTGTGGTATTCATTGTTAATGTGTGACTTACGGGTCCGTGGTGCCCCCATTAGCCGTTCTCAGATCATCGCAGTCTGACACAGGAATGCAAGTACTATAGAGACCTTACTGATGTGAGGTGCTTGTTAAGATGTCTTAATTTTACAACTTTAAAAGGAAAAGTTTAAATTCTGATTTCCTAGAGGCTAATGTAAGCATAACGCTCTGAGTTTGGCTTTCCAAATCAGTACCATCACCAGAAAGCCCAGATGCCCCCTGGCCGGGCTGGCGACAACTTGACTGTGTTCAAACCCTCCCCGAATCAGGCGCTGTGTTTGAGAATTTGATCGAGTGAGACAGACACACGCTTCTGACCAGACAGTGAGAAAAGCAGATGGCAGGTCAAATGGGGGCCTGCCAGTCCTTCCTGGGCTGGTTGTAACATTCTCTCCATGAAGTTCATCATCTTACATCCTCTCGTCACTGAAACTGCGACACAAAGGTTATGACAAGCCCATGAAAATGACTGGTGACTTATTAATGCGTGCCAAGCCTTCGGCACGGGGACCAGTGATGCTGCCTGTCTCTGGAGTGGCCCAGACAGGTCGGGTCCCTTCTGAGAAACAAGAGCGGCGTGTGAGTAAGCCCTCCATCTCAGTCGCGTCAGTGTTTTGCTTAAATCAGCTTTCCTTGAAATTCAAGAATACCAAGTACTTGTTCCTGAAATCCTATTGCAGGCTCTTTTCAACATTCAATTTACACACACATACATTGAAGTCATGAAAATTCTTAACCAACAGTTCTCATTATTTATATTCATCTAAATGGAATTGAAAAAAATATTGAAGCTTTTTTCTTTAAAAAGGGGATCTAATAGTTAACCTCTTGAGATGTGATTGCCTTGATTCTTCTGTCCTTAGTCTTTTTGGTTTTGTTTTAATGATAATGTCATTTTTATTGTCCGAATTAGAGGACTGACATGTGAAGCTGTCTTTGAAGAGCTGTAGCTTTCTTTGTTTCTCCTGCCTCCAGAAATTTAAAGCATGGTATCGTCAGTAACAATCATAAGACAAACTTTCGGCAGCAAGTCTGCCACTGCGCACCGTGATGGCTTTGCACGTGGAAGATGAATGAGGGGAATTCGGGGGGACAACTGAACATTCCCAGAGCAAAGCAATTCTTCTTATTTATCTCTGAAAGGAACAAAAGACAGCTAATAAAATTACTTCTTCACACCTTCTTTATTTTTATGTTTTTGGCTCTTCACTGTTCTTTCAAGAGCATATCACCTTCCGGATAAAAGTGTATATGCATTTTGACTCTCATTATTCTTTCCAAAGCAAACTTTTTTTTGTCCAATTACTGGTTTTTAAAAACCTATATTCCTAATGTGAATTTTGGTTGTAATTTTGAGATAGGTTGGGAGAGCAAATCACTTTTCCAAGGCTTGCTTCACTTGTTATATAAAACAAACTGATCATGGAATGTATCAATATACAGTTATTGATGAAAGTAGTGATAGTATTTAAATTTATTGCTGGTTTATCTTACAGAAGTCATTTTCTTAAGCCCTTTCCATATACTGTTTCTTTTGAGACCTACAGAAAACCCTAACAGAGTTTTTATTATTATTACAATTTCATAAGTGAAGAAACCAGTTCCTTCAAGGACCTGGTAACTTATTTAATACAGGCTGGGAGAAAGCAGGTGTACAGTTGTGAATATGTGAAGCACAGAGTTTATTATTGTATTACTACTTATCTATTAGCTGTACTATTTCCATACAAACAACTATAAACCTACTTTGGCCAACTCCTGTATACAGTGAAGCTAAATTTAGGTATTAACATTCCAATATCATGGATCCATACAGAATTTGTGATTCCGTTTGTGCCTGCTAAGCACCACGTGACTGATCAACAATTGGAGAGTTTCACCCTATCTTAAAGGCTGTCAGACCATGAACGTCTTCTGACTACTTATTCCAAGCCACGAAGGTAGGAGGGTTTGACTTCTGCGCGCACTGATCTTGACTTCTTATCCCTGTAAAGGTTTTAGATTTTGATTGGAAAGAGCTATATCTTCTGAAGAAATGGTGCATCACAAGCAAATGAAATTCATGCAACCCAGGATGTGTTGCAATACCATTGAGGGCATCAAACAGTACTTCCACATGCTTTGGGTCCTGTCACCTTCCCACTAATTACACACACTAGGAAGGACACACGCACAGGACGCAAACACACACGCTCTGTGTTGCACGAGGAAACCAAGGCTCTGAGTTCTTAAGTCTGTCTCTTGGCTCCTGGCATTTTGTACATACATTTTTCATTCAAAATCTTAAGTAACAACTACAGTTATTTTTTGCTAGATATAGTAAAGAAGTAATCTTCCTCCATTTTTTAATTTTACAGAGGCACTAATGTCCATTTAATAATTTGCACAGAGTTTAATCTCATTGTGCCACCAACTCTAAGTGACCTTTTATACATCACTTCAGTTCTCCAAGTTTCAGTGTGTGACGGGTCAAACAAGACGCTGGTTTGGGGCTTTCCGTTCTCTTGCAAGGTCACTGTGGACACTGCAGCATCTGTCATTGTCGAAACAAAACCGGATCTTGTGGCTCCATTCCGATTTTCTCATGGCGTGTGTTCTCATGGGAATGCATTTCCACGCAGCACGGAAGCCAGCTGGTGTGTCCAAATTCGAGGTTCATGTGCAGGGTCTCTTTCTGTACAGGGCTGGGGGAGCGGGGCCAGCAGTGAAACCGTGGGGCGTCCAAGTCGAAGGTTTTAACACTTTGATGATGGAGAACCTCAGATTCATATCTTACCCACAAACTGAAAGGTCAGCACATTATTTAGTGTTCTTAATGGTAGTATTTAATTAAAACAAAATTGCACGAGAGTAATCAGCATTTAGCTGTTCGTAAAAATGTGTGCTTAGCTTTGAATGTAAATTGAGTCCCTTTGTCCTCGGTGCAAAATGCTTTCCGCAAAGGAACATCCACCTACTGTTTGACTCTTTGATGTGGTTTATTTGAGGCATGCCTATGTCAGGAAGATCATTCTCTCTTTTTATTTTCTTTATATTTTTGTCATGTGTCAATGTCCTTCTGGCTAACCACCGAAGTCCATCTATACAATGCACAAAGAGAGTTTCTTAGTTAACTTTCTAAGGCCCTGGAGACAAACAAATATGGATTAAGTGACCTTGAACAAGTCTCTTTTTATGTAATTATAGGCTCTCTTGTGAGATTTAAATGAAACCACACACACATATACACACACATACAAAATTAGCACTGTATGTGGAACAGAGTAAGCTCTTAGCTTTGGTTTTCCTTAGTAAAGAGTTTAAATAAAGACTAGATCATCTCTCTGGATGTTCCCATAATTAAGACAAGTATTAAACATTGCTATAGTTTGTGATATTTGAAACTACGCAAATCAAATGAAATGTGAACCTGAAAATTATGGTGGGGAAATTAGACACATTTAAAAGGAGGATCTAAACTTTGGATAGCAAGCATTTCAGAAAACAGAGTGACAGAGTTCTAGAGTTTCTAATTTTCAAAGATCATTTATGTGTTTTAGTAAGAAGTTAATACTAAAGTGTGTACAGCCGACTTCCCTGCACTGCTGATTTCCAACCATGTCAACACCAAGAATCATTTTTCTGAGTGGACCCGACCCTCAGAGTGTTTGTCAAAGTATTTGCTGTGCAGCAAGCATGCATCCGTTTCTTGGGTGGATGCGAGATTTGTACTCATCCTGAAATATAAAAAAAATATTATATTCAGGCACTTGCTGTGATTTCTTAGAAATATGCCTTAGACACCTTACTCTAAAGGTTCATAACTTTCCTTATGTTTGTGTATTGCTCTGGAGTGTATAAAATGTTTACATAATTTATGCACATAGTTCTACAGAGAGTACTTTCTTATACTCTCAAAATTTGACATGACTCACATTCACTAAGAGACATGAAGTGATTCAGTCAGGTCTCACTAGTAAGCGCTAGAACAACATCCATACTTTCTGGCTTCAAATTATCTATATATTTTACCTACATCTCGTACCTCCTGAAGGTTGTAGAGTGTAAATGGCATGCTCGGTGGCCACTTAGAAGTTCAGAATGTTTGTAAAACAAAGTCATGGGCTTTGATTTATGAATCACTTCTTTTTTTAAATATATTTTATTGATTATGCTATTATAGTTGTCCCATTTCTCCCCCATCATTCCCCTCCACCCTGCCCATCCGCCACCCACATTTTCCCCTTTAGTTCGTGTCCATGTGTCATAAGTTCTTTAGCTTCTACTTTTCTCACACTATTCATGCCCCCTCTCTGTCTATTTTCTACCTACCATCTATGCTACTTGTTCTCTGTACCTTTTCCCCCTCTTTCCTCCTCCCACTCCCCTGTTGCTAACCCTCCATGTGATCTCCATTTCTGTGTTTCTGCTCCTGTTCTAGCTGTTTGCTTAGTTTGCTTGTGTTTTTGGTGTGGTTGTTAATATCTGTGAGTTTGCTGTCTTTTTACTGTCCTATTTTTATCTTCTTTTTCTTAGATAAGTCTCTTTAACATTTCATATAATAAGGGCTTGGTGATGATGAACTCCTTTAACTTGACCTTATCTGGGAAGCACTTTATCTTCCCTTCCATTCTAAATGACAGCTTTGGTAGTTCTCCATTAGGATTCTGAATGGTCGCTATCCTATCATCAGTTAACTCATACCATGGGAACTGTCAGTCGGGTTAGCCAGACGGTGGTGCAGCCAGGGGACAGAGGGGAGACCCAAGGAGGGTAAGCACAGGGCTCCGGGGGGGGCATGCGATTAGAATGCACAGCCTCCCCTCTCCATCCGTGCTCCTGAGGCTGGGTTACTCTCTCCAAATGTTTTATGCAGTTGCCAAAAAAAAATCTGCATAGAAATAATATTCATTTGTGCTTGCAGCATTTATTAGTTACCCTGGATTTTCTCTGAATATCAAATACATGCTCAAGTGAGAGGAGGGATAAAAGCAGCAGGCAGTGCAACCCAAGTACACAGGGAACATCGCCAGTCCTCAGCACAGAGGCCGAGTGGCCGGACCTGAAGGTCCCACCCACGCTTACCTCTAATTGCTCCTTTGTGGGAGTTTGGGTTGGTCCTCAGCTTCAAAGAACCCAATGAATTGCTTTAACCAACGCTTGGCTTCTTAACAACGTTACGTGCATTTGTACTGTGAACGTAAATCTCATCCCTCTTAGCCCGCATGTCTTCATCATCGCAGTCCTTTCTTGGCTTGCTCGTGTGTCCCTGATGCACGACCTCGTGTCTAGTCACTCACACATCCCTTCTTCTCCTGCTTCCAGACCCTGTTTCCCTCCTCTGTAATTCTGGCCCACTTATACTTGCACATTAAGTGACAGCATGCCTCAACATATTTTTCATTGTTTACTGATTCATTTATTCAGCTGAGCCTCAGGGTGCCAGTGAACTCGCTGCAGGATGACTCGGGTGATGCTGGCAGTCAGGGCGTGGGAAAACTCAAGGGGATTCGGGTGGAGGCGCTAAACTGTTCAGTTGAGGAGATTTCTCTTCTGCAATCAATATCCTTTGCTTTGAAATTGCTCCTGGATTTATACATAGTGACTCTATCCAGAGCTGTATATTTCCATCTGTGCTTATAATTGCAATTTTGATTTTTTATTTGGATTATAAACCTCTCCCAGCTGGGTTTTCTTGTGTGGCTTCATCCTGGATGACAGAAATGAGATCTATTTAATATTTAAGCATATTACAGCTTAAAAAGTACTTTTGCATTCTACCCTAGGGCAGGTGGTTTCATTTACATTTTAAAAATAAGGAATTGGAGGTTATTGATTATAACTTGCCATGCAGTTCACGCTGAATTCATTTGGTTCTAGCATTACATACTACAAATCTCTGTCTTTCTTCAACAGGTAGTCTGAGGCTTACGAAGAAGATAGGTTTTTAAAATGATTGCCATTTAGCTTTGTTTCTAACGATACCTTTTTTTTTTTTTTTTTAATCACTCAGCAACTCTTTTCTGGGCCCTTCCAAGTACCAAGCCCGGGGCCGGCTCCTGAGTACGTGCACGTTTCCTAGGTGCATCTCTTGGCCACCAACAGCCTTATCTGTAGTTTGATAGCAATTAGTGCTACTTCCCAAACGGTCCAGTTCTTCCAGGTACATGTCAGAATTTCACCTCCTACATCCCTGTCTCCGTTTGGTGCATGTGGCCAGTTCTGTTCGTAAGTGCCAAGCACAGGTGTTACCTCAGGTTGAGTATTTGTGGTTGTGGGACCCGTCATTGTCGTCTTCTCTCTGCTGCCGAGATCAGCCATGCTCCCGGTGAGGCAGCGTCTACTGGACAGTTCCGGGAGCGAGGACGATGCCAACATAAGGAGCAGACCTCAGTTTACACGTGATGGGGTGTGGGTATGGGAAGAGATGACATTTTGTTTTGTAAGTGACTGACATATGGGGGACTGTCAGCGCTGCCTAATCCGTTATAGGAAGAAAACCTTCAGATGGACTTGCCAGCCTCATGTCAAAGCCTCCTCATGGTGACTGGGAAGTCTTCCTCCTTTGTATAAAGTACGCAGTTATCTTGACCACCTAACAGAATTAATACATTACAAGGTAAATGTACTTAATAAGGTTATTGATTTAAGTCAGAAATGTTATATTTGATTCTCAGCCCTCCAAAAGTGAGATCCTTTTTTTCCAAATAATTCATAAAATAAATATTTATAAATGATATTACTTTCCTGATTCAGATATCAAACATGTAACAATATATTTTAAATTGACTCGTAGGAGAAGAAGACAGGGCACTTGGGAGGAAAGAACTAACGTGAACCGAAGGAGACCCTATGAGTGCAGCTTCTCCAGCCACGCAGGTCGGCAGCGGAAACTGCGGTTCACGTCTCACGCGCTCTCGCTCCACCTACTCTGCAAACTTGTACGTAGCAAAAATAGACAAGGGTTAGAAAGTCTCACTTCTTCTTTAATGGGGACAAGGTGTCAGATATGACATGGAGACTAAGAAAAGAGGTTGAAATATCAATTACGAGGCAAGGGTGAAGACAAGGATCTTTGAAATGCATCTTAAATTTGGCTGTTGGTTCTTGAGTCCAACCCAAATTCTGAGTCTCAACGGACCTAGACTGTCACATCCAGACCCACGTCCAAGTTTTGCAGTTGGAGGTTTCTTTTCTTTTCAACATTGAGGAAACTGCTGGTGGCAGACATGCACACGTGGTTGTCATAGAACAGTTTTGGGAAGAAGGGCAGAGCAAATGACTGTGAGTGGAGAGACCCGCACATGTGTCCGCCGGGCCTGCCAGGTCCGGGGCGTGCAGCATCTCATTTAAGGCTCAGAGTTATCCTGAAAATTGGTCCTGTCCCTTCCATTGTTTGATGTCCCTCAGCTAATGGAGGAGCACAGTTCCCTATCATTTCTGACCACAAAAGCTATCCTCTTCCCACTAGGGGGCCTTAATCACAATGATTTGTTATCAAAATAGCATGTCCATCATTCAACTACTGAGAACTGAACTTTCCTTTGAATGCAATCTTTCCAGTTCTGTTTTAAAGATTTAAAAGTTTTCTGTCTTCACAATGCATGTGCTATTTTACACCTAAAGTATCTGATAAAGTAATTGAGCTAATATCAGCTCTAGTCTCCAGAAGTGACTTTAAATCAGTGAGCAGACGATTGGTAATGTGCACCGTGCTCCCTGTCAGCTCAGCAATAAATAACTGTGCGCTGCTAAGCTCCATAAATTCAAACAGAAAACTCATATGCAGTTTCTCTCTCTCTCTCTTTTTTAAATGAAACACCCAGCCTTCCTTTGCATAAAAGCAAGGGACTCTAGGGAAATTTTCACACTAATACCCATATCAGTAAAGGGAATAAAAGTGACTTGGCTCGCAGCGGGGACAATTTGGGACATGTGAAAGATTCATAGCTCAGCCCCGTCAGCTGAAAAGCATCCAGCCCATTTTCCTTCATGCTGTGGACAAGAGTAATGGCCACGGAAGCTATTCCTGTAGCTGTCACTGAATAACTTGCCCCATGGTGTAAACAAGGATGGGACAGGATGTCATATCTCAAAATTAAATTAAAATAAAATGGGAAAAATATAAAGAAAAGGCCCCTTTTATCCACTGTGAAATTTGAAGTGGTTGGCTTCTATCCCCAGATGGCTTTTAAATCAACCTGGTGAACTCTAATTTATTAATTGTACAAAATAGTATTTGGCTTAAGTTTCCAATGCCCCAGCTTAATCCCTGCCAGGGTTCCGGAGGCGCTGTGGAAGTGTATGCTGGGACAGAACAGTAAGGGACAAGGGGATGAGGACACCCCCGCTCCTCCCTTTCTCTGGCCTGCACTGCAGAGCCATCTACTAAGTGAAACAAATGACAATCCAACAGAAAGCATCTGGGGTTTTTGGTGTCTGATTTCTTAGTTTCTTTTAAGTTTGTCTTTTTATGAGAATACTATTGGAAGGAAAAAAGTCACACAGAAATATATTTAAGTAATTATATCAAGCAGTTTTCCATTGCCATGAGACAAATCTCTCAGAAAGGAGGTATTCTAGTTACTTTTCATAATGTTTTCTAACATCACTGATTTCCCTTCACTGCAATGGGATTTTGTGTCATTGACATTCTCATGAGATTTTTCCTAACAGAAATCCACAGACATGATGTTACAATGTCAAATGAAATAAGCTAGCAAGTCTAGGAGGGGCTATGATGCAAATATTTCTAATCTGTAGAAGTAGCAATGTGTCAAGATGAGGGCCCATAACACACGGGGATTTCTGGGGATACTATTTTCTGGAGCAGAAACAGTGCAAAAAAGAATGTTAGCACAGTTCTATGGAGATAGTGATCTGATTATCAAAGTTATAATAAAAGGAAGATTGATAGTCTCTGTGATCATATGAATTATTTTTTCTACATTTGGGGAATTGATATTTTTGTATACTCCATTGCAAAGCCCTTAAGCGCTCTTGTATCATAAAAAAGAAAATTTCCTATAAAACATCCAAACCAAGAGGTATGGAAACTATCCTGGGATTTTAAGATCAAGAAAGCATACATATTTTACTCTGTATCTAGTCCAAACCTGATTATTACCCATGAAAGTAATTAATACTTTGCTTCCATACTTATTTGTGGAGGTGTTTCAACTTTGGCAAAATCTGAGTTTGACATAGATATGCTCATAAAATTTCTGAAGTAAGGTTTTTTAAAATGAGGCATGACCTTAATCAGATAAATGTAGGAAGGTAAAAAAAAGAAAAAAGAGTCATCTGTGATTTATTTAATTCTTTAAGTGAATTTAAGATAATGCCACAAGGAGAGTAATTTGACCTTTCTGGGTAAAGCAATTTATTATAAATAAAGATATTTTTGGCGCCACTCATTTAAGTTTCTACACATGGATAGGGTCCAGAATAAAATATTGAAATTCATGATTTTGAATTATGTGAGCTATTCAGTCATTACTGCTGGAGCACCAGACATAAGGAGTCATTTCCGGCAACAGAGTTGTTAGAACGCTGGTGAAGTGGCTGAGTGAGCTTGTCCGGGAAAACCACTTGAAGAAATAATCAAAGTAATATCATCGCGCTTTAGGAGGAACAGGAGCTTACACGTACAAACACACGTCTCAAACCTTCAAATAGCTCGAAGTAATTTTAAGCACATTTTATCTTCCTTTATCATAATATTCTTGTGGTAGAAATAAAGGCAAGGGTTCTATTTTTTGCACGTAGAAATGGATACAAGCTCTAGCAATTTTAGTTTTTTTTTCTGATAATGTAGCATCATTCGAATGTAGTTGCAATGTCTAAAATATCCCAATTTTTACTTATTTCAGGGTAGCTCAAATGTGCACATAAAATGACTTTTTTAATATTCTACTTTTTTAATTAATACCATGTTTTCCCACATATCCAATTGGAATTAATTCTAGTTTTTGAAGCCCCCTAATTATTTTTTCTCTTATAAAATCCCATCTCAGCACGACTGACATTACCCACATCATGGCTTACTATAAAGCTACAGTAATGAAGACAGTGATGTATTGGTGAAAGAATAGGCAAAGAGATCAATAATACAGAACATGGAGCCCAGAAGTAGACTCAGATAAATATAGCCAATTGAGACAAATAGCTGGCACCCACTGGATTTTTAGGGCAGTGAAACTATTTTGTGTAATACTGTAATGAGGGACCCATGCCACTGTACATTTGTCCAAACCCATAGAATGTACAACACCAAGACGGAATGCTCCCACAGACTGTGAACTTTGGGTGGCAATGATGTGTTGATGTAGGTTCATCAGTGTAACAAGTGTGCCACTCATAGGAAATGTAGACGATGGGGGAGGCTATGCGTGGCTGAAGGCAAAGGATAAATGAGAAATCTCTGTATGCTCTGCTCAGTTCTGCTCTGAACTTAAAACTCCCCTAAAAAACAAAGTTTATTATTAAAAGTAAAATTCCATTTCAGGGAATTGACCTACTGTGGACCAATATAGATTTATTTTTATTCAGCATTTGTTATATTCCAGAACATTTTAGTTTTTACACTAATGTCCTTTAAAGCAAAGTTATAAACTCTGTTTTATAGATGTGAAATATAAGACTTGGAGATGGTAAGTAAATTGCCAAAGTCAAGCAGACATAATTAGGAATGTTCAGGTATGTGTTGAGCTCCGAAGCCTGTACCCCTCTTGGGGGCTCTTTTATCCATCCACCAATCCAATCCATCTGTCCATCCACCCATCATCCATCTGTCCATCCATCCATCCATCCATCCATCCATTTGTTTTTGTGTGTGGAAAAATTTTATCCAGTCTTCCATTATTAATTGCACTATGTTCAGAGAATAAACAATTCCTGGGCTTCTTTTTTTTCCTTTTACCACTGAGAACACTGTGCCATATATTTTGGGCAGGAATTAGGAATAACAGGAGTGATTATATCTTCTGTAGAATTTTTTTATTTAATGGTTAACCTGTATCTACAAACAAAAGTAAAGATGGATTGTTAGGCCTAGCATACAGTGCCATTTTTTAGTTTATCTCATTTTTTTCTTTAAGTCTTTGTGTTTTTTTTTTGTTTGTTTGTTTTTGAATAAGAGGTTTAACCTGGACATTATGTATTTATAAATGAAAATTTTTCTAACAAAAATACTTTAAACTCTATTACATTAGCATGCTACTTTAATGTAGGATTAGTTGATTCATTGTTTAGAGTAAAATTATAATCACCTTCTTTTCCAACGTGTGCTGTTACATGACAAAGGGTTCTTTAAAACAAATCAGTGAATAATTTTAAGAAAAAAAGATTGTTCGTATAAATAACAGTTCCCTGCATTAATCTTTTTGTTTGCCATAAATGCAAGTTAACAGTATAGAGCCCCGAGTAGATAATGATTTTAAGATTATATACGTATATTTTGTGAAAAGGGTGAAGGCTGCAGCCCTTATCATTTATGGGGTGAGCCTGCATAGGGTTTTATAAGAGCTTATCAGAAATAAAGAACATAGAGGAATTTAGAGTGTATGTAAGAATTCTGTTTGCAAGGAATTGAGTAAAAAATTAAATCAAGTGTGGATTGCAAAACGTCAAAGCAAAACCACAGACACTATGTCATAATTGCTTTTGAGAATGTAAATGAGACTGTATCTGTTAGGGACTTTAAACAAGATGCCAAAAGTCTATCAAATGACTATGTATCTTTCCTTTGTAGTTGATAAAACATATTATTTAGTGATATGAATGGTATGTTTTTGTTAACTAATTTGACTCTATGGCTACTACAAAGTGGTAGACCTGTCATTTCTTGAAATGCCATTTATTTTACGAATGTGTCTTAAAATTTTGGAGGAAAAGCTGTAACTACCTCTTTATGAATTCTTTCCTGTTGATCCTAGTACTTATCTAGACTTATAATCTTTATAACCAAAATCAATCCTCCCCCTTTGCTTTTGTGTCTAGTATCTAAGCAGCCTCCCGTCCTTTCCAGAAAGTGTCCTGTGGTAGCTTCCAGAGCCGTCGCTGGTCTTCAGACTCTCCTTCCCTAACTTGCCTGTTCCCTTTATCAAGGACACGCATATTGCTTTAGCCTGTTCTGGAAACAGGGCCCAGTGCAAGGCCAAAGTATAGAACCCTTATTCAGAAGTCACTAACAGTATTGCAAAGGTGCCAGCAGAACCTGTTCTGTGCCATGACCCTGTCTCAGGCCTATTCCCTGGTCCTTATGCCCTAGAATTGCCCTTCATTTTGCTACATCCTTAACCTGACTATATCCTTCATTCCCACACTCTGTTGTCTAAAAATAGCTATGGAAAATTTCAAACAAAAATCTTTTACCTACATTTAGTTTGACATATTATATTTGAGTATTAGTAGCCAAGCTTGCATGAATACCTTATTAGTAGTCCAACTAAGCAAGAAACTAATTTTATATAATTATTTTTATAATCTTTTATGTCTGATTGAATGGTATCACTGAAAATGTATTTCCTGAAATTTAAATCATCCTAATGAAATGCCTCCTTATAAGAAATACTATTACTCTCATTGGTTTAAGATGTTTAATTTTTTTTTGTTTTTGGTGAGAACTCCTTCACAGTCAAAGCCATTTTATCTTAGTAAAACCTGTTTTACATGATATACATTATAATTAATTTGAAATGCCTTAGGTAAGTAAAAAAATTTTATGAAGTTCTTGAATGACAACCATTATTTTGTTTTAAACATTTTTGTAAACTGCCATTGTTATCCTTAAAAGAAACCACATAAGAGCTCTTGCTAAGAAAAATTAAATTGAAGCATCTCAAATATACCACTTACATTTAAAGATTGAATAAAGATGGGCCTCATAGCTACAATTTATTGGGTAGACCTATAACTAACATTAGGGAAAATCTTGTTAGTTATACAAATTATTTCTTTACATTAACTGCTCTTACATTTATATTTTGAATGATGCAGCTAAGAAGTGTAAGAAATATTCGTAGTAGCTGGTCATCAGGGTAAAATAGGGACAATGTAGTTGATCCATATTTACTCCTTTTTTTGCAGTGTGCTTAATGAGAAGGATGAGTAACTGCCTTGCTTCAAAAATAATTCTATTGCCTTGAGTGAGAGATTTGAGTATTAGCATAACACCCTATTTATGTGAGTGATGCTGTAGTTTTTGCCATATTTTACGTTACAGTGCAGAGAATGCTACTGATTTATTGGTGCATTTTTAAAGGGCAATGCTATATTGAGACCAGAGACTGAAGGAAGCTAAAAATCCTATTTGTCAAAAACTCAGTCTTGACATAGTTTATGATCACTGACTATTTGCCCTATTTATAGGGCTGTATTTAAAAGTAAGCTAATCTAGCAAGATCACCTATGATTGATGTCTTCCCATTTATTATTTACCAGTGTTTCATTTGTTTGGTTTTAAGATAGTTATAAGGTACGAGATATATGAAGTTATATGGGAGTTAAAGAATGCCTGGTGGTTTCCATTTTTAGTATGTTCCTCTGAAAAAAATATTTCCTGAATATTCATCTTGGGTCCTATCAGAATCCACTATAGTCAGAGTAATTTTAAAAATATTAGATGAATTATGAATACCCTCTTCAGCTGTGCAAGTGAGATATTAAATGGCTGTGTGAGGATTTGAATGCTAGGGTGCAGTATGTAAGGTAATTATCACCAATGTGAAAAACTCTCCTGCTTATAAGTTAGAAGGGCTTCTGAACTTCAAACTTTTCAGTTGAACTATGGAGAGCAAAATCTAGCTGAAAATTGTTTAGACAAGCATCTAGAAATATAGAGAATGAACTTCTATGTTACTATTCAAAAACTTAAGTGTGTAAATATACACCCAGTCTACATTAAAACTAATTTCTTTTTTTTTGCTTGTTTGCTTTGTTTCATTTTATTTAATTTTAATTAATTTTTTCCACAAATTACTTTATTGTTGTTCAGTTACAGTTGTCTGAATTTTCTCCCCACCACTCCTAATTTTTGAATTCAATCTCTTAGGCTCATAGAAAGTAAGAATAATAGCTATATTTGCTTTAGTTTAAAGAATATTTATCAATAAATTTTAATTCTGATGGAAAACTTTAAACTATAATATTTTATTTTGATATGCCTTCAAATAGGTTGTATTTCTTTTATATTCTATATATCACGATGTAATCATCTAAGGTATAGGGAGAGCAAGAAGATATAGGAAGTGACTTGAATGGTATTTAAGCCATTAGGTGAGGAGATAGAAGCGCCATCCACTGAAGGGCGGTACTATGCAAATAGGTCCAAAGATTATAACCTGTGGGATTAAATTAGACAAGAATGTCTGATTTACTGCATCCAGTTCGCTGATTGAACTGGCTCTGGTAGATGACAATTACTAGAGTTGCCATTCCGTGGAACCTTTATTTCATCATTTGGGTCAAGAATGAAACTTAGCTGAGATATACTTTTTAATTTCATAGATACTTTAGATATTGTACTCCACCTTAGAAAAATGATTTTGTGTTTATAGTGGGAAATTCAAGTGGTTATTGTGTTCAGACTTCAATACACAATAGGGCTAAGAATGAAAAATATTGAATTAGTAAAGCTCAATCTATAATTAACACTTACACCAGGCAAGGAAAATATTTTATTGCAACTGACCTGAATAATAGAGAGGAATGGAAGGCAGGAAGCCTATTTATTTGAGACACCAAGTGAAGACTAGGAAACACAAAGGGGCAAAGGCAGTTTCATTGAGAATAAAATATTCATGTTGATAACTTACATAAAACAAAAGATGGAGTGTTTTCTGCAGGGAAATTACTTTCTTTGATGAGCTCCATTTATGCATGACGGAGTTTTAAATTTTTGAAAACCCCCTTGGTTATTTTTTCTTCCTTTCAATTCTTGTGGTTTTAATTTCAGATATAAACAGATGTAAAATTTTCTTGCTAAAAGCCTTTTACTCTGTTTAAAGTCAAATTTATGGCAAAGAAAAAATCCTGAATGCCTTTTTGCAATGACAGTGATTAGGAAATCAATATTTAAGGCATCGGTCTTGTGAATTGCATGTTGAACAGGAGTTGCTTTCATTTTGAAACTACCCAATGATAAAATATATCTTAATTTACTTTTTGCTCATTCTTAACATTGTTTTGTTTGAAGTATGTTATTCTTGAGGGACGCTGAATATCATACATCTGCTAACTATTGCGTGAGTTTGGATGCAGTTTCATTTGGGTGAAATGTACTCTACAATGACTTTGAGTGGCCTGCACACTGCATATTAAGGTTCAAATATTTACTTCTTGAGGACAGAAAGCTATTGTTTTTACTCAGTAATTGAATGTGGGAGGCATTTTAGAAACTGCACTGGCAAGTAAAGATTTGAATCTTATATATTGCCTATCATCCTAATAGAAAGAGAAGGGACAATAGAATATACCTCATCTCTAGAGACTCCGGTTCCAGCGGTAGCACATGAGACAATGGGAAAATAAATGTGTTGGTCTTAGTAGGCAAAGTTGACCATGCATCACAGAGTCCCCGCACATCTGACATTATCTGTAGGAGGTTGCAGCACCGAGGGCTGAGACAAGAATAGGCAGAAGAATGAATGTTTACACATTGATGTACATCAGCAAAGCATTCACGGAGGCTGCTTGCATGGAATTGATCCATTAAGAGCAAATCTTTAGGGGAATGTTCTGGGTAGCATAACCCTAAACAAAATTCCATGGAATTGACCAAGTGTGGTAGAATGTCTGCTAGTCAGATGAGGGACTCTGAATTTGCTGCCTCTATCAAACGAGGTTGAACCGGCTCTCAGCGGCCCGCTTCTGCACTCCAGGACAGCAGGAACCTAGCATGTAGAGTCAGCCCTAAGTTTCCACACCTTATGATTTAGCCAAATCTAGTGACCACAGCTAGTGTTTTGGAAGCTTGGGAAATGCTGAACAAATAAATGCCTGTACTTACACTAACAAGTATGTACACATGTTTGTCCAACACAGACGTTTGCACTCACACATTGGACCATTGTATTGAGTTAGATCATTGAAAAGCAGATGGATTCTTAAAAGAATATTTCTAAGAAATTGGAGATTTTGGAATGTTTCTGCCTCTCGATGTGAGACAGTGGTCTTGCCAAACTTATGTACATTTAACAAGCGTTTGTTGGTTGTTAGTCCTTGGAGATTCAGAGACAAACATAACCTGTTCACACCCTTGAGAAGCTCACAATTAGTTGTGATCGGTAGAGGAGACGATCACATTTTTATTGCTTAAGATGGTATTTTACTAGCATAAGTTGTTAGGCAAGTGTACTTTACTCAGTAAGCAGCAAGAAGAAGGTGTTGGAGGTGGTGATGGGGCTTTGAATTCCGAGGCGTAAATGAGTGGAAGGCCATCATGGGGTGTGGGGCTGTAAGGGAAACAAGAGACATGGGGATATGAGAAAACCTGAACCTTAAAAATAAGAGCACATACAAAGAGTGCCATAGCCCTGCCACAGAGAAGCTGGGTCGGTGGAGAGGTCACTGGGAGCCAGCGCAGGACTGGGAATTGGCTCTCTCCAATCGCTCTTCTGCGCTCTTTGTAAGCCCTTAACTTCCAAGTCTCATTTCTTTCTCAGTACAGTGTGGTCCCTAATCCAGTGCCTGCGAGGGATGCTGTGAAGATATGTTTTGTACATGGTACATGCAGACTAACGATTTGAAAAATTGTATTTAAGGAGGTTATAATGATCAATGATGATTGTAACCGGAGGTTCCTGATCTTGGCTGCATATTGGAGTAACCTGGGGAACTTTCAAAAATGTTGATGCTTGCATCTCAGCACCAGAAATTGTGAGTTAACTGGATGTTGTACAGCCTGGATGTCAGATAAACCAGAACACAGGGACATATGAGAAATAAAAAGAATCAGAAACAAAACAGGATACAACTGGGAAATGTAGTCTTCTCCAGAGAAGGCTATATTAGAGTATACCAATATGCTAAGGAATAGATTTCTTTTATTCCATAGAACAGAAAGACTGCCACTCTTAGGTGTGGTTGAGAAGTATTTCCAGGTAGTTGTTCCAAAGCAGTTGACTTTTGGTGGGTAAATGAGCAAAGGCAGAGATTTTGCATTATGGAAATCTCTTCTGATATGGAATGTATCAATTCTATACCTTATATTTTGGTAGAATAAATTATGTTTTAATTCCATGGTATAGGAACATGGAAGAAGTAGTGAGGGAATCTAATGCTGAGGGTAAAGATTCCTAGAGCCTTTTAAAGTACTACAGTTAAGACTACCTAACTAATATGCAATTTCAAAAGAGACCGAGGCCCTGCTTTTCAGATGCGACATACAGCCAAAAACAACGCTACCTAAGCTTTTAACCATAGGACTGAAGGCTGGCAACAATTTTTAAACTATGTTAGAAGAAAAAAGGAATTGGCTGAATTACAGCAGAGTGGACGTTAAATGCCTGCTAGAGAAAGTGGTTTGTTTGAATCTTGAAACAATTGACTCTCTTTTTTCTGGCCTACCACAAAGGAACCCTGATATTCTGCCCTGATTACCGGAGAAGTGATTGTGTGTGTGACAAAATCATATTCTCTAAAACTGAACATCAAAGAAAAACCAACAGAAGCAAAATTCCTTTTAAGAGATTCAGATTCCTAAGGTCTAGAGTGTATATTTTACATGAAGAACTGTGCTGATATATTGATTATGAAAATAAACTATAATATGCTATGCCGTTGTGATTGTTATCTGGGACCTCCAGAAAAATGAACTATTTTACTCATATATTGTTTTTCCCATGAGAATACACCAGACTAATTGGAAAATAATTAACTACATTTATTTTCTCCCTGTGAAAGTCTTTTTGTATTGCAGAAATATTTCCCTGTGAATTATATAATTGCTGAGAGATTTTCCACCTAGATTCACTCTAGGTGGTGATTCTCACTTTAGTTTGGGCCATTTTGGGGGATAGAAATGATTGAAATCTCATCATCATCAGGAGAGATTTTGTTAAAAATCTTTAATTCAGTGCTATGCTAGGCAATACCTACAAAGTATTTTAAGGATTGGTATTGAGGACCAGACTATAACTGGACCATAGAAGGATAATCATTGGTGATATGTATCCATTCTTGTGTTTCTTCAAGGTCATACTCACATACTTGCTAACTGGTGTGAAACTTGAGGCAAAAGGTTCTCCTGGTGGATAACTGGGTTCACAAAAGGTAAAGAAAAAGGGGAAAAAAAGCGGAGCCTAGTAGCCATTTCCTTGCCAAGGCCCCTCTCAAGCAAACTGAACTTGGCAGAGAAGCCTCTGCTAGACTCCGCCTTCTGCCCTGAACTGCCCGCCTGCACCGAGTCCTGCCAACCAAGCCATCCTTTAGAAAGGAAGTCCTGGAGTCCCATTTCAACCAATAGGAACGAGGCTTTCCTCATCCAATTAGAGCTGTGCAGCTGTGATCAATTAGAGCCCTCCATTCTGACCAATCAGGGACCAGCGGTGGGGGCTTCTGGGAGCCACTTTCCACTGGCGAGTGCGGTTCCTGGCTGAAGCGGAACGTTGAGATACCTCCCTAGACTAGGGCAGAGACGACCCTGCAAAGGAACTGCCTAGGTGAGGAGGGGTCTGGGTCTGGGCCTGGCCCTGGACCACCTGGCCCAGGGGCGGCCTCACTACGGTGTTGTTTTCACGGCCATGCTCTGTTACCGTCAAGCTGTTTGCACTAAATCAATTTTCCCTCTTCACTGCCCCCAAATTGGGGATTCTTACTGGCATTTGAGTTGGCGCCAATGACCATCAGTTGCATGCGGTGTTTTTTTTCCCCCCACTCAGCATGTACACAAGTTCCCATCAGGGTGGGGCATTGGCTTCAAACACACCAGCTATTTTCATGTAAACAAATACAATGCTCACTTTTCATCCTGCATCTTATTTGACTTCTCTGCAGCACATTAACAGCCCTTTACTGAGATATTCTGATGTCTCAGCAAATTCTGATGTCTTGATCTGAAGCACATTAACAGTCCTTTCCTGAGACATTCTCTTTCTTGATTTCTTTCAGTCAAAGGCCACCAGCCACACACCTGTAGCTGCACAAGTTGGGGTTTTGAATACCTGATGTGGGAAGGAAGATGGCATACCATGGGGCACAGCGGGGCGTTTTAATGTGAGTGCGCTAAGAAGTTCTCTTACAGGTTTTGGGCTGTGTGAGGTGATTTGGAGGAGGGTTCAAGGAAGTGGAATCACCTGAACTTTCAGGAAGCAATGGGATTCTATGGCTGCGTATCTTAATTTTTATGCAGCAGGTAGAAGGAACAGAACGAGGTGAAAGTGTAATTAATAAAGAAGCAGCAGTCACCAGTGTTAGCTGGGAGCGTGGAAGTTTGGAAACAGTTGTCGCTTTTATGGTGCTCTTGTTTTTGTCCGCGTGCAGGCATGGTCCCAAAGGCCCCTGGTTTCTCTCTCACTCCACGGTGGCTGCATGGTGACCTTGTCTCACACTGGGATTCTGTGACCTCGTTCACATTCAGCAGGAAAACGCCATGGCCTCGCTTGGTGCCAGGCCAGCCCCCAGCTGACAGCTGCCGGGACTGCCTTCTCCTTTCTCCCTGACGTGTTACCGTATTCCCTCTGCCTAGGCCTTTTCAGTCTTCCATCCTCTTCTCTTTTATGATCTTTAACTCTTAGAATTTCCCAGGCCTCATGTCTGAATCATCTTTTATATTCTACACCGCTTTCCTTATACAGCTTTATTCATTTTTATGACTTCAATTACCATCTGATTTCTTTGGGATGGACTACTTTATGCCTAAAATATGGGTTTGAAAACTACAGCCCATTGGTCAAAGACAGCACACAGCATGCTTTCACCAAGGACATAAGATGGCTTTTATATGTTTGGATGGTTGGAAGAAATCCAAAGATGAGTAATATTTCATAAAAATTATATTAAGTTCAAGTTAGAGGGCCCATAGATAAACTTATGTTGGAATATGGGCATGTTCATTTGTTTAGGTATTTTCTGTGACTGCTTTCTTGCTATAAGAGCATGCTGAAACGTTACAACAGAGAAAAACCAGTTATTTACTACCTGTTCCTTTATTAAAAAATTTTTCCAGTTTCTGCTTTACAATCATATATTGAACTATCATTTGACATTTTTACTTGAAAATTCCAGCCATCTAAAGTACTCAAAATGGAAATGGCATTCCTCTCCATTCCATACCACGAATCTGCCCCTTTCATACACCCATCCATCCTGTGAGGCCATTGTCTACACAGTTACTCAAACCAGAAATCACAAGCCACCCTTTGTCTTATCTTTTTTTCTACCTCCTATTTATCATCCTCTGGAGAACACATCGTTTCTCCTAATATATTGGAAATAGGTTTCTCAGTCTCCTCTTCTTCCAGCATCATTCTGTGCGATCCCATCCCTGTCTTGTGTCCACTCTGCTCAAACAGCCTCCTTATTGGTTTCCCACTTATGTGAGTTTAAGTGGTATTTTCTATTACTACAGCTGGCCTGTTGCCCAATTACTGAATTTTTACATAAATATTTGGGTTTAAAGTCCATATATTTACTTATTTATCATTTATTCAAACAGATCTAAGAAGATAGATTCATACCTTATAGTTCATCAATAAATATAAACATTTTGAATAGTGACTGGTATGAAGTAGGAGATTAGCAAGTATATTTTAGTTGAGGACTGACTTGGTTAAAGACTGCAATGGTACAGGTCTTTTCCATCCTTGGTGAAATTCAGGCTTAGGTATTATACTGTTTGTTTGTTTATTTTGGTGCAATTGTGAATGGCATTGTTTTCTTAGTTTTCCTTTCTGATAGTTCATTATTGGTGTGTAAAAATGCAATTGATTTGTGGCTATTTATTTTGCACCCTGCTGCTTTTCTGAGTTCATTTATCAGTTCTCGTAGTTTCTGGGTGGAATCTCTAGAGTTCTCTATATTCAGGGCCGGATTTCACTTTCACTAGGACTGCATGAACTTCTATCCTGTTCCTGCACTTCAGCAGGAATGCCCCAATGTTCTTCTTCAAAACTGCAGTGGATTTTTGGCACTCTTGTACTTTTATTGTAACTTGAAAGTTGTCATTTCCTTAAACATTTGGAGCAATTACCACGCCCACTCCAGACAGATGTACAACAGTCCATTTCTAAGAGAAAATGTGTATAAAGGGATACACAGTCTGTTGGTGAGCACGTTCATCAGCTATCAGTTCTGTCATACTCATCACTTAGCAATACATCACTTTATATTTATAACCACATCTGTAGGAGAGGCAGCTTTGCTCTGGGAAGAAAGAGATAATATTAAATTCATCTTGATTTTAAAATCATATCCTGGTTTGCACTGGTTGTTGGTGGTGATGGTAACGTTTTTCCTAGCAAACAATTCACATAAATCATTCTGGTGACTCAAGAAGGATCTCAAAGTTAATTATTTAATAACTTTTTTTTGTCAAGCATCCATTCTTCATTTTATACGAGAAGGAACTATCTAGTTATTTTTAGGTAGATTTCGTATAGAAACTTAGAAACGATACCAAACATTACGGGACATAACTCTTCTGAAACAGTACTGAGATAAGAATGTCAAGAAACTGTGTTAGCACTGTCTTGGTAAGTTCAGTGATTAGGAGAAACTGCTGATCGAGCAGATTAGGTTTCAGGGAGAAACAACCTGGTGAAATGGCCATAGGACACAGTAGGAAGGAGCTCACTGGAGAGCAGATTTTGTAAAGCGATAGAAAGAGACCAGAGGCAAGGCCCTGCAGAGAAATTACCTGATAAGAAAAGAAGGCGGTGTGTTGGCAGTGAAGTGGAGAACAAAACCAGGGTGGAAGACAGATGGCGAATCAAACAGAGCAGGAAAGGAGGCGGAGAGCTCCCGTGTGTGAAGTAGAAGGAAAGTCACTGAAGTGGAGAAAAAGTGAATTTTACCGGAGAACGAGGAAAACATGCGAACCATACCACTCAGAACGTGCGTCTTCCCAAGTGTTGAATAATAATTTGGATTAAAAACAGTTTTACACAACTTGTTCCATATGACCCTCCTAAACATGTGTAAGTTGGAGTGAAGCAAGACAGGTGGCTCTCTCCCCATTTCACAGACCAGGGAGCAGAAGCCCCGTTCCCAGAGTCACGCAGGGGCGACGCCTCATAAGGGCGAACAGAAGTGTGCTCACTCCCACGTGTTTATACTTCCCACTGCACCATGCCGCCGGCAGCGTGGTGTTGATCTTTAACAGGAGGAGACCGAAATCTGCTGGGAGGAAGAGAAGCTTTTAAGGCAATGATCCAAAGGAAGTATCTTTTTCCCAGACGCTCAGTTAAACTGTGATCATACCCAGGGAATTTCAGCAGGCCAGGAGTGTGGAAAGAGAGGACTGTTCCGAAGGAGCGTGGATAGCATTCATTTATTTCTTAGGTACTGGACATCCACCAGCAGCCAATGTGGGAGATACGGTGAGGGAGAAAGTAGCCGTAGTTCCAGCCCTAATGAAGCTCATTGTCTAATAGATAGAGCAGGCTTTGTATCATGTAACAAAAATGAGTATTTGAGTACAAATTCAAATATGAAGGCGGAGTTAACTGTGCCGGGAAAGGGTTCGCGCAGGGTCACATGGAAATACAGGGTCAGGGGATGTCTGCTTACTTGCGACAATGACCGTGGGTCTGCACCCCCAGGAGGAACAGGAGTGGACTCTCTGAAGGGAGGTGGTACAGGGAGCCATCAGAGGGTCTTACTTTTGAGGAAGTGAATGGATCTTGTTTGACCAAAATTTTTGGTTTGCTACTGTGTATGTGCCCTGAATTATAACCAACATAACAGACTTCTTTCTTCATTTAAATAGTTGTGTAATGATATTGAGTCATATAATTCCAATTCAACATTTTTCTCCAATGATGGCTTAAAAATAGATGGTGGCTGCAAAATGTTAATTTCTGGCACACACACACACACACACACACACACACACACATATTTGGTCAAAAAATTTACTTAGTGTTTTCCATAAAATAAAATACACATTTTTAATTTTTACCAATAACTTTATGGATTTGGATATTTTGACTATGTTGGCTATCTCCCACATGGTATAACATTGTTCTCAATTAATGTCTCCATTTGATTGTTATCAACTTCAACTGGCCTACCTGACTGTGGAGCATCATCCGGTGAGAAATCTCTAGCATGAAACTTTGGAAACCACTTTTGACATGTTCCATCAGTCACAGCACCTTCTTCATACACTGCGCAAATCTTTTTTTCTTTCTTTCTATTTTTATTTTTGTGTTTCTGTTGCATTTTTACCTTTCTTGAAATAATGAAGCATAATAAGCCAAAAATGCTGCATATTTTGTTCCATCTATACTATTCAAATGGCTATATAAGAATTCACCAGTTTTGATAAGTTTTTTTAATGCACACTGATGTGACAGCTGTCACAATACAATCTAACAAAATTATTTCTAATGAAGTTAAAGACAACTAAGCGCTACTAGAGCCATCGTACAGAAAAAAACAAAAAACAAACGAAGTTTTGGGCCCACCCATATCTTAAATAGCATTGTGTACATGATAATGAGCCATTAAATAATTATTGGTTAATTCTTTCAACATATATTTGAAAACCCAGTAAGTACAATATGTGCAAGCATCTTGCAGGATGCTATTGTAAGCTTCTTATCCTCTAATATTTGACCAAAGAATAGTGAGGTCATGCTTTAAAGGAATTCTCCCTGCCTGGAAAAAGCCATTACCATGTGTGCTTGATGCACTTACATTCTCTGTAGCTCTGCTGTCTCTGTGCCTTAGCCTCGGGTAGGGCAAGACAAAGCATTCCGGCTGCGCTGCGGTGATGGAAATGTTCTATGTCCGTGCCATCCCCTATGGCGGTCATTAGCTGCGTGTGGATACTGAGCATTGGGAATGTGGCTAGTGGAACTGACAATTGAATCTTTTATTTTATTTAACTTTAATTAATTTTAATTTCTAAAGCTGCATATGGCTAGTAGCAACCGCACCAAACAGTGTCACTTCAGAGGGATTCAGGAAAGGACTTTGAATTCCCGTTGTAATACTTTTGATTCATTTGATATGAATTTATTATTTTTTTTGTATCTTGTGTCCTGGATGAAATTGACCGGGATGCTTCCTTGGTGTGCAGGAGAACTTATCTTAAGGTAAGAAATGGAGGCATGAACAGAAGCTCATTTTCCCAGCTCACATGGGGAATAACAACTGAACTTGTTTATATCAAAAAATATGCCAAAACTTGTAGGTAGAATTGCACAGAAAGTGAATTTTTTTCAAGGACCCAAAAGAATTAAAGAAAAAATTTTATTTATGCTTACCGTTTGAGCAGCAGCCTCTTACAAAGAGACAGGAACCATAAAATAAATGAAATGAAATAAAATTACTTTTATAATAAACATTCAGGAAAATCTAGTGGTCGTATAAAGAAGACAGATGGGAGTTAATTTGTGGTCAGCCAACTCATTTCTCTCCATCATATCCGATATTTAGTGTTTCTATGAGACATCCCACCTCTAAAATATTTATATCTGAACATGAATGCATGCATTGAATGTGTTTATTCAAAAGGTAGAAAAAAGTATACAGAGTAAAAAGTGTATTTCATTTCCATATTTTTACCATTGCCATTTAGGACCTCTGCTTAGAGATTGTGCTTACTATCAATTTCTTCTTTTTCTGAAAAACCTGATGCTTTATTTACTCGTATAACATATCTACTGGGGACCTTATATAGTATATAGATGCTAAGTATTGTTCTAAGCTCTGGTTTATTGCAGTGGAAATTTAAAAAAGAAAGAAAAAATCCTTAAACAAATTATATTCTAAAGGAAGGTTATAGGCAATGAGCAATAATAATAATAATAATAAATTATATTTTAAATAGTAATAAGTGCTACAGATATTTTGAAGGATTTTAAAAGAAGTGAAACCATTTAAGGATGAAAGGAAATAAATGAAGGAGTGCCTCAGTTGGAAAAGCAGTTTACTTTTACTTCCTAAGTTTACTTCCTAAGTAAACTTGCCAAGTGAACTTGCCAAGTTTACTTAGGAAGAGCAGAGATGGGTTTTTAGAGCTTTATCTTCATCGAAGATTTGAAGGAAACTGGGGAGCAGGACACATGTTGGCGGAGAACTGCGCATGCTCAGGCCTTCAGGTGGGCGGCTCTCCAGCGACTGTCAGGAATGCGTCTGGGAGCTGGGCCTGGAGAGGGCTCACCTGGCAGAGCCTTTGAACACCCAGAAATTACTACCCCAGTCTACAGAGGCGTTACGCAGTAACAGTCTCTGTACTAGGTGTCTTTCTTCCCGTCAAAAGCTTTTAGGAGTCTCCAGGTTTGAAACAGGGCTTCCGTCTCTTCAGTACCTATAATCTCTACTAACTACACATTAAATAAAATAATTTCATGGTAGGGTCTGATTATATGTTTTATGGAATATATTTGTAGTACAGAAAAAAATTAAGCTTTTTCCCCCTGCAAAGGCCAAGTTCATTTTGTAATAAAGATCTCTCTAGTTGAAGATGTGAGACAACTTGTGTTACATGGAATATAAAATTATCCAAACATTGATTTACATGATTGCCATGATATGACATCAGAGTCTAAAAGGAGGTACAGTGATTTGCCCCAAACTCACACGATGATGAGAGTTGCGGCTGGCCTTAATGTGTCCGCAAGGTGTGATAGCCATTGTGTTAGATACTTTACAGGCATGATGTAATGTTGATCCTCCCAACAGCTGAGAGGTTGGGAGTCATTGTTCCTCTTTTACTCCAAGGCAACTGAAGGGAAAGCCTAACTTCTTCCAAGTTCTACAGGGGAGGAATGGTAGGGCTGGCAAGAACTCGCACGGACAACTGCTGCACCGCCAGTGATCCCAGGCCAGGAATCCCTACTGGAAACGTGGCAGGCAGAGGCTATCCTGGGAACAGAGCAAGCGCTGGTTTTGCTCAGTGACCCACTGTGGGTCAGAAAACGTGAAATTAGTCTTACATTTGAGTAACGAATTTATACCATGCATCCAACCTCCCACACCCAGACCCCTGGCGATCCATGGAATGCGTTGGCCGGGTCCCCAGCTGAGACTACGGGGTGTAATCTGTAGCGAGGGAGCAGAGATTTCAGTGTGTACATTTAATTTACCCTTGTGGGGTTCAAAAGCTCATTAACACCCTATTCTTTCCAACAGAGCTAAAAACTTGAAGCAATCAGTATTTGAAAAATGTTTTTTTCATTGATTTTTTCAGTATTGATTTCAGTATTGATTTTTTAATCTGTATTGGTTTCATTTTAGGTATTAATATATTGTATTTCAAAATCAGAAATGCCTGTTTGTTGTTGTTGTTTTTTTTTGGGGGGGGGCTGTTGTTGTTTTGGACCACTGCTCCCTAACTCGTCTTCACACAGCAAGTTAAATGACAGCAGCACACATGTCGTGTCGAGGTGCTCATTTCATCTGCTTTCCAAATGAAGTTACTAATCACTTTCAAGATATCTAGATTATTCCTAGACAGAAGGAGCAACGGAATATTTTCGATCATTAACACAAGAGAGTGTGCCACTTTTCAGCGGGGAAGACATTGTGTACTAGCTGCTGTGCAGTGAAAGCAGCTGATCGGTGACTGTGTTAGAGACACATCTCCCAGCGCTGTTCAGCATGGCTGTGAGTGAAGAAACACGGTTTCCCGTATACTTCCTCTAAGACATTAGGCTGTTCTTATCAATTATTATATGCACATAAAATGTAAGTCCGTGTGCTTATACAGTTGCTTTCCTGTGCAACCATTATTTATCATGAAAAAATTCGTGAAGAGAAAGGACAAAAAGAGATGATAAATGTTGTTGAAAAACAACCAAGGCTTTTTGTTTCATTTTAATATGCTGACATAATTTGAACTATGATACATTACTAGGTCTCTCTATTATAATAGCATGTTGACAGATGATAGTGTGAAAGGGTAATCTGTAATACCACAAACCACAGATGAGGATTTCATGTAATAACTTAGAAGCATTCTTTCATCAATATCCTTCCTTGGTAGTACATGCAGTATTTAGAGGAGTGTATTAACTCCTTCAGTCCATTGACGCAACTTGGAAGGTGTTAAAGTGATCGTGGAGAATGTAGTAAACAAGACCCCAGCAGCTCTGAGACAGAGTGGGCAGATCACTCCCTCAGTACATACGCACACTCTGACCACTAGTATAAATGGTTCCGAGGAAGGTATTGGCTTATAATTAGAGCTATTCTTACAGTGTGAAACTCTTTAGCTACTTTTGCTTTTCCAATTCTCTGTGGTCAGGAATTGTAAAACATTTCTTAGGAAAATGACAGGAACTTTTGTTATCAGTTGTTTCTTTTTCAGGAAAAGTTTACTTTTGTACAGCTCTATTGAAGGAGAGCTGATAAATAAAGTTATATTATTCAAAGTGTATAACACAGTAATATGATATGCTTACACATTGCGAAAGGATTCCCTTCACGCCTTTGCATTCATGCTGCCATAACCTCACATATTTAGTTTTTTTTAATTTTTTTTTTCCAGAGAATTTAACTCCTACTCTCTTAGTAAATTTCCATCCTACAAAACAGTGTTGTTAATTATGGCCACTGTGCTGGGCATTAAAACCTCAGGCCGTATTCAGCTTAGAGCTGAAAGTTTGTAGCTTCCTTTTAACATCTTCTCCTTATTTCCTGCACCTGCTGCCAGCTACTGACAGCGACTTTTTCTCTGTGTTCCTATGAGTTTTGCTCTTTTTTTTGTAAGATTCCACATGCAAGGAATATGTGGAATTCATGTTTCTGCATCTGGCTTACAGCAATCACTTAGCAAGTGAGTGCCCTTCTGGTTCATCTGTGTTGTCACAGAAAACAAAATTTCCTTCTTTTTAAACTCTGGATGATATGCCAGTGTGGGGGAGAGATGAAGAGATTTCCTTTATCCCTTCATTGGTTGACAGACTCTTGGATTGTTTCCATACCTTGGCTACTGTGAATACTACTATGAACAAGACAGACAGAAATCTCTTTGAGATAATAATATCAATTCCTTTGAATATATACTCAAAAGTCAGATTGCTGGATCCTATGGCAGTTCTGTTTCTAATCTCTTGAGGAATCTCCACACTGTTTTCTGTAGTGACTGCACCAGGTCATTTCACCAACAGCACACAAGGGTTCCCTTTTACACCGACACTATACTTTCTCAAGGTCACTTTGACTGTTTGGGGTCTTTTGTGGTTCTGTAAATATTTTAGAATTTTTTCCTATTTCTGAGAAAAGTGCTATTGAAATTTTGATAGGAATTGCATTGACTGTGTAGTTCACTTTAACTTAAAGAGATTAAGTAACTTGACCAGAGTCACACAACTAACAGGTGGCGGAATGGGACCCTGGACCGGCCACTGGAGTGCCAGATTTAATGGAAAGAGGACAGGCAAAGCCTTGACAAGATCACAAGATCTGAGTGGGGGATTTCAGAGAGTGAGGCTATACAGCAGAAGCTTAACTTTCTTACAAGGGGAGGTTTTGACTAAGGGAGAGCTTGCTGATCGTATAATTGAAAAATGTGTGGATGTCCTTAAGCTGCTAAGAATTTAGGCACATTAATTAATTTGGGTGCAAGAGTGATGCCATGAAGATGCTCTGCTCTTTCTGAAAAGTTGCCAAGACCTAAAGTAAGTTTGTTTTTATGATGTGAGGACACGGCCTTCAGGGATGACTGACTGTCTTCTGCCTTGCTCTAAGGAAAATTGAATTCATGTCTCTAAGACAACCCTTACTTCTTCTCTCTCCAGGGACACATATTGTATCTCTCAGCTCTTCCTCGTGTGAGCCCTGCTTTCAATATATTATGTTGGGAATCTCGCTGATGTCGGGACAATCCTGGTTCTTGTCTAAAGTAAAATGAAATGTTAGGCAATTGGAAAAGCTATGATTTAGCCATAGTCTTCTGGCATAAATTAGAAGAAAGTTTACAGCTACAATTTGTTGAAGCTAGACATTGATTTAAATGCTTTCCAAGCACTCTAACATTTACTTCCCACAATAAGCTAATTTATATGGTAGATCCTACTATACACCCATTTTAGAGAGGAGATAACAGATACTTTGGAAGGTTATTTGCCCAAAGTGACTTAACTAGTTATTGGCAGCATACAAATTAAAGTCTTATAACTATGCTTTATGATAACAAAATTTTCCTTTTTTTTTTTTTTACAAATTATACTTTCCAAAATGTAATCTACATATTTTAATGCAGGAACTTGACTTTAGGCTTATTTTAACACTGGAGCATTAATTCTTGAGAAATTTAAATGCTTTAAATAAAAGTAGTTATCATATGTGTAGTTTTTACATAAGGAAAGAATTTAACTTTGATCCACATGAGGATATTTAAAATAAAAAATAAAATATAATTTTACTCTGCTTATTTGGATTACTTTCTTGCTACTGATATCATAGAGAAGGAAAATGTTTTAAAACTAGGAAATATTTTATATTAACTTGTCTGAGTTACATTTTATTTTTTTCCCTTATAGATTTATCCTCAAATAAATTAAAAGATATTTGAAATAAAAACTTTCACAATACCTGCATATAGTAAGTACTTAATAAATACCTGCTAACTGATCAATTGATTACATATTATCAATTTGAGTAGACATTGTGGGCCAAAGCGATTACCTAAAAAACTCTAAAAATCAGTTACTTTTATTTATTTCCCAGGACAAAGATTTACTATGTCTTACTGTACCTTGGGTTATTCATTTTGCTAATCACAAAGGTTGCAAAGGTGCAAAAGATACAAGAGTTTGAGAACACATTGGGAAATGCAAACCAGCAAACCAAAAGACCAGGATAAGTACAAAGTTTAATGTGGTGATGTTTCAGGGAGTACCTGAGTTTGTTTCTTGAATGTGCCAACATGGATTTTGAGATAAGTGAAGTCCCTACGCTGGAAGGAAAGGAAAGAATTGGAATTCCAGAATCCTAGGAAACATAAACTTTGAAAACTCTGGGTATAAAAGATCCAATGAGAGAGACTGAAAGAAAAACAAGTCTGAATGAAGAAGCATAAAGCAGTGGTGATGCTGAATCCAAGGAAGAGTTCTCCAGAGAGGTGTCCGCTGTCGCTTGTCAGGGGGAAGCGGTGCTGGGCAGGTGGCTGCAAAGCAGTGTTGCCCTGAACTGGATTACAATTCATAAGGCTGTAGCTGTTTTCCCCAAGATCTGAGTTAATGAGATAAAAAAATTACAATTAATAGGATTATATGGGTCAAAAGAGTATGAACTTGCAGAAATCTATAAAATACTTAATATGTGTACCCTTTTTTACTTTAGGGTATTTATTAAAAATTTCATGTTTTTATAACGATATAATTTTAAGTGCATACAAACCTGCCCCTCTGATGTTATGAGGCTTCAACATAATTGTATTAACACTTTGTGGCTTAAAACAAAATTCTCAGCCACTTGGGTTCATGGTTTTCTTGCAAATTATGGTTTCTAGTTAGAGGCTAGAAATTTTTACTCTCTGGGAAATGAAATTAGAAGAGACGAAACACATTTGTATCCCATGGAAACAAGGGTACCAGTTGACCTGCGAAATGTGAGGTTTCTGGTGCAATCGTGAAGAGAAGGACATTTGGGATGGACAGTGTTACCTGCCTTCGAGTGCCCGTCCAACTTCAGGCGCAGCGTCACTGTGCTCATCACCCCTGAGTGGTGAAGGGTTCATCTCCACTTTCACAAAAATACAGAGCCAGACCAAATTGGTAAGAAACTGGAAGGCATCTAAAATTCCTGTTTCCTTACTTTATATTTCAGGTTCTTTGATTTGATCAATATGAAGCAAACATGACTGTTTTTCCTAAGTTTCACTCATATAGTTTGATTTCAATAGACCCTTCTTTTGAACTAAAGGTACTTTTTCTACTAACCATAAGTCATTCTAAATTTAGTTGTTATAAAATATAAATCAGTGTTAACTAATCTCCCCAAGGATATAATAACAGGCTATATTTACATTTTAATATATCTACCATACCAAGCTTTAGACATCCATGTGTAATAGACTTGCAACTTTTTTCCAGTATTGAATTATGGAACTCTGAATAGGGAAAATTTCTTAATACCACTTACCAATAATTTAGGCAATGGTAGCCTTGGACTCATTTAGGAATATTTGGTGATTTCCTTGGGGACTTCCTAACTTTTCCATCAAGGCCTTTTTTATGCCTGAATCACTGGTTGTGTGGTTTAGATAAGTATTTCCTTCCTTAAGATACATCCCTTACTGATTTAGAGATTACTGATCCCCACTGAGTGGGTGGTCAGTGAAGAACATCTTTCTTTGTCTTCCAAGAAACGTTTATAGAGATTTTGGGCTTCCTTCTTTCTGGTCCTCACTTTCTGGTACGATGACTGCTGATGGGTCTGTCCCTGCCTCCGATGGCGAGGATCGGCCACGGTGTTGTTGTGGCCACTGTCTCTGCTGTTAGAGTCCTTACCTATATGGGGTCACCTGGGAGGTAATATAACCCACCTACAAACACCTCAGGCTTCGATGTCAAACAGACCTGTTCAAGTCCAGGATTTGCCAGTAATTATTCCTGTAAATTTGGGAGAAAAATTATATTTGTGAATATCAGTTTTGATCATTTGTAAATGAGGATAGTAGTACTTATACATGAATTGTATTAAGATTTATGCACCATAGTGAAAATAAAGTGTTTAAAACTGTTAACATAGCCCAGGTGAAAATATGAATTGCTTGCAATTCATTCTATATGTAGAACATATTTGTAGTCAGTTCATGGCTATCACAAAGCAGAATCAAATAGTTAGATATTAGAAATAGAAGGTGTTTGGGAGAAAGAAGTATAATCTCTCAAATCTCTTTTTTTGTTCCATTTCGTGATTTACATTAAAGGAAATAGTACAATGGGAGTTTCACATATTTTTCAGATTTCTGAATGACGTCTCAAGTCTCAAGAAACAACAGGGACCTCAAAGAGTCAAATGCATTATTAAATACAAATCCATCATAATTAAGAGCCTAACAAAATTATGCTCCTGATTTAGGGTATTCTAAGCAAGTGATTAAATTTTCTTGGCATTGAGTACTCTATATACGCAGGGGCATCCAACCTTTTAGTGTCTCTGGACCGCCCTGGAAGTAGAGTTGTCTTGGGCCACACTTTAAATACATCATGATGGGTAATCACAAAAAAAAAATCTCCTAATGGCTTTAAGTAAATTTACAATTTTGCGTTGGGTTGCATTCATAGTCATCCTCAGCTGCATATGGCCCATGGGCCTCAGGTTGGACACCGCTAGAGGTTTATGTTTCAAGAAGTAAACTTTTAATTTCAATTCTTCCACTAATTCCATTTAGGTGACTTTGGAAATTTTTATCAGCTTCCTCTGCTTCTCTTTTGATAAAATGTTAATAATAATGTCTTACCTCACCTAGAGAATAAATTAGGAAAATGTAAAAATTATCTCAAATGTTAAGAGCACAAAAAGTAAAGTCTACAGTGTTAACCTAGTCTAAAGTTCTGAATTTCAAATTTCATAACACTTTTTTTAATTGAAAAATTATTGTGGCTAATGCAAAACGTTTCACTAAAGCAGTATAGTCATTTCAATATTCAGTGACAGTATTGAAAGACTTAGCCTTAACTAATTGCAGTTCCTTGTTCGGTAGGAGGATGAGCATCCTTCCTTTATTTTATTGGCACTCATAAAAAGCACTACTTGCAAGTTGAATGTTTTTAAGGCTAAAGAAAAATATTCTACTGGAAAAGAAAAATCTCAGGTTCTTGGCCTGAAACCATATAACACTGTTTTTCAGACAGGAAAACATGAAGAGTGAAAAATGTGATGAACCCATAATACTCTAAGCTCCTCTAACTGAGATGTGGTGGTAATTGCTTTTTATTTTTTTGTAACATCTCCTGGAAATGGTAATGCTTTCAAGTGAGGATCAAAGAGAATGACCTACATAAGAAATAGATCACAACGTGTAGTTACATTTTTTTATCTTTTGTAATATCCTTCTTGCATCCATACTTCTGACAAGAAATGCAGCATAATGCTCATCATTTTTTTTAAATGAGTTGTCACTGAGGTCAGATGGGACTCTTGGACACTAGAAAAAAAAAATATGATTTGGACCTATAGAGGGATCACTAAATGGATCGCTCCTAACATACCACACTTCTGCAGTTAAAAGAAATAAGAACAAAAATTCAGAAATATATATTTATGTATTTGTGAATTTGTAAATATATATTATGTATATTTGCATATGTGTATATTCTGCATATTTCTGAATTTTATGCAGATATATAATATATAAATGTATATAATTCTATGCACACGATATATATCTGTGTGCACATGCTGATGGATTATTTATTTCTGATGCAGTGCATGTGTGTGTGTGTGAGTGTATATTATCAGAAATAAGCCATTTATCTGTTTTTCTATCCAAAAGATTCATTGAGAAGAGTTTAATATTAGGAGAGATGTGATAAAATGACACTGTTTTTGAACTTATAAATACATTTAATTCGCAAATTTGTGTTGTTTTTCTAGTCCTAAATCTGGCCAGTCAGGAGGGGCAGCTGCAAACATGTGGTCGCTGGGAATTGCTCACGTGGAGAGAGATCTCTTGCCAACCCACGACTGGACTGAAGTTACGTCACTAGTGTTATGTCCCCTAATGCACAAATCTTCTTAGGGGTTATTGCCTTGCCATATTAATAGCTAAACCAATGCATCCGCTACTTCCAAAGGTGACAGTTGCTAGAAGGGGCCAGAGTTCAGTGGGCAGTCTCCATGTCTAGGTAGAGAAGGGCTTCACTGGGACCAGAAAGAAGGCAAAGAGCATAATTCACAAATTTTCCTTTGTTAATTCTTCTTCTACCAGTAAATTAAAAAAATCTGACACTAAAATAGTGCTTAAAAACTGATGGTGCTCCTCCTCTGATATCATTTGTAAATGACCTTGACAGCAGAAGGTGAAAGCAAAACTCTTTAGAATGGCCCAGGCAGGGTGAGTACATCGACAGTACTCTCATTTGTTGTGATTGAAAATGATTCCTATCCTATGGAGATATCCGAAGGGCTGTTCTATGGCTATAGCATCACCCTTCTTTGAAAAGGTAAGATTAATGCGCACACAGAGTCCAGACATGCTCTCCCAGAGTCATTTCGGGGAGGGCAGAATGATCCGATGGATGTCTGCCAACGTGCACTTAACGATTTTGGGACAAGCATAAAGGGCTATAAAGATCCAAAAGGAAATAGAAATGGATTAGACAATATGTCTGCAGTAAAAGGAAAAGCTTCAATAAAGGGAAAGCTGCACTTTATTTTACAAAACAGACTTACCTATTCCATAGAGAGCCTGATGTACATTTCTTGAATAGGTTTCATTGGAACTTATTTGTCTCATTATTGTGGTAAAATTTGATATGTATTTCTATTAAAAGAAATATTTTTCCCAATAAATCAACCTCGGCACAACAAACCCCATAAATGACTTAATGAAATGCCCATCCAATAGGAGAATTGTGTTCAAATAAGACACTTGATATAAAAATATTGAAAAAAAAACTTACTTGCAGTTGGAACTCATCTTGAATTTTAAAGGAAAACTGACCACCTCTCGGAACGGAGCATGCTGGACTGAAGCTCTCGCACTTCCAGGTCATGCATCTCCCTGCTGCCCCCCCCCCACCCCTGCACACCCTGTCCGGGCTTGCACCCAGCTGAAGGGGGTGCTTTGTAAGTCAGCAGGTGAACTCCGACTCAGTGCAGGAGACAATAAGAAAGACATTCCATTTGTCCAAACTGAAAATGCTTAAGCCAATGTGAAATAGTGCTTCACATTTATAAAAATTATCTGTAAAGGAGCCCGAGAACTCTGCCTTCAGGTAATACACAGTGCAGAAATTCCTCGGTTTAGTCATTCAACTTAACAAGAGAAAAAGACCAAGAGAAAAAAATCATCAAAAATAAATGTGTTATAAAAAAGAATGGGATGCTCAATAAATGTGGATTTACTAAAACTGGTAATTTTTAAATGTTTGATATCCATGAATTCTATATTATGAAAACTCTAAAGAATTTCTACCTATAATCTATGGTATGTATTAATGCTTACGTTATTAAAATACTACCAGAAGTTTTGGTGATGGAATCTGTCAAATACAAATAAGTGTTAGAATTTCGAAGTATGCCTTTTATACCCACTGGACAGTTCTTTATACCTGGAGATTATTTTATCTGAAGGGTCTTTAATTTGTATCTGAAACAAATTGAATATTTAAATTGAGATAAGTGTACAGATTTGGTATTTTGATTTTTGATGCTTCATGTTATCATTTTAGCAGACAGTGGGAATATTTTTATGGAAAATGTTTGCCCAGGAAAAGCACAATATTCTTCATATAGACTCTAAAATTTTGGCTATGGAGTTAGAAATTTGCAACTTCAGTGAGAAAAAGAATAAGGAATATCTATCCAGATAAATAACTCTCTTCAGAAAGAACTGCACAGATGAAGAAATTACCTTTCGGAATTAGGAGCAGGATTTTTGGAAAGATCATAAATTTGCTGATTTAGATGTATTCCCTTCCTTTGCAATATATGGGAAGAGGAATCGTAGTATTTTTTGGATATAACATATTTTCTTTCACATGCACAGAAGTGAAGGTCATATTTTCTCACAAGCATAGAAAGTCTGTTTGCTTTTTGGATTGTGTATTTGGATTCTAGACCAGAATGTGAGGGCTGGAAGAGATCTTAGACACTGTAGAGGTTAACCTCCTCATTTTGCAGTAAGAATACCGAGCTTGAGAGAGAGACAACTGCATCCAAAGTGACTCCAATTCGTATAGGGTCCAACCACAAATAAAGGGTGCATTATAGGAAATTTATATTTAGATATAGTATTTAAAAATGTCCCTACTTCTTTGTTGTTCCTCTGGAAACACTGTGTTCCCAAGAGCTTAATATGGTTTTAATTCTAAATCTCATCTTTCCTCTTCCATCTTTTCACCAAGTCAACAGTCACCATTGAAACTATTGTGGCTGATGGATGATATCAAATACTTAAGCTATTTTAAATTATAGGACTATAATTCCATCAAAGGTTGTTGTGATAAAAACAAGTGGTTTTATGGCCAGACAGAACCCTTGTATATAATATTATAGTCTCATAATTCAAAATAGACTTAAATGTTATTTGATGTAACACAAAGCTCAAGAATAAAAATCTTGTTTATTATTTATTCTTCAGATTTAGGATCATGAAACTCCCTAAAAGAAAGATATGCCTCCTACCACGTCAGCACGACTATACATGATGTTAGTCACTTGTAATATTCAACTTCATCTTCTCAGCACATATGTCAGCAGTCTCCTTAGCAGTGAGTGTTCATAGTTTTCTTTTAAAAAATCCTGTGTACATGGTTATTTACTTTAGGCACACAGATATATATTTCATTCTGTGACCAAAGCTAGAATCTGAGAAAGTCTGTTCTCTTTCCATGACCTCTAAAGACTAAGTTTAAGGTTTTCACTCATAAATATTTAGGAAATATTTTATCAGGTAGGTGTTAAATGTATTTCTCTGTTTCTGAGTTTGATTGGTTATTTATTTGCTTTACTTAAGAGAGCCTGAGTCTGGAGGAAAGAAAACACTGATAAAATTTTTAGTATTCTCTTCATTTAATTCTTTATGGCCAGAATCACACAACTTACAGTGTCACCCACAGGCCGAGCCACAGTCACCCTGGTTCCATGGAATGGTGGTGTGGAAGGGAAGCCCTGGCTCTTCTGCCCAGCAGTCCTCACTCAGCCAGAGGAGTTGCACTTCAAGGGCCTCGTGGGGAACAGTTCAGCATCTGTGCTCATTCATAGACGTGGTCCAGAAAAGCTCACATCATTTCCCAGACCGCAATCATATGGTGCATCTGGTAAAATTACATTTGTGTTCAGTAGCATATTATAGTGCATATGCAACTTTTTTATCATTTCTGCAGAAATTATATTTGAAAATACTCTGCTGGGATTTAAAAAGAAAAGTGTTCAATTATTATTTTTTCTTTCTTTCTTTGCATGTGTGCCTTACTATATAAGCTACTAATCACTTAGTGTTAATATTAATCTAATAGAGTTAGCAAAGTAATTTATGCATATGCATTTAACTTTTGTGTCCTGATGGTCAAAGCAAAAAGCACTTTAATCCGTACTATGCAGAGAGGAGACGAAGTCATCGAGATACTATAGTTCTGATCCATCGTCAGACATCACAGGAGGACCCTGTTGAAAACATGACAAGCCTTCAGTGTCTGCTCTTCTTTTGATTTTCGATTTAAAGAAATAAAATCTAAGATGAGAATAAGTCACCAAATGCTAGATTCATTTTTTCCCTAAAAAATTATGTAATCTAGACAGTCACTCATAACTTTAAGTAGCAAAGATAATCTACAAGATATATATCTTAAGTATTTCAGTGTCTTTTGTCTCACTGTTTCAAAGACACTACCAGTATGATTCAGCCACAAATTTCTTTCCTCTCCTTGTTAGCTGCGCCCAGCTTTTCCGACCTTTTTGTTTCTGATTCATTCATAGTTTAAATTTTGTGATTTTTAAAAATAAAAATCTATTTAAGCAAAGCTGATTTTTAAAGTTTACTTAGGGCATATGATCAGTGATGTTGTAAGACCTATGTATGGCATCGTGTAAAATGTTTCTATAAGTTAATCATAGGATAGTGTGTATGTGCGTGTGAATGACCGCATCGATCATTCATAGACATGGGAAGCAAAATAAAGATCATTTTGCTCATTCTTCTAATTTTATATATAAAAAATGAGCCTCAGCGAGATTAAATGAATTGTGCATGTTTTTGAAGCACTGCTAGATGTATAATTAGGACCCCAATTTCCAAATGTCCTCTTTCCTAGCAAACAATTGTGAAGATTCCAAAGGCACGCAATTGAAATCGCTGTCAGTCAACCACAATGAATGGGGTTATGCCAAGACTTTACCCTTCTGAGTATCAGGCAATGACTAGTGTGGCTGGCTCTCTGTGAAGTTATTCTGAGGTTTTCATGTTGGGTAGCATAAAAAGTCATATTAAGATTTTTTAAATTTATTTTTTAAGTCCAGTCTAGTCTTTTTTTAAAGGTTTTATTTATTTATTTTTATAGAGAGGGGAAGGGAAAGAGAGAGGGAGAGAAACATCAATGTGTGGTTGCCTTTTGTGCACCCCCTACTGGGGACCTGGCCCATAACCCAGGCGTGTGTCCCGACAGGGAATGGAACCAGTGACTCTTTGGTTCACAGGCCCATGCTCAATCCACTGAGCCACACCAGCCAGGGCGGAATGTTTTTAAAATGCTCCTCGTTAAGCCTCTAATACTGCAGCACCTTGTAAACTATATCCAACTCCACTGAATCCACCCTCCATTCATCTAAGATTCTGTAGGCACTTAGCTTACACTTTCAGACATCCTGCCTAAGAACCTACTTACATGCTCAACTGATGCACTATAGACCATAGGCATTCAGTGGGCATTTCTCTGGGAATGTTACGCTTACCGCCTTTGGAATGTATCATGTCTACCAGGGTTGTGCAGAAGCCCATACAGTCGTGTATAACCGCTCCACTTCTGAGATGTGTGCATGGGCATCTCAGACTCCATGGGCATCCACCCGCTGGAGTCTCTCCAGATTTCAGTTCGATATACAATGGTCTCAGTTGCTTGGGTCTGATTTCTGACTGTGGCCATCTTGGCAGTCTAGAAAGTACTGCAATTTAGTGAACAAATCACGGGCATGGGAAGTTTAAAATGGCACTGAATTAAAACAGGATTAATATTCGTACAAAGGCAGTTGAGGGAGTGGGTTATAAAGTTCCTTCAGATTTTTCACTTTAACAACCTATTTTCAGGGATGGCAAGTCAAGCCGATAAACATGTCCCTAAAATTAAACCTGGAGAGTTATTACAGGTGTCAGACTTGAAACAACATTTGTTGGCTGCCTCTGGAAATTCCAACATAGACCCTTCAATGGGAAAAGGACTTAGTGCACAGTTGGTAGTCTTAGAGCTGTTTTTCTTTCTTTCTTTTTTAAAAATTACAATATGTGGATCTACTTTGATGATGAAATTAAGAGATTTAAATAAAGTAAAAAAATGGCAAGTTATCCTAGTTTATTATAAAATAATGATGAAGATACACATATCAGCTTTAAAATATGTGACACCTTTTTATAATTTTTTAAGTAAATTTTTTTCATATTTTTATAGTTTTTAGTGGATTAATATACTGGTAGGCTTGTACATATGTGCATATATATATTTAATGCTAATAAATCAAAATTAAAACAGTATTAAAATGATTGAAAGGATCAATGATACACTTTTGGACAAGTCTCTTACATAAACCATTTGTTAACCTAAAATTGATGAGGACATAAATATCCTGAGACAGAAAGAAGATAAATATATAGTAGTAGATTTCAGAAGAAAGTCTCATGAAATTTTGATAAATATATTTTCCGAAGTTGCTTCTTTTAAAAGCAGTTCCTTGCCATGCTGTGCAGTAATGCTCGTTGGAAAACTCATCTTTTTGTTCAGTTGAAATTGTATCCTTAGTCCCATGTAAGTTAAGTAGAGTTTATTCTAGACTTTTTTCACACATGAGGCACGGGACACTTTTTAAGGAAAAAAACTTCCTTACCTGTCTCCGCATGGTCAACAGCTGCTCTCAGAGACTCGCACCATGCGTATGTTTAGGCAGCTTTCTGCGGGCTCCTCGGAGGCCCCATTCCCGTAACGCACAGCACCAAGTGATACTGGATTATTCAAATGGAATTTTAATTTCCATTAAAAATTGAAGAGTTTGGAAAATTAAGTTTTCTAAATGCTCAGTAGGTACATTCTCCTCATCTAGAGAGAACACTTCTCAAAAAGAACAGGGAAGAAGAGGAGCGAAGTTGAAAGTCAGTATGGGGGTATGTAATAGCATGTGGTTCCACCTTTGCTGTACTCGGGGGACATTTTAGCAGGGGAACTTTCTCATCGAAGCCTTCAACTCTTGGCCCCTCTGCTCTCTCATTCGACCGCATTTGCCAGGGCTTGACAGCCAGTCATGCTTCGGCCCCGCCACACTGTACACATTCGTAGCCAGACACTCCAAGAAGGCAGCTGCCCATTGCATCTCCTTTCTGAATCCAGCATCACTGTTCCGAAGTAACAATTTCCTGATAATTGCTAAAAAAAATATTTTGTGTAAAATGTATTTTAAACCTCACTCTTAAGAGGGTGAAACAGAGGAAGAAAGTTGATGATTAATGAATGATGTCCGTAAAAGCTGAATGACAGTGCTTGAATCCTTCAGGTTTCATTCGTATTCTGAAACAGGAATTTCTTAACTCACAAACTGGATTTCATCAATGACAGTATTTTAAGTCTCCCAGTCATATTTGCACTTTAAAGACTATTTCCTTAACCTATGAAGTGAACTGAATCAGGAATTTTACTGGGTCAAAAAAAATCTTTTTTATGAAACAGTTCATGCTTTTTTTAAAGTATGAACTTTTTAAAGATAGAAAGATTTCTGGGAAGACGCAGCATGGAAGTTGCAGAAGTGGAAATCTTTTTTTTTTAACTGTTTTACAATGAATACAATAGACAAAAACAGGGGGAAATGGTACAAGTTAAACCTTTAACCCTTCGACATAAAAAGGAGAATAAACTCATAATTTAATTTTAGAAGTATAGTTTGGGAATAGAAATCTAACATTTCAGGAGAGGCCCCTTACCTATTTCTGTAAAGAATAATCCGGTGAATGAACAAAAGTCCAGTCATGGGAAATGGAAGGGCCCGTGGTGCAGGAGGGAAGAGCAGAATGAAGAGGCGGCCTGGATTTCCCTAGGCCAGTAGAGGGTGGCGGTCGGAGCCATCACAGGTCTGATCCGATCCGGGAGAGGTTCCTGCTTGTTGCAGGGAGGACTGGGGACACTAGCTGCCTCTAGTGGGGAGAGACCAGGGAGGCTGGCACACAGGCAAGGCACAGAGGAGCTCCTCCCAACCAAAAATTATGACCAAAGAAAATTATTATATTTAAAACAATAATTTTGATTGATTTTAGCCTTCTGTTTGTGTTTTATTAATATCACTGCATTCAACATTATATTGAGCTACAGGACATTCACCTATAGGATCCTCAAAGTGGGCCATTGTTTTTTATAAACAGACATTAATTATAGCATGGGTTTGGCCCATTACTGTACCTCGTTGTCATGACATTGCTGTGCTCCAGTGAGGGATGACTTGCCCCATTATTTCCCTTCTACGGGAACTTTGCTGGGCGGTCTGGGGTGCACTGGCCTCAGGGTGGCCTCTTGGAGGACAGCAGTGTGACCACACCAATGCATCTCTTCCCAGGTTCGTTCTGCCCATGGGCTTTTCATTGTTGTTTCTATTTCCTATAAGGTGACGCGTGTACATTTTTTAAAGGATCCCCCAGAAGGATAACTTTGGATGGGATTCTTCCTTATTTATTTCCCAAATTCTGGTTAATTCCTTATTTATTTCCCAA
The DNA here is from genome assembly GCA_004027475.1 of Anoura caudifer. Taxonomy (NCBI): domain Eukaryota; kingdom Metazoa; phylum Chordata; class Mammalia; order Chiroptera; family Phyllostomidae; genus Anoura; species Anoura caudifer. The sequence goes on along the minus strand of PVKU01000749.1, from coordinate 54,993 downwards.
GTTCTTGTCTTGGTAGACCCAGCAAATTCCGTCATAGCTGTAAGCAAGCAATTGTCAGTTTGAGCTGACTCCCATGCGGAGAGCCGTTTGATTCCCTGTGTGTGCGATCTGATGTATTTTTCATAAGAATTGACTTTGCTGTGAGACCTGAGGTTTTTCACTGGAGGCAAACAGTGTCACAAGGCCGTAGAGCTCCCACCCACTGAGGGTTCCTTAAAACTTTCGGTTGGCATTGTGAGAAGTCCACCTTAGGGAAGAATCCCAAGACAATTGTAGTCCCTGATTTGTTTAGAGATACCTTGGCCCAGGTAATACTATGTTGTATACATTGCCTTCCTCATATACATTGATAAGTGGCCGGGGAGGAGGTCCATGGTGATGTGCCCTTGGCCATGTGTCTAGTACGAGGTCTTCCCATCTCCATAAGTACTGGGGGAGGAGAGAGATCGTTGTAATCAATAGGAAGAAAGGCCTATGTTTATAAGCGCATGTATTGTTGGCAGGGCCTTATCATTATCCCAGGGAGGAGGAAGAGCTATAATTTTATCTCTATAATCTTGCAGGGTCCATTGGTACAGATTCTGGATTACAGAGTTCTAATTTCATTGCCCCAGTCATGACCATCCTGGTTCTAACTTTAGGTGCAAACTATCTCTGGGCATTTCTTAAATGAGACATGGTAGAAGTCATCCCTGGCTCTGTTTGATGACACTAATTTATAATAACAGTGGATTGTATCTGACACTAGTTAATAGTAATAGAGGATTGTATCTGACACTAGTTAATAATAAGAGTGGATTGTATCTGATTTGAAGTAAAAGTGGGCCCATAGGGTTTGGAAGGAATTGAGGAGTCACAAGGGGCATCTTGGAGTATGATTTTGCGGGCATAGTGTTGCTAGTAAGGGTGGATGTAGAGGAAGAGTGTGAGCCTCAGTGGACATATGCGATCCTGTTAGCAGAACCCGCCAACCCCGTTAGCCGACAGCTTAGTCCCCACGGTCCCCAGTCTGACCCATGTTGGGTGTCTCCATGTGGTGTCCATGCCGTGTGTTGTTTCCAGACACACTTTGTCAGTAGGAGATGTAAATCAGCAAGTCGAGAGTGATCCGTCCGTGAATGTGTGGCAGACACTGTGAGGATGAGAACTCCTCCCAGGGAGGAAGGAGCACAGAGCCAGAGCAGGGGTGACAGTCAGCGGCCACAGATCTGACTGTCCCCTGGCTTTCCCCAAAATGTTGCTACCTGATCCAAGGGCTCTTAGTCCTGCTCCCTGGGTGTCAGAAATAAGTCCAGGTTTGTCCAAAACCTGCCATTCGTTGAGCAAAGTACAATTGATTTTTGAAAAATCAGGGGTTAGGGACACTGATACCCCTACAGTCCAAAATATGCTATATCTCAACTCCCCAAAAACTTAACTATAGTTGTTTCTCAGTGTCCACAGGGGATTGTCTCCAGCACCCCTGCAGATACCCAAATCTGCAGATGCTCAACTTCCTTATGAAACAAGGCTGAGAACAGTGAATGCAGTTGGCCATCAGCACCTGCAGGTTCTCCATCTGTGGATGGAAAATGCAGATGAAAGTACAGATTCACCAACTGCAGGTGAAACACACTGTTTCGATCCGCGGTTGGTGAATGCGTGTGAAATGAGGGCTACAGCATATGAAAAACCAACTATATTTATTGAAAAAAAAATCTGCATACTTGTATAAGTGGGCCTGCACAGTTCAAACCCCTGCTGTACAAGGGTTGGACTGTGGATGGGCATCAGGTGAGGATGCTGCTCTTTCCAGAGTGGAGAGCAGTTTGTGCAGCTCATGCTGAATGCCAAGAAGATACACGCTGCTGGTCCCTGAGTGGGTGGTTCACAGAAGGGCCTTGCAGGACCAAGGGGAAGGAGGGGAGGCTCTGGGTTTTCCAGGAGGGTGAAGGGAAAGGTGAGCGGATCCAGTGGCTGGTTTTTTGTTTTTTGATTTTGTATGCCCAGCAATGTCGGGGCTCCCATGTCTGTAAAAACTGGTGACTGGATGTGTCTGGCATGTGCATAAACACCAGCAAAGGTTGCAGTGTCTCTCTCAGTGGTCTCCATGTTTATTGTCCATTTAAATATGATGTAAGTTTGATGATTGTGCACATGTGTATTTAATGCAGTCTGAGTTGTGAGCAGTATTTTTCAGTATTTACTTGGCCTTGAAAAAGAAGAAAATGTTACCCTTTGTGACAGCATGGATGGACCTGGAGAACATTACTCTAAGTGAAATGAGCCAGTCAGAGAGAGAAAAATACCACATGATCTCACTCATACGTGAAATCTAAACAAACTGAACTAACAAGCAAAACTGAGACAGACTCATAGGGAACAGGCTGACAGCTCTGGGGATGGGTTGGGGGAGTGAAGGGATAGAGCAAGAGCAATTACTGTCATTTGTGACAACATGTATGGACCCTGAGAATATCATGCTAAGTGAAATCAGTCGGTCATAAAAAGTTTAGAACCATATGATTTCACTGATAGGTGGGATACGACACTGAAACTCATAGACACAGACAGCAGTATGGCGGGTACCAGAGGGAAGGGGGTGGGGCTAGTAAAGGGTAAAGGGGGCCAAATATATGGTGACAGAAGATGATCTGATTTTCAGTAGTGGGCGCACATGCAACATATAGGTCATATATCATAAAAATGTACATTTGAAACCTATATAATCTTATTAACCAGTATCACCCAGATAAATTTAATTAGAAAAGGAAAGAAGTATTTAGGTAACAGTAGTTTATTCCAAATATTTGGTTTATTACTTCTCTGTTCCTCTGTATTAGTACTTTTTCCCATTGGCCCTACGTTAAATCTTGTCTGTTCCTCTATTTCAGTGTCTTCTATGATCTTAGAAAAAATATTTTTTTGAGATTCTCTGAAACACTTTCAGTAGCAAATTCTTAACTGCACGCAATTAAAGAAATGGTTGGCAGAATCATACACTTAAAGAGGAAAAAGAAAAAGCAGCTAGGTTGTATAAAATAATCACAAGATTATTATAAATCTTTTGTATGAGATAATAGAACTATAGTAATCATTATTTTGCTCTACAGAGGTAGTTGTTGGAGAAGAACCACATAACTACTGACAAAGGCCTATTCCTGGCCCAGACTTGCATCCGGCTGCTCTGAGCCTCTTCTGGACCTCCCCTTGGCTCCGTCTCTGCTGTGGCTGCTGAGCCCAGCTTTAGCAAAAATCCTGTTTAGCAGTGATTGCCCTGCCCTTGATGCGCCCCCTTAGTAAGTTCCCATCCACTGACCACTCACCACTCCTTCGGAAGTCTCCACCAGTCCTAGCGATATTTGGAATGGAGCCCCGTTCTGTGATGAGGTCTCTTTTCCTCTGTTGCAGCAGTTTCTGAATAACCTGTTTGTACCACTTTAACTACGGTGTCGCTCTGGTTTTCTTTAAAAAATGCACTTCAGTAACATACAACATGCAAGAATACATTGACACTTGAGACCAAATGATTTAACAACAGGAAATAAAAGAGAATTTTAAAAAACAGAATTGGGCATGATTCTATCATTAAAAAAAATGTAAAGGGCAGAAAATAAAGGAAAAGCCTGAACGAACAGTGGGGCGCCACCGGCAACCTCCCCCAGAAAACCTTGCCTTTTTTGGTTTCCATTTGCTTCAGGGCTGGCCCCAGGGGCTCCCTGCTGTGGCGTGTGGAGGTCCGCATACATCAGGGAGGGCCTGGGTGTCTAAGCAGCATGCAGCAAATACTCAGTAAAAGCTGAGTTTCTAACTGCTTGGAGCTGAACTGACTTCCACAACAAAGCTGCAAGATTGGCTTATGAGGGCTACCAGCCCAGCAAACCAGGGCTCCTCATTGGCTTACAAGGGCTACCAGCCCAGCAAGCCAGGGCTCCTCCTTCCAGCCCTAGAGATCTTTTCATTGGCTACAAGGTGTGAGAGTGGCCGATCTGAATTATTGAAAAGGAATGAGGAATGTCCTATTTCATACTGAGAGAATTAAACATAAACATCAATTGTAAATTTACCATTTTTTGAATTGATTATATTAAACATCATGACTTTAAAGAAAATGTAGTTTTAGAGAATTCATTGATAAACTCAAGAAATACTCTCTATAGACTTAGTTTTGTGAACAGAATAGTTTTAACTCTAATTCCTGATGTGACAAATAAAAATATTTAAGTGTTACACAGTCTGCTTTGTTTCTCACACATAGACTTGAAAGGGTAGAATTAATACTGTATAAAGATATTATTTAAAAATGAGAGCTTACAAGTAAATAGATTTACTTTCTCTTATCTATAATACCTTTCTGAAATGATGAACTTTTCTGTCTCTATAGGAGCGTTGAAAATGAGTACAACTGGAGTTCTACCGGTGGGTAAGTCAGGCACCCAAGTACGGTTCACGTGGTTGGGCGTTAGTCTCGTTCCTCTCCGTCAAAACACGTTCTTTAATCGTGAATGCCTTTCATTTTGACTTTTTAATTTATATTGTGTTGGTGAGTCAAAATAACTTATGACTATAAGTTTTATGTAGTGAATTTTTAGGTCACCTAGCTTCCTTACTTGATATTCCAAAAAATGTTATTTTGTATTTGAATACTGTAAACACCATCGAGATAGAAGTCTTCTTAGAATAGAAACAGATTGTTTGACATTTGGTTGTTCTTGATGTTGATAAAAGTGGTATACACAAGAAATAGTTTAGCTTTTGAGAAAAATTTTTGTCAAGAGAGCTTAGAAAAAAAACAGTTGATTTACTCAAGGGTTTGACCAAGTTTAAATATTAGACAAGACAATCTGGGATTGATCATGGAAATAGCAAAGAGAATACTTTCTTCACTTCACCAGTGCTTATAAAAGGTCAGTTTTCATGCCAGTAGATACTGAGCAAAAAATTTAAAAGTTCACATACTGTAGTAACCACAGAAAGGAACAATAGAATCGCAGTGTTTTTAAAAATGGGCTCCTAACAACTTCATACTATTTAATAACATGAGAGCAAACAAAATTTGGTGCAAGTTCAATTTCTGGGTTATGCCAAAGAAACTGGAGTTCATAGCTAAATGAATGAATCATGATCAATACTTTGGTTGAATTTAACAAAATGTATTCAGCTGGTTGGAAGGATTGCTGGGGACACTGTAGGTAAGGCTTCCAAAATGTAGTTGGGAATGTCCAGATGAATCCAAACAAACCATGACAAAATCCATACCTGTTGAGATTTATACTTTGCACCAGACATTCCCAATGCCTGGGTTAGTTACCTCTGTGTCAGTTATGAAGTTACACAAAAGAGGAAAATTCATTTCTCCATTCCTTTATGATAACACATTCTAGTGGCTGTAGCCATATGAGACCATTTTTTTAATACACAGGCCATGCATTATATGAACCATGTGTGAACTTCGAGTGGGGAGAAAGTAATTTTCAATATGCTGATGCTATGCAGCATTGCCGAGAACAGAGCGGTCCAACAGAGACGGAAGTCCTACGTTCCATGTGAAAGGTTCTAGCAGCTGCATGTAAAGGGGTAAAGGAACCTGGTGGGATCAATTGTAACAAATATTAACCCCAAATATTCAAGGCATCCTCTTTGTGATCAGTGTAAAACTTATTGAGATAATTTGATTTTTTCTGTACCAGTGAATCTGGTGTGTATTTTGTACGTATACAGCATGCCTCAGTTTAGACAAGCCACGTCTGAAATACTGAAAAATACACTAGTCACATACTGAAAAACACAGGTTTAGAAATGTGCCCACGTTGCCTCCTCACCTGGTCTCAGTAGTACAACTGTCTTCACGAATTTATACTCATCGTATGTCTCCGTCATCTTACTGAACAGTGATTAAAACTAGAAAGTTAGTCATATGGCTGGAATATTTCTCTGTAAAAGAGATCAGTGGAAATGCTCCCTTCGTGTAGAGCAGTTCAGAACCGAAAGGCGTAACCTCCTAGTTATCATTTTTATATTGACAGATTGCTCTCATATAACTAAAAGCTATTCTCCTTGTGTATTTTGGTTGGGTGTGCTAATATTGCTTTAATGTCTCAAGAGGATATATGGTAAAACAATTTCATGGAACATATGCTTATAATCGAAATTTCATGAGTCCACATGAATCTCCTCTATTAGGAAAGGACTGAGGTGCTGCAGGGTCTCTACTGCCAGGAGCACTGAGCAGGATTTCATTTACCTGCCTTCTCTGTAACTGCGTCTTATCTCACTGAATGACACTCTAATCCCGTCACTGCCTGTCACCACTCATCAGGAGATAAAGGGCTGACCCCGCTTTGCACAGGTAGCCTTACCCAGAGATCATGCTGATTATTTGTTGATGAAAAAAGTGAATAATGGGCATGTTCAAGTGATGGGCAGCACCCGGACAAAGGGAACATGGGTGGTCAAATACTCTCTCTGTCCAGGCAGTGTCTGCCTGCTCAGACAGACCACAGAAGAAGGAGGGAGGAGGCAAATCCTGAGGATGACTTACTCAGATTCCCCTTTAAGAAGCATTAATCACCTGGTTGTGTAAAAAAGCCCAAAACCAAAACTGAAAACAACTAAATAGTTACCTTTGTTACAAGTAAAGGGAACTTGGAGTAGCTGAGAGCAAATACTTCATCATATAGTTAAGGCTTAAAGGTCAAATTTATTAACAAGCTACTTGATTGATAAGCAGTGGTTAAGTGCTTAAACTTAGAAGCTCAAGTTCCCTAAAACCCGTGGCCTTTTTATGGCATGTCGACGTGTTCATTCTGTCCCAATAGTGCAGAGATGTCTGCTCTTGACCATTTAATTGTCATTTTAAGTTTTAATAATGGACCACATTATTCAAACAGTCTCTTCCTCTAGGGTTCATTAAGCACAAACACTTCCAGTCATGGTTGTGATACACCAGTCGAGAATTGGTAACCTGATTTTGAAAGTGATAATTATCCTTCTCTGTGATTTATTGCCAAAGCAGAATGGAACGAAAGCTAGTGAGTGTCAGCCCTTGAAAAAACAAGAATGACCACTTGAAATAGAAATAAATAATGTCCTATCTATATAAGAAAATTTTATGGTAACAACATATTAAGATGTACATTGAGGAAATGTAAATATTAAATGTCCATTTCAAGTCAGACATTACAACTAGTAAAAGTAAAATATGAAACATGAATCATAGGCGATTTTATTATTAAGCAACATTATGTAAATAAATTTAGTAGCATCTTTGATGCACATTTTTAACAAATTCCATGTAACAAAACTCCCATATAGAAAAAGCATCGAAATCAACTAGTAGGTGTGCTAAAGAGATTAATATAAATCAAGACAACTTTATCCATAGTTGATTGAAAATGTACAGCTCAGCTTCTAAATGGAGGAGAGAAAAATCGCAGTGGCTGTTTGAACTACATTATAATGTTTTCTGTTTTTATAATATTCCCAGTTCCACCAGAACCCTCAGCCTCATGAATCTTATCAATAAAAAGGACCCAGAGTCTCAAAGCATGAAATAAATGACTTAGAAGCTTGCAAAAAAATCACTGACCTAGAAGAGACATTGGAAATACTCTAGGATAGATCCTTTCATTTGTGGAGAAAGAACACCTGGCGATTTTTGCTGTATAATCTGCCTTTACACTCACAAAGCTTGCCTTCGACTTTTTCCATGAAAAGGCGATTCTACATTTTCTTTGGGGAACTGGCGCCCTGTGCCCCACGCCTGTGTTTTTGATGGCCAAGTCCACCTCTTCTCATCTCCGGAAAGGAGACCTAGTTGGTGTTGGCCATCCTCCCAGCCGAAGCGATGAACCAGGCGGGAGCACAGTTGGTGAGAGCCCGAGGGAGCCAGCGCTGCTCTCCCACCGGGGAGGGGGAGGTCCCTCTCTTTTCCCACGGGGCTTGAGAGTGGGAAGGCGTGAGATCTGACGTTCTTGGGGTCATCTCGCACACGTGCAAGGGAGGTTGAGTTTGAGAGACAGACAACCCAGAGTTGCAGTTACGGCGCCAGGCGGTGCCCCTGACCCCCCTCAGCCCCTGACTTCGTAATTAGGGGAGAAAAGTCATTCAGTTGTGACTCAGTAGACTTTAGGTTTGGTGTTCTGTCCCTATCAATTGACACAGTCTTAGTTGGTTAAAGACGTTAAAAATTACAAACGTTTCTAATTTCAAGGTTTTGAAGTGGCCTACCGTTAACCTGGAGGCCAGGGTTGGGACCAGAATCTCGTTTACTGGCTCTCAGTTTGTTGTTCTTGCCTCTATAAAATGGTGTGTTCGTCGATTATCAAAACTTCCGCAGCATGGACTGGACTGGTGGGGTGTCTTGCCGTGAATTTGGTTGCTGAGGTTTCGCTTAGTCTCCCTGTGACAGTACCTTCGTAGATGGAAAGACATCCCTGTCACTCCACAATGGTGTACAAAGGATATTTTTTTATCTTCCGGGGTAAAAATACATTTGAAGATGAGAAGAGCAATAGCAAACCAAGGAACACAAGACAAATACGCTCAGAAAGCGAGGTAAACTTTATTAGAGTTCAAATTATTCCCTTTTCCTGCGTCAGGCACTGACTCCTGGTAGTTCTTCCCTGCAATAGGGTGAACGGCGTTAAAAATTACGAACCTTTGTACTTTCAAGGTTTTAGCTCTTGGTGTGGCCCTGTGACCTGATTTTGCAAATGAGATGTGAGCAGAAGTTAAAGCTTAGTTTTGGCCCCTGTGACCTGATTTGGTCAATGAAATGTGAGCGGAAGTGACACGTGCATTACTGTGATGGGGACTTTTATGGGTGACTTGACTAGGCTACAGTACCCAAGTATTCATGCTGACATTTATTTAGGTGTTACTGTGGCAGTGTTCGGTAGATATGACTAACATTTAAGAACAGTTGAGTTTATGTAAAGGAGATTATCCTGGATAATCTGGGTGGACCTGATCTAATTAGTTAAAAGCCCTTAAAACACAGAACTAAGGTTTCCCTAAGGAAGAAGAAATTTGTCCTTGGGCTGCGGAGTCAGCTCTTGCCCAGGAAGTTCCCCAGCCTCTTCCTCCCTCTGGACTTCAGGTTTTGGATTTGCCGAATCTGTGTAATTAATCTCTCTCTCTTCACCACCCCCCCAGCCACCCCCCTCCCCCAGGAGACAGGCATTCAGGCTTACCTACAGAAGATACACAGTATGGGAAAGTTTTAATCTATGCAAACTACTGAGATTTGGGGTTTGTTTGGTATTGCATGTTTTAGCTTAAGATGACAGACTCAGGAAATGAGATAAAATATGTTCAAAACCGAACTCCTCCATCTTTTCTGGAAGATCTTCTATACTTAACAGTCTGGCTTCTATCACATTAGGTTAATGTGGAGTCTGCCTCCTGCCCCAAAACCTATGTGTGACCCTTCAGGCCCCACCCTGGATAATTTCCGAGGCAGGATTCATGGGGAAAAACCACCCTCTGCACAGGCTTGGGGCACAGCCAGTGCACTGTGGGCTGTAAAGGGGGCTGCAGTCGAGGCCTCCACCTCCGTCAGAGACCTCTGCCCCCCCGTGGATTCCTGGCCCAGGGGCCTTTATCCGGAGGGCGCCCGGCTGTGGCCTTCCCCTGCATCTCTGCCAAGACCTCCTTGCTGGGGTCCAGGGGAAAACCTTAGAGATACGTCTCCCACTGTGACTCAGTACTTTTCCCCTCCTAGCCCTGCCTGCTCCTTCCCTGAACCCTGAATTCGTAGAATGACATACTCCTTCTGTTTGGGGCTCCCTCAGCGGGGAGAGGATCCCCAAGTGTGTGCTGAGCCACCTGTGCCTCCCAGGGAGCCATTCTGTGGGGAAGAAGGGCACGTCGCCTGCTCTCGAGCCCCCTGCTCGTGCTGATGTTGCGACTCATGGCTGGATGGTTCTCTGTGGTCTGAACGGACTGTGCTGACTCGGGTAGCTCGGCTCCGTCCAGCTCAGTCACCCCGTCTGCAGATGCCATCGAATGATTCCGGACCCCTTTCTTTTCCTCCTTCTGACATCCAGCCCATCAGGAATTGACTCTGGAATGTAGCAATAAAGTGATTGTGACCCATTTTGTCACTCCCGCTGGCATTGCTGTGGGCCTTGGCAACATCGCCTGCCACCCAGGTTAGAGTTAGTGTCAGGGTAGTCAGTCCCCCTGCTGTCCCCACTGCTGCTGCTGTCTGTTCTCAGGGCAGTAGCCAGAGTGGCCCTGTGCACAGACAATGCTGCTTCTTACCACCGGACATCCTTACAAGGATTAACAGAGCCCCCAATGGCCTACACCAGTGCTGACACCTCTGAGACCCTGTCTTTTACACCTGCTTCCCGGGCCTCTCGGCTCTGCTTCCAGGTGACTGCCTTGCTATCTCTGTCCCCTCTTTTGGGTTTTTGTGACTATGTCACTTTCTCAATAAACCCTACTCCAGTTACCTTATCTGAAATGGCAACGGAGCCACCCAAACCCATACACCTGATCCTTCTTCTGCGGCTCCGTTTTGTTCCATTTCTCATTACTATATATCACTTCACATTATGCTATATATTTTAGTTACTATTTATGTTTACTATTTGTTATCTCAAGAAGGTAAACTTCAAATAGGTTGAAATTTTTCTTTATTATTATGTTTTCTTCTCTAATGAAGCCCAAGTTCTGTAAGAGATATTGCCACAGAATAGGCACTCAGTAAAATTTTTTCAGTGGATGAATGGGTTAAATTTCATTCATAAATGAATGAAAGTAGCCAGAGTGTCCTGCATGATGACCCAGATGCCTGTAGCTGCGGCTGTGTCCCCAGTACTTCCTGTGGACCCAGGGTCCCCCACTCTACCACATTACACCAGCATGTGACCCCCCAACCAAGAGTCAGCCCTCTCTGCACCCACCCATCAGGTTAACCCCGAGCAGGTCCGTACGCCTGGTCCTGAAGGCCACAGTCAGTTGCAGAATAATGCGATGCGGCAATCCCAGACCGAGGCTCAGGAGGCACCATGTGTCACCTGTAGTAGATCATGTTGAGTCTTCACAGGTTCTTTCACTGTCTGGTGCCCGGGCAGCGATTCCCCCAGCAGCGCCGGGCCGGGGCGGGCGCTCCGTGAAGAATAGAGGCTTTCGGGTCACGCTTCCAGTCACAGCGCACAAGCGAGTCCTCCAGGGGAAGGGTTACGGGTAAGCAAATGTGGATGGTTATGTTCTTCTTTTTTCTTTTCTCAAATTGTAGGAACATACTTGGTATTTTGGATTACTTTTTAGTGCACCATTCCACATGACCCAATGGACATTTTTAACGTTAGCACACAAATGCCACGGGGAAAGCATCCATGTACAGGAATCTGTTTCATATGTGCATACACACCCACAGAGACATGCCCTTGTGTAAGAAGTTCTGAAGTAGATAAGGGTGTATGTATTCTCTTTAGTTTAATTATTAAGTGATAACAATTTGATAACACCTATGTTCACAAAAGTTAACCTGGTCAAAGGGGAAAATGGAGAAAAAGAACTTAAATTAACTCCATATTTCTCCTTGCAATTTAAAAAAGATTTCATCACTTTTAACTCAATCATAATTGAACTAGGATATTGAAAATTTGGCAACTTGAAAAAATTATAATTTGTATTAAAATTGTGAAGACCTATAGAATGACTTGAAAATTGGATTAGATCTTGTCTGTTATAATGTAATCTACAATAAATGAAGAAATTAAAAATACCAGTCCAATATCTCTCTCCAGAAAAAATAATTTAGTTTGCCCAGACTTTTTACTTTGGCTTATATCTAAGTATTTCTACAGATGTTAAACATTAGATTTTCCATTATGTTGATTGATTCCAGTCATCTTAAGAATATTCCTCTTTATGGATGTCAGCGCAATGGGCTTTTAAAAAGCCGTTGTTTTGAGTGATGACCATTGAGGGGAGGGGTATGGCACTTTTAGGGAAACTTCAGCATTTCTGTAAAATGTAAGATTAGCTCGTGGTGGTGGAGAGAAACGTATGACAGTGTCAAACTTATGAAATCCTTATAATAAGGTCTTGAAGTCTTGATCATAGGAAGAAAAAACCTAGATAAAGAGAGATCCTTTCAGGGTGTTTTATGTATTTAAGGAAAAAAAAAAGTTTCTCTGTGCTGCTGTAGTCCTCAAAACTCAGTGAAGGTCACTGCCGTGGGAAATGTCTCTGCTGATTTAGATAAATGTGGCCTCATTCCAATACATTCTGTTTTTCTTTTTATCCAATTGAAAACCTACCACAGGTTTCTACTGTGGGCTCTCAGACAGAGCACAGATATTTCATAAGCCAGAGTGGGCTTATTAAGTTGGCACCAATTTTAGCCTTTAGGGTAGTTTACTTCATGATTCAAAATGATTTCCCCTCCTTCTTTATTATGGAATACACAATACAGATGTTCTTGTTCTGAAAACCTGATGTCAATGACATCTTCCAGCCGCATGCTGGGTTAGGCCACACACTGGAGGCGACGGACCTCATCGCAGGGATGGCTGTGGGTAAAGGAGGTGCTGTTGGTGAGCGCTTTACATTAAAAACCCCTCGTATAAATCAGCCTCTTAGGAATGTGATGATTTCATGTTTAATTTATGCCTATACTGCCAGGTTGTCATAATAAAATAAATAAGGAAAAGCTAGACATAAAAGTCATGTAATAAAAAAAAGTCTGAAACTTAATATCGTTTTTTTGATAGTTACTCTAAGCCAGACACAGTTAGATAAACTTAAAATATACTCAGCCATTAATTTGTATGAGAACCCTAGATGTGAAGAATTATTGCTGTTACCATTTTCCAGACAAGAAAAATTAAATAACATTTTTCAAAGTCTCATGTCTAGCAAGTACCAAAGGGGGATTCAAACCTGGGTATAGTGGTTTCAGAATCTACACTCTTAACCACTCGATTAATTTGGATAAAATGCAAATGAAGAGATCAAATAAAACTAATGATAGAAAGCTGGAGGTGAAGGACTCAAGAAGAAGGACTCACTGATTGGTAAGAATAGGATTGAAATGAAATGCACAAAGTGTTCGAAGAAAGGTAAAACAAGTGTAAGGATAGTGAAAGCATGGCGAGTCATAATGAAAACATCAATGTAGTATTTGAATAAGATCACACACCAATAAACTGTGTTAAGAGAGTAAAACTATGTTAAAATAAAAAATGAGGTTTAGTCCTGTAGCAACTTGAAATAGAAGTCTTAACAAAACTGACCTAATGGAGAAGCAAGAGGGAGCGCCGGTTGGTGGGCCTCCGGCTCCCTGCCTGGCTCCTCCGGTGGCCGAGCGGGTGGGTGAGGAGTCCTCTGGGCCGTGTTGGGGCCACAGGCCCTGATACGAGCTCTGCAGATTTGGGGCAAAACAGAGCTGAGCCTGACCACTCCCCTCACTGTCCTCGTGTTAATCATGATTGCCGAGGCAGACAGAGGAGGAACACACTCACTCTTGTGAGTGAGACGAAGTGTGTCAAGCAGGCGCTGGAGGGGAGTGGGGCAGAGGGCTGGGAGTGCTGGGGCACCTGTGGCATTCAGGGACCACGTCACTGAATAGGTGCTGCTTCAGGACAGAGCTGGGGACGCCGTTTGGGTGTCTGGGAAGTGAGCACGTGAAGCCCAAACATCTGGACATGGAGCTTCCCTGGGACTAGGGTGCATCTAAAGTCCCTCAAAGGAAGCCAAGGAGGCACATGACCAAAGCAGCAAAGAGGCTGCGAGTCTCCTGTGGCTGCTGCAGCTAAATGACCACCAATGTGGTGGCTCAAAAACAGCGGTCCGTTCTCTCTTCGTTCTGGAGGCCGGAGTTCGGAAATCAAACTGTCGGGCCACACGCTCCGTGGAGGCTTTAGGGGAGAGTCCACTCCTGCCCCTTGTAGACTCTGCCGGCCACAGGGGTCCCTTGTCCCTGGCCTCATCGCTCCGTTCTCTGTGGTCACACTGTCTCGTCTTCAGTGTCTCTCTCAAAACTCCCTCTGCCTGTATCTTACAAGGGTCCATAGGATGGCATTCACGGTCCACCCAGATAATCCAGGATAAACAGATTTGCCCTTGAGTCTTTTTAAAAAAATTTTTTTTAATTAGATTTTTTAAAGATTTTATTTATTTATCTTTAGAGGGGAAGGGAAGGAGAGAGGGAGAGAAATATCAATGTATGGTTGCCTCTTGTGCGTCCCCTGCTGGGAACTGTCCTGCAACCCAGGCATGTGCCTTGACTGGGAATCAAACCACGATCCTTTGGTTCACAGGCCCGTGCTCAATCCACTGTGCTACACCAGCCAAGGCAATTTGCCCTTGACTCTTAACTTATCACCGCTTTAGCCCTATCAGGTAAATCCCACAGGTTCCAGTGATTTGAGGTGGGTGTCTTTTGGGTAGGGGCATTTTTCAGGCTAATTTGATGAAAAGTAGAGCAAGTAAGGACAGAGTGGGGGGAAGATGGGGCAGGGGTCAGGGGGCAGAAGGTGAAGGTGACATGATCACACTGGCTTTGCTGTGAATGAGATGGAGCCACTGGACAATTTGGAACACATGACTGACATCATCTGACCTGTCGTTTTAAAGGGACACTTCCGGTGCTTTGGGGGGAACAGAGGAGGACAGGATGGAAGTGGGTGGCCAGCCTGGAGTTCTCTTGCAACCGTCTGGGTGGCAGATGTGTACAGGATTGGCTGCCACGGGATAAAACTAGTGAGAATGGCCACATTCTAGATTCTACTTGAAGGCGATTCTGACTTCTCAGGAATTCTGGTTGTACCTTGAAACCGAGGCACCCTTCTGTAGGAGGATCCCGGAGAGCCCTGGGTTCCTGGGAAAAGTCCTGGCCATGGAGAGAAGTCAGGTCGGAGAGGCTGTGGTCCGTTCCTGACAGTGCCGGCAGCCCAACCTCTCACACCTCGCGATGCAGACGAGGCTCTTGGTGTCACCCCTGGAAGCTGACTTCTCACGGGAGACTCTACTGGGAAGCATGCACACACCATGTCTACAGACTGAGAGAGGAAATGAACATTTGGCACTGAGTCAGGCTAACAGGTCCGGAAATCCACATCATTTGTGAAAAACGAAAACCAGCGAGCGGGAGGAAGGAGGTTGAAGGGAACCTCAGCAATGCGCACGGAATGTCATCGGAGCCTTTATTTCAGCATAAAACCCTGCTGGGGCCAGGAAAGCGAACGCTGGTGAGCAAAGCTGCAGACTGGTGGTGTGTTGGGGGGACGTGGCCCACAGATTCGTTATGTTTATACAACACTATGTTAGAATTTCTTGTCAGCATTTAAAAATTAGATGTGTTCATCTAAAAACCATGTAGAAATCTGCATTTCCAGCTTGAGAAATGAAACAATTAAACCGTGGTGGCCCACCTTTTCACGCAACTCTAACCTGGGGGAGGCTTGCTAAGGTGTCCGCCACTTCGAACACCCCCCAGCCTCTCCCCTCCCTCCTTCCTCTCCTTCTTGGACACATGCAGCTCTCTGCTCAGCCCGGCTGCGTACAGAGGCTCCCTGCACAGCTGGCGGCAGGAATGCCCTCTCTTCCTCCTGAGAGCTCAACTTTGCCGTAGGCCTCATTTCTGCAGTCCTAACACGTCCCGTTTCCCAGCTGATTTCCTCATGTGGTGCAGCCTATTTGCCATAACTCAAGAGCAAAGTAGAAAGTTTAGAGGGAACACAATCCTCCACCCTAATTTCTGACCCCAATTACAAGTTTGGAAGTTTTGCAAGATCACCCTCAATTTTAATAATTTGCTAGGAGGACTCACAAAAGTCACTGCTGTTTTCCATGTGGACATGATATGCCACAGAGCAAGAAAATTGGTAAACTACTTGGAGTACCTTACACAGGTAAACCTTCTGGGAAGTGCCAAATTCAGAGCTTCCTGTCCTCTCTGGGTGGAGTCAGGATGGGTGACTTTCCAGTCATTGAGGAGTGACAGCAACTGACTCAAAGTGTTGTCAACCAGGGAAGCTTTCCTGAGCCTTGGGGTTCATTTTTATTGGGTTCTACCACCTCCCTGTGTTTGATGGATTGGTTGCATACCTGGGTGATCTCAGTCTCCAGGCTGATTGACATGGTGTGACCCCAAACCCTCAAGCTATGTTGCATTACTTGTCTTTTTGCTGTGGTCAGCTCACACCCTGCTTCACTTTGCGAGGCTGTGTGGCCTGACCCCAGGCCACCAGGTAAACAGAGACAATCCTATTAGGTGTAAAATTCCAAGGGCAAAAGCCAGGCTTTCTCTCTGAGCAAGGCCAAACTCTCTGCTATGCTGTATTCTACAGTACCTTTTTAAGATTGGTACTTGGGAGACAAAACATATAAGAAATCATTTAAAGGTACAATGATTATTAATTCGGCAGGGTGAAGAATTCCACTCTCTCCCTGCACCCAGTTCGAACCAATACCTATTTTTCAATCAGAAGGCTTTACTCAAGCTTTTAATGATATTTTAAAAATACTGATACTGTCTGAGTCTTGATCAATTATAAATGACTTGTTTTTGTTCTATAATGCTTTCAAAATTTCCCCTGCATACCTAATTTTCTGAAATTTCATGATTATGAAATGCTTGGAGTAAGTCTTTTCTTACTCATTGTAATAGGATTTGGCTTTTTTTTTTTTTTTTTTTTTTTTTTTTTTTTTTTTTTTTTTTTTTTTTTTTTTTTTTTTTTTTTTTTTTTTTTTTTTTTTTTTTTTTTTTTTTTTTTTTTTTTTTTTTTTTTTTTAACTTGCATCCTCACGTTCTTAAGCTCTGGAACACTTACTTGCATTATTCCCTTGATAATTCTATTTCCTCTCCCCTCTTTTTTGGGGCTCCTATTGTTCAGATAATTAACTGCTTGAATTGATTAGGTAATGTTAGCTTTTTTCCTTATATTTTCATGTCTTTGTCTTTGAGGCTTTTGGAGAGAAGGATTTCATTAAATTCCTCCATAGAAAGGTTTTTTTTTTTTACATTTAATTTTAAATTTTAATTATTTTTTAATTACAGAGGTTTAATTCAAGGGTGTTTTGTTTGATTCATGGTTTTGCCTTTTATAGCATTCTGGTATCGTTTTATTGGCATACTGTCTTTTTACATTTGAAAAGTATTAAATTTATAATTATTTTTTATGTTTTTTAAATTGAAATTTAGCGTGATTTTTGATGGTTTCTTTTTATACTTCACATCATATTTGAAGCGTTCCACCCGTGCCCCACCCTATTGGATCATCTGGCCTTCACGATTTCCGTAACTGACTTTCCTCAAATGCAGGACAGGGCTTCCAGCTGACCCGTACGTACCATGGAAGTATAGTGTGGTTATTGGGGGTGTGTAGAGTAGGTGGTGTTGGCTGACTGGTGGATCTCCCTGCTGGGGTGGTCGGCGGGGAGGTGGCTTTTTACTGGAAAAAATCTAGTTTTTCGTGGGCTTTTCTTTTAGGCAGGTTATTTGCCAGAAGAAGGGAGGGAGTCCTGCAGATTCCTACTAGGATTGAGGGGAGAGCGAGTGTACAATTCAACATATAGATTTTACTGTTTTCTAGATGAAAATGTTTACCACTGAGTGTCTCCAAGATTACAAACTGTGTGGGTCAGTATTTCCGGGGAGGAAGCTTCCAGTTTTCTCCCAAGTGGAAGGCGTGATTGCCTACTAACTTGTGCTGGGAAGAGACATCTGAGAATATACCTGCTTCTCCCATGGACCTGTTAACAACCTCTCCTGTCATGATGCCAGACAGACTGCCTCCCTGTGAGGTACCTGATTTCTGAGACTCCTGAGTTTTTATGTGACCCTGCGGGAGGAATCAGCCTGCTGTGGTTCCCACGCCACTCAAGGCCTAGGTGTCATTTTTTCTCGTGGAATATCTAATTCGCATCTGCTTTGAGGCTTATGGAATGGGCTGGCATCTCTTGTCTGTTGTAGGATTCCCATCTTGTTCTCTTTTCCTTTGTGGGTTTGCACAGGTTTTGAAACCTCTTTTTGGCCATTTCAACGGGCTGTCAGCATGTTCTGGAGAAATACTTGTGTGTTCAGCCTCCCATGCATGACCAGAAGTCAAAATCTACTACTGACCAATGTAAAGAGCAACCCTCAACTAAAATATGACCATAATGTTGTCTGAGTTGAGTGCTTCTATTCAAAAAATTTTTATCTAAATCACCTGTAGATTACAAACTGCAGGGTTGTTTGTGCATGTAATATGGGACAATTCTTAAAGTTATGGCAGATTTATTCTGTATAATTTGGGGGTATTTATTTTACAGGTACTTACACACATATATTTATTGTAGAGCCTTACACACATTTATCTCTTTGTACTTACTCGCTTACACATACACTCATCCAACTGCTGTTACAAATCACATTTATTGAGTGCCTTCAGTGCCCCAGATCTGGAACTTGACTGGGATTACAGAGATAATAAAATGTAATTTTTGCCTTCAGAGAGATCACAATTTAGCAGAGTTCCTATGTATGTAGAAATAATTTGGATACTAGGAGATCAGGTATCAAACTGCACACTTCAGAGTACAGCAGAGAATCACCATGTGAGCTGAAACAATCCTCATATTGTCCACAAACTGAAGTTTGAATGCTGTGTTCATGCAGGTTCTCTCCAGACTCTTGAATGGATTGCATTTGCCCATATTATGGATTTAAGTCTGTCAAGTATAGTTGTGTGATTTCCCAGAATGCATAATATTCAGAGTAGCAGATAAAGGTGTAGACTACAGCTCAGAGGGAAGGAAATGATGCCCAGCTCCCAGGAGTTATCTACACTAAGCTGCATCAGTGCAGTTAGAAGGCCAAGCATAATCCCGGTTCTGCTACCTGTTAACCAGGTGGCCAGGAAAATGATGGGGCTGACCTAGAGTTCCCGGAAGGGTTAAGTAAAGTAATACATGTAAAACACATGGAAATTAATAGCAGCACAAGTAATGTTAAGCATTTAACATTAATTGTTAAATTATTACTTATTAAGCATAAGTCCTTATTACTATCATCATCGTTACTATTACAACACAGTGAGCTGGGGTGACTCCCATAGTTGAAAACGGGCCAGCACAACCCTGAGCACCCTTCGGCGTGACCCTTTCACATGATGCAGTGTTTGGGAGACGGACCAGTCAGGGTCTAAGCCACAACACAGAAACAACTCTGAATATGTCAAGTTCAGTGAGTTTTATACTCAGGACGGTTCACATGGTTACAGACTCGTTGAGAAACTAAACAGAACAAGGCTCCCAGATGTCAGCCGCAGCAGAAAGCCCCTCCTCTCCCTGAGTGGGGATGGCCAGGGGGAATGTGCAGAGCTGCTGGAAGGAGGAGTCCAAGTCACCCAGGAAGGAATCCCGTGCAGGACCGATGGACCCAGACTCAGTGAGGCAGGGAGAGAGCCTGGTTTCTCCCTCTTCCACCACCTGGTTCCCAGTGCCCTCAGAACCTGGGACATCCAGGGCACAGTCATCCACCCCACACGACAGGGCAGAGTGTGAGCCAGCCAGGAATGAAGTGCAGGCCTGGTGGGCGGAGCTGCCCAAACACTCACAGCAGGATCCTGGTGCCCACACTGCGTACAGGACTCCGGAAACTATTGACTAGTCAGACCGAAGTGCACCCAGAAGCAGTGATTGAAACCATAATTTTAAAATTATGCAGGAATCTTCAAACTCAGGTTTAGTATTCCATTGCATTAAAGTTAAAGTGAGTGAGGTGTGTGTGTGTGTCTGTGTGTGTGTGTATGTGAGAGAGAGAGAGAGAGAGAGAGAGAGGGAGAGAGAGAAGGTCAAGTGCTTACTTCCAGGCTGCAAGGAGTCTGCTGTCTGTGCTTCTATAGCACAGTCTACCCCCAGCTTTGTGTCCAAAGCTTTGCATTGAACTCTGCATCTAGACTCCTTCTCCTCAGTGCCTTCCCTAGAATTAAGCTAGTAGAGAGTTGGAATCCTTTGTTACTCATTTCATTTACTGTAGTATCAGACACAGTACCTGCCCCAGAGCAGATATTTAATAAATACTTATTACCCTAAACAGGGAAACAAAAAATTCTTCAAACATTTCTGGAGATTAAATATGATGAAGTAGCAGGATATTGGTTCCCAGAAAGAAGGACAAGTGCATTTGAAAGTAGTCTTTGCTTTACTATTTCTGTGTATTTTAATATAATTCCTTAATGGGAGTTTCCACAATTAGTTCATACTTTGCCATGAAAACTTAGAAGACATTCTTTCTTCTATTAAGATTAAATAGGTCATTTGTTATTCTAATCATTTCGTTGCCTTTTTATGTTATTTTTTAACATAGGACAATGCAAACAAGTAGGATTATCATTTAACAAAATGTCTCTCTCCCCCTACCCCCCACCCCCGTTTAGAGAAATTATCTTCAGGTGTAAGCCAATAGATATGGGTTCAGAGTGTGTATGCTATAGGTGTGACATCTGTCACCACACTGATTGCCAGGTTGGAGCCAGTTGATTTGAGTGACCGTAGAAGGTATTTATTTTTCCCTCACTAATATCTACAAATCTCCCTGGAAGCTGGATTATCTGCAAGGAAGCTGTACTAATTGAAGCAAAAGAGATTTTCCTGTAAATGAGGGATGTACTAGGACACTGTGTTCCTTTCACAGACATTAGTTTGATCTGTTTGAGATAGTCCTATGGAAATATACATTCATTTATTCAAACAAAAAAAAAAAGAAAAGGAAAATAAACACTACAATTTTTCTAAGTTTGAAATCACTTTTGAACCAGGTTGCTTTAGGTGCCCTCTTAAGGGGTATATACACTTTGCTTATTTCTCATCAGTGTTTGTCAAACATGAACTAAACTATTCTGGAAGCAGATGTACCGCCGTCAACTTGGATAATTGTGACTGGGACAAGCAGGTGAGGCCATCTGTGGGGGGAGGGGGGCGCTGTGCACCTGTCTGGCTCGCCTCTGCTCCGGTTTCCAGTTTTGCTCTTAAATGCCTCAGTCCACAGTCAGCACGGAGGCAGAGCGCGCAGTGGGGGCGCTGACCGTTCATTCCGTTTACCTTATACAACTGTATTGCTGACTGTGCGTTTTGGAAAAGGTCTTTAACTAGTGCCAGGCAATGTTATTTGTGAGAACAGTAAGGCTTTGAGGTTTCTGTTTGCTTCCTTCTGAAGTGTGCAGTGGCAGTAAAAGAGCGTGTGGACTGAATGACCTTCCCAAGGGGAACTTTTATGAGGAACCAAATGGGTCTTGCCTTTCACAGATTTTTTTTTTTTTTTTGAAGGCTTTATATGTGCAGGTTACTCCAGAGACAAGCTTCCTGTAAATAGACATTCCTTTGTGGCCACGTAGCCATAATTCCTGTAGAATAAAATCAGTGAAAGGTGGTTTAAAAGATCACCACCTCTTTGGTATGAAATAACTTTAATTCTGTCAAATAAATGTAAAATGCTCTCATCAGTAATTAATGAATAGAAGTGTTGTATATTTATCAATAATAGTAAAAATGTCTATCATAGACTTCTTAATGGGAAATTCAAGATTCTTATTTTCTTGTAGGAAAAACGAAGTAACCATATTTGATAGTGGCCATAAAATGAACTTGGAAATTTGAGAATGAAAGTTTATGAACAAATAAAGTAATTCTGGAATCTTTGGGGGATATTTCCACATCCCCAAATCTTTCCTGCATGTTGGTTTCTCCCTAAGCCGCCTTTCTGACATTGGGCTTCTGGACATCGGTTACTGTTCTCCTGAGAGGGACTATTCCTGGGGTTCTTCACTTGACCTTTCATTTTCTTGTCTCAGCCCCAGTGCGGTCAACAATCCTTCGCAAATTCCTCTGAAACCAAACTATGGTTTTGACAACAATTTCCTGAAGGTTTAGAAATGACGGGAGGGGAGAACAATCCTGAAGGCGTTCCCCGCCATCTTCATGGGTTAACGCAGGACGGAAGGGGATGTAAAACCAAGGCACACCCTACCCAGGGTAGTAAGCTGACAGTTTGAAAAAAACTAACTTGCCAGGGAGATTCATTGAAGCTGGTTTGCTTTTACCCTCGCCCCGAATAGATGCGCTTGCTTGGTTTTTATTTCAGGTGCTGCTTTGGCTTCCTGTAGACACAAGCTCAGAGCATTTCATTTCAGCTGTAAGGTGCCTATGGGGCAGCAGGGCCACACTGAAGGGCTCAGAAGTTTTTCTTAGCTCCTCAGAGCAACACAAAGCAAGCGTTCTTTGGAAATATGCTGAGTTTATGCGAGAAGCAGATCAAACACAGTAACAGGGAAAATATGGAACAAAAAGAATTGTTACTTTAATTAATTATTCCCATGGCTTTGTTGATGGTAAATACTATTTATATAGCTAAGTTTCTATTTAGTAGTAATTAGCAGCTTTTCTGCTATTTGTTAAAGTCTTTAGAAATAATTTATGTAAACATTGATTTCTTCACTTTGTCTATTTAATCTAACAACTGAAAAGGAAATAAAATAAGTATGATAAATTCACACCTGATTTGCAATTTGCTGGTGGTTCTATCATTGTAGACTTGTAATCTCAGGAATTTTTCCTATTTTTGAAAACTTGGCCATAGATAAAAGAAGGGGAAGTTATAATACAGAAAATAAAAATACAAAAATACTATCATGATTTCTTATTTAAATACATAAAGTGCAGGAAGTACACAAACACATATACAAATGCACAATTTAAAATTAGTCTTAAATATTCCCAAGTACATTTATGCGTATAATGCTTTGTAATTAGAACTTTTTTTCAAAAATAAGGTCATGATTTCCAGAATCTATGCTGTATTTAAAAATTACCTTAGTGACTTTGATATAATATTGTCAGAATGATTTCTAATAATTATTTTACTGTTATAGGTATTCACATTTTGATGTATAAATAAATATATTAATAAATATAAATATATATTAAATGTGTATATATATTTAAATGAAGTTAATATAGGAATTTCATTCTTGAATTTTAGTTTGGATGCTATTCAAGAAGCAATAGAAATATAAAAGTAGCAACTGTCAAAAAATTAAATAAATTGGCTGTGATTATACAAAGAAAAATCTAACAGAATTTAGCATCATATTTAGAATACAATGCCAAAGATACTATGTGAGTATTGTGATTCAACTTAACATTTTTATGATTATATTCAAAGGTCGTTTTGAGAAACAAAATCTGAAGTCTAAATTGAGTGATTATAGAAGGAGGGTGTGGTTATACACTGTCTAAAACAAATGTAACAACTATTAGCCTCATTCATGGGTAGAATTTCAGATAGGTTTTAGATTTCTCCTTTATTTATTTATTTTTAATAATTTTTATTTTATTTTTTAAATTTAATTTTAATTGTTGTTCAAGTACAATTTTCTGTCTTTTACTCCCATCCTAGCCCACTTACCCTGCCCTCCCCATGTCCCTCCCATTTCTGGCCCCCTAGTTTTTGTCCATGTGTCCTTTATACTTGTTCCTGTAAACCCTTCCCCTTTTCCCTTGAAATTCACCTGAAATTCCCTCCCTTCTCCCCTCTGGTCATCCAAAAAAATTATAATGCTTATTTTTTTTAGCAGATGCACCCACCTAAAATTTCATACATGCATGCATCTGATTTTTTACTACTTTACTCTATGCGAATTGAGAAAGTAAATCTAAAACTCTAGGGTATAAGCATTCCCACCCAAAAAGAAAAACAATCAGAAAAGTATCAAATGCCATTGAGTTGGCACCTCTTTTGTCCAGTCACTTATTGATCAAATGATGCAGGCAGTATATTTTCAAGTCTTCATGTGAGCATCCGTCGCCATAGTTAACCTATGTTGTCAAAGTGTATTTTACAATATTAATTTTTATTTTCCCAGAACCCCTTGGGACTCGTCGAAATTGAACACATTTTGCCACCATATTTTTCCTCAGATTAAGTTTCATGTTTATGTTCTCTTTGGAAACCACAAACCGAACTTCATGGGAATAATGCCAAACCATTGGGCGCAAACAGGGAGTAGAAGAAAAACACCCCATGTTCAGTAGAATACTATTTTAGGACAGAGGCTTTACGAAAACTCTGAGTCCTGTTGAAATTGCAGGAGGGATTAAAATGGCAGTAAGTGCATGTAATTAACCACGCTGGAATTCGTTCAGGATATCGGGGCCAAGTGCTCTTTTAATTATTCAGTTAATGGGTCTGTTCACGCCAGCATCACCACCCTACCCTGAGGCTGGCCGCCTGTTTTCGGAAATGTGCGCCTGTTTGTGCATCTAAAGCCACACAGAAGTTAATTGCTTATCCAATGCCTCTATTTCTGTTCCAAGGTTCCAGTTTGACTCATGAGGTCAGGTACATGAGCGGATCATTCTGGAGGTTTGGGGGGTTAGTCTAACAATAGACAACCCAGTTCTGTTTCATCGAAACGGTTGATAAATATAGATCCCACCCAGATTGTGGAATCCTCATCTTTAAGGGTATTCTGGCTTTAAAACTTAAAAAAAAAAAAAAGCTGCATGTTACTGAAATCAGTCCCGAAGAAATGATGCACATTATTATTTTTCTTTAATGATCTACCCAATGACGACTTCATAACTCTTAGTCTTTATAACTTGTCTCCTTCAGAAGTTGAGTTCAGTTATTTTATTAGTTAGCAAGTCATTGAGATGTTTCCAAGCATGCTTGGATCCAATTTCTAGTCAATTTTCTGAGTTTTTCACATTTTATTTCTATGCCCTGATATCCTTTAACTAAGTAAAATTCTTCCACTCAGATATTTTCTCCTGAAAAAGATTTACATGAATTATGAAATAATTCCACCCTCCTATAAGTCACTAATGCCCCCAAACACTGTAGAGACTCATATAAATTTTCCTCAAGCCCTGCAGTACAAACAAATGTGTGTGAGTAGGACTCCTCCAGGGGATTATGGGAAGCATAAGGCAGTTTGTTTCAATTTCTTCTTATTATCGTGCCGGCTCTGAAGTGATTGATGTGAAGACAAGTGTCCAATTCTTCACGGGCATTTCCACTCCCCTCCAGCGTCGCCTCCTCTGTCTCTTCTGCAATCCATCTCTAACTTCCACGACAGACTCTGGGAGACATTTCTACACTTATTAAAATAAGCTTTCCTTCCTTAATACGGATCGCAAACCCCCGGTTATACAACTGCGACTAGAAGTCTCACTGCTAACACAACTAGGAAAGCTGAGATCCGACAGGATGAATCCATTGCTCTGTGTTGCTCTAAAACACTTAAAGAGAGGTCCACTTCATACATTTTTCCTTTAATTGGCTTTAAGTGTGATAAAACCTATAAATATATACATCACAGGAAATAATTAAAATACCCTTTTCATTTCTGGGTTCAATACGTTAAGTGCATTCAGGTGCAAAGTGTTTCAAATTGTCGTAACAAAGAAGATGAGACTCTAGAAACAAAATTATATTAACCAAGTTGTTTACTAAACCAGTTTTTCTCTGTGATTAAAAAAAAAAAAAAAAAAAAAAACCTCAGGGTTTTTAAACCACTTCACCTCTCTTTATGAGCAGAATGATTTGAAGGAGACTAGAATTTTATAAGCTGAGGAAAATGTTATACAGATAATGTCACATATGTTCATAAGTGGAAGAACCAGAATTTAATGGTAGCTTTGTTGGATGAATAATCGCTGATATTTTGAAGATATCATGATTCTGTAGAAGAAAATACCAGCTAATTTTGATTTGCTCTAGAAAGCTAAACCACCAGTTAGCCTACAAATAAACACAGAACTTGGATGTATATGGAGAACTATGAAATGAAGAGCTATTATGACGATAAAATAAGAGATAAAGATCAAGAATCCTGGCTTAGGAAGAAATCTTTAAAATTCACTAAGTCAGCTGAGATCAATAATTCCCAAACAAAATTCATAAAGCACTTTTCCAGAGTGCATTAACGGATAGGTAGTGAGTATGTAGCAAGGAATGAAACGGTAGAACAAGAAAACATTTGATTGGCTACAGTTATCAAAAGAAGTCTATTTCACAAGGTGCCAAACTAAATTGTTTTGAAAAGTAGTGGTTGTGCAGGTGTTCTGGATCCATCAGGGAGCCCTGACCGCGGGCTCGTGCTGGTTCTCTCCGAAGACCCGTGCTGTCAGCATGGGTTTTTCTCTTGGCAAAATGTGTTTCAAATGTGAGAAAACCAATACCATGATATTATCCAATAGAAAATTTGTTGGTGTACAAAACCATCAGAATGGGCTGGCAAAGGAAAACTAGTAAACGGTAGATTTTGCTTTAGAAATTTTCACCAGTGTCAAGATTCAACACATTTGTTTTCCAAATCTTTGAGGAAAAATTCATTTTCTGGGAAGATGCCTCATGCTTAAGTTATGGTTTTATACATCGTTGGTACTATGGTAGGAGTCCAAAGTTACACATGCCCCCGTGTTGGAAGAGAAGCTATGGAATTTGCTAAGGAGGCATGGGTTGTACTGGTCTTTATAGCTGACTATAGGGCTATATTTTCAGTTCTTCTTATCCTTTTGACTCTTTAATAGAAGTAAATAGACACATGGCAGAGAACCAGCCTTCTCTGATGGCAAATCTTTGAAGAGCCAAGGTATTAATGTCAGAAAGTGGGCTATTATTAATTATAATTAGTTGCTCATGAGTATATAATTGTTTTGCCCATATTTGGGACAAAAAGTTAGAAGACTTGGAACAATAGTAGATAAAATGTCTAAATTCCTCAAATTTCTTTACCCAGGGCCCCACAATTAGCATCTCAAAATTCTTGCACAAAAAGAATGGTTTTAATTTCAATGTTAATGAAACATCCTTTCCCACTCATTGTACAAATCACCTAGCCAGGACATCCCTGATTGTTCAGCTTATTCCAAAGTGAGCCTGTTGCTGCACCATTAAGGGAACCATAGTTTGCCCGTGGTGTTACTTAAATTCAGTAATAAGTGAACGGCGGAGTATGGGGTTCAGTTTTCACATCTGTACTTAAAAATGATTTTTCTACTCAGAATATTTCTGTACAAATGTTGCTATTCACATTAGTTATTTTTTGAGAACAGGGATGATTCCTTATTCATTGTCGTATTTCTGGTCTCCAGAATGTAGTAAAGCTTGTTAAAAGCATTTTTTAAAAATTTCATCTACAAAATATACCATTGCCTTTAAAATTTAAAAGTCAGAATTTCCTTATTTGTTAAATTGTTGGTTTCAGTCCAGCAGTAGTTGCAGGAAACTTTACTTGAACCTATGAAACTTACTACAAATTTGCCAATTTCTATTTTCTAATGTTAAAATACGGATTTTTATGCATGTTTTAAAAGTATTCAGGTTTAGAATATAAAAAAATGAAGATTTACAAAAGCTAATTTTAGAATTTTCTTATTTGGATATATGTAATATACTAATATGGGCCTATTAAAAATTAGATGCATAAGCACTAGAAGAGATGCAAGACCATAGAATGTCAGTATTTATAAGGACATAAAACTGAAAAATTTAAAAACTCCTTTAACACATTTTCCAACTTTAAATTTCTCTCCTCAACATAATAACATAACATCCCCACAAAAAGTCCAAACCCGCAAACTTGAACGGTTTTTAAGGTGGGGATAATGAAGAGGTTGCGGAGGGGAGTGGGTTAAGACCTGTGGCGTTGGGAAATTTACCTACGTGAAAACAAGTCAGTCTGAGGCAGTGTCACGGAGATCAGCGGAGAAAAGAGACCACTGGGCCGGAGACCAAGGACGCTTTCACTCGCTGCAAAGCGGTAAGCAGGGCTGCACACTCACTTTGGTCCCTTTTGCCTAGCAAGTCCCATGGGGCAGTGCAGAGGCAGACCCAGTGGGACGCTGCATGCCCAGTGGGGTTTGTTAATCTTTTCGCCAGCAAACTTGCTCCCCTTTGCTCTGGAGGAAGACCATCTTTACTGAGAAACGTGCACTCCGCCCAGGTGGCAGGCACTCATGTTTTGATTTTCTTTCTTGCGCAAACCTCCATGCAAGGGGGACCTGTAAGAGAAGACACGCAGAGATGCGAGCGTCCCCGGAGGGTGGGCTGCCAACAGTGTGCTGGACACGGGTGTCTCAGGTTCCACGGTTTCCGCACCAACACCTCCTCCCGCTTGTCAAGTCAGATGAGAAAGCTGGACCTTTAGCCTGACTTGTGCATCTTTTTCTCCTCACTCATCTCTTCATCAGTCCTGTTTACTGTATGCACCTCAAATATTTCTCAATGTTGTTCACTTTTCTCTATTTCTGTTGTTAGTTCCCTCACTTAGCTCTCCATGATTAGTAACTTAGTTTGTAGCAATGGGTTTGCCAGGCCCCAGTCCTGTTCGGCACTGATGCCTTCTTTGTAAATGCAGCCAGGATGATCTAAGGTGCAAGCCTGATGAGGTCACTCTCTTTCAGAAAAGACTTTCTAAGTTGCCCCTGCCTTCAGGAAACAGTCCCTTTAAATGTCTTGCAATGCACTGAGTCCATTTTTCTCCCACAGATCTTCTCCTGTCATCCCCTACTCACGCTCTGTGTTGCAGTTCTGCTGAGAACGTAATGTTTCAGGATCTACTGCCTAGACCCTCATTCCCTTCCTAGGGCTGATCGATGCCTGCTCATTCTTCATGGCTCAACTTAGATGTTATTTCCCCCCAAAAGCCCAGTAACTTGTTTTTATAAGTTTTATGATGATGGTAAGTACTCGGGCCCGCACATACATGTGGCATATGGTACCCACTTGTGAGTGCATATTGAATGTAGGAATAAATGAAAGAGTGAATGAGCAAATGAGTGTGTAACGGGAGGCTTTGGTGAGAAATGTGCCAAAGAGTAACCCACTTCAGAATCACGGGAACCGATTAGTATCAATCCTATGGCTGGATGCGACTTTCAGTTTCTTCTTTTTCTTTTCCCGTGATCTCATGCACATGACATTGTTCTGACCTTATTGGTATACACAATGATGCCACCTTACAAAGAGGATTTAAATGTCAGCCAAGTCTGACTTCCCAGAATTTTATTCACTGAAAAGAAGCGGCAGGGACATACGACAGGTGGGTCTGTGCGGAGGATTAGAGCCCGCTGGGGACTGGAGCGGAGCTACCAATCTCGTCAGCTGTCTTCTGAGCTGCCGAGCTCTGCCCAGGTTCCCAAGGTGAGAGGCTAATAATTAATTCAATTTACTATCTATTCTGTGGAGAGCTCCAAAGGTTAAGATTATGGAGGACCGGTGAGGGCAATCTTTTATACTGTTTAAATTGCTGTTTAAATTTGAATTAGATCCTAACGGTGACAGTTTGAAATCGACACAGTTTAACTCATTTATCACCTTCCCGAACCTGCCTACCTGAACTAGCTTTAAAGTACGTCTTAAATAAGCAGTCAGTGCTCTTACATGTCCATTTTTATTGTTGGCTTGGAATTTAAAAGTGGACAGCAGTCGCTGGCCTTGTCAACTTTTCTGTTCACTTTCTACCGTTTTAGCTCTTTCTATTATGGGTTCCTCCGCCTGCCATGCTCATAATATTTTTACTGATAACACATTTTGTACTCCTTGGGACACATCGTTTTGGGGGTAAAATTAGATAAAATAATAATAACAATGATGTAGTGTTTATGATTTACCAGGATGTAATAAATATACATATAGATATACTCATTTACTCCCCTTAGCAATCCTGCCAGATAGCTGTTATTATCATTCATATTTTAGGATGAATAAACTGGGCCCTAGCGTGCAGTATTTTCCAAGATTGTGCAACTCGTGAAAGAAAGAACTGACGTTCAAACTCAGTTACAGAAACATTTGCTTAAATTCACCCCATTTGCTTCATTGGAATTCTACAATCCTCACAGTCCTTGCAGTCATTCTGTAGTTCTGAGAAAATGCAGTTTTCTGGCGCTCAGTTGCCGTACTGCCCTGCCCTGCCTCCTGTTCCTGACACCGACCTCTGGGCGGGCTGCAGCTCTGCCATCACTGTTCTCTGGGGGACCGAAGATGAACAGTTCTCGGGTGGGACCTCCTCCCCCAGGCCTGTCGCCGATGAGCGTGGTCCTACGTCTGCCTTGGTGCCAGCAAAGGACCCAGGGGCTGCCTCAGGGACCTTTGCCGCCACGGCCCAAAGATGTGCAGGTGGGGCCATGCGGGCATTGGCACCTGCGTTCCTTCGGTTTTCCCTCGGGTCCTGATGCTGGGGTTTAGCGAGGGGCCAAAAACGCAGGAATTAAGTATATGAGAGAAATATGAAATGCTGCACTTGATGTTGTCCCTCCATTTATTTTACTGAGGATGTGCACCCCAGTTCTCCTCCTTCTGGGGTACGTTTCATTTCTGGAACTTTGCTCACTCGCTCACCTCCACAAGGCTCCGGGCACGGTTCCTTCAGCAATGCACAGGATGTAAACGGTCATCTGTTGCTTATTTTCTTGATCAATGCTACCATCTTTCAAGTACTAGGGAAATGCGCTTTCTGCAAAGAGGGAGAGGCCCCCAGGCTGAATGGAGAATGCTAATGCCTGGGATCAGGTCACCAGGCCAAGCCTGCTTTGGGGGGAGGAGGCCCTTGCTGCCCTGTGAGCGGTGGGAGCCCTCAGTCTTCCCTCCTTTACTGCAATCATTGCTGCTGCTTGTCTGGCAAAAGAAGGGAAAAAGAAACAGAATCACCTTTTTTTCCTCTGAGGGTCAATGAAATGTATTCCAAGTCAGTGGACTTTTTTTATGCTTTAAATGGGTCTATATGCTTACGCCCGCCAGGAGGTAGGGGCGAGATTTGTGTTATGGAGCTACACGTGTAGCGAACCATGGTGGAGAGAACATCTGTGTGACCGCCAATGCCAAGCGGGCAGGAGAACGGGAGGTCTAACTAACAGACTTTCTGGTTACCTTGTTGAGTAATTGAGGCCTTCCACTTGGCGTTAAAGGAAGGGAACGATGTCGCATCATAGCCAAATGAATACTTCTCTGTGTTTGCGAGAAAGCAAAGCAAGCTCTGAGTGCAGAAAGGGGTGACATCCAGAACGGCCGCCAAACAGACAGCAAATATAACCGAATGTGGGACGAGGCAGCGGGCACTAGGACTGCTGCTGACTTTGATGTGATCTTCCTTTCATTTTTGTTTCTATGCATGCTTGAAATCCTAAAGCCTATGATGAACAGGAACAACAAGAGAAAGAGTAGGCTTTGTAACATCGTAGGTGCTCTTTTGTTTCATGAAAGAGACTATATTACAGAGTTTAAAATGTGGAAAATGTTGACTTTTACTTTTTATAATTTATATATTAATTACATACATTTAGATTTTAGTATTATTAATGTGATAATAAAGTTATACTTCTTCCTCATTTCTGTATGGTATGCTTTGGAAGGCAGTCACTTTGCACAGCTCACTTGTAAGGGATGGGGATTCTATCTCCTTGAGGTCAAAGGATCTAAATGCACAGGCTATTGAGAATTCTTACACACAGGAGTTTTGTTTATTCTCCTATCTATGTCTTAACTCAAACATGTATTTACTCTTGATTGACTTGCTTGTCCAACTGATTCCAGATCTGGCCATCGGGAGCTCCTTCAGTTGGCTCCTAGTCCATCTGAGAGGCCTGTCCCCTCTTTCTTTCTTTTTAGCACTTTCTCACTTGCTGGCAGGACAAGATGTCCCCAGTTCTCTTGTATGTTCCTTGACCCAGTTCTAGAATTGGTCACGTCTCTAGGTGTCCTGGTTCTTTTAACTGGTGTTAAAAAGTAAAATCTGTACGTCAGGTCTGCTCATTGCTAGCGGGTTGTGATTGCTTCTAGGCCTGCTCAGCGGATAGAGCAAAGACAAATCTTTATATACTAACCCATGCCCTGTGTCCTCTTTCCTTTTATTTTCAATTTATGACCAATTCCTAGACTTTGTATAGTAAAATGTAATATATATATATACTCTTCTCAGTGACTGTCCCTGAGTGATAATTTCTCCCAAATGAGAAGATGTTTTAATAATAATAATAATAATAATAATAATAATACTTGAAAATAACTGGTGAGTAAATAGATTAGGGAGTATCTCAATCCAATTAGGGATTGGACAGATTCAACATCAGATTTCATTCTTCATAAGGGCTTGGTTTAATTTTGATTTTCCCTTACAAATAGAGTCCCTCTGAGAACCTGGGGTGGATGTTGCCCTCTGTCTTGGTGGGATCTAAACTTCTTCACAACATGAGACTGCCAAGGTACACTCAGCTTCTCAGCCACTTCATTGCTGCCTTATGCTCACATATACTTCTTGGAAATCAGCAAGTGTCTTAGCTGGAGACCGGGTCCAGGTCCCATTCACTTCCTTTGGGTTCCTATTACTCCATGATCTTTTCCCCTCACGTCTTGGCAGCTTTTGTGGCCCTAAAATCCAATTGTTATTTTTCAAGCCCTGTGAGAGACTTCTAAAATCTCCGCTAGACTACTTTCTGTTGGGAAGTCTTCTCACAGATATACACACACATACATATTTTAATTTTTTTTCAGCTGCTCTTGGTGGGAGGTTTGGTCTATTGCAGGTCAAAGACAAAAAGGCAGTTTGAGGATCTTTTTTTGTTAAAGATTTGGTACTTGATCTTGGGAAATTAAGGAATCCTTTTAATTGTTACCTTTTTAATAACTGGACCTGGAATTTTGAATTCTTTATTCCTTTGACAAAGTAAAAGTCATCTGAAAGAAAAATGTATTTAATCTCAGACCTCATGATTAATAGATGAACATTAATTTTAGTCCTATATTATGAATATAGTCTTATTAATTGAATTCTTTCTTTTCTAGATAATCACAATGAGATCTTAATGATTAAGCTGAATTTTTTTAAAAAAGCTTTTTCTGCTAAGAACTAAGAATAATTTATAAGAACTCCCTTTTTTCTACTAAGAAATTGAACATGTTATGTATTTTTAGTAATGTTTAATCCAATGTTGAAACTCTATTCGAAAGAGTGCCATGACCTCAGGTTCCCCGAGGAATAAACCAATATTTTTATGAATAAAAGATCTGATATATCACATTATTATCTCTGGGTAGTTGAATCAAGTAAAGATTAGCCTCACCTGGCATGATCGATTCCAAGAAATACACACTCTGTGCTTTTTTAGCTAAAAAGGTTAAATGAAATGTCAGCCCGTTATTATGGAATTTCAGTACTTGGTTGATTTTTAATGCTCCAGTGCAGTAAATAGCACTTGGACTGAACTTTTAGAATGGCAGCGTTTTGTAGAACATAAATTAAATTTTTGTAATGGCTCTGAAAGTTCAGTGATGACATCACTCTCAGGTTCATGAACATGAGTGATTGTGGCAGTAAGATAGTTTTTAAAATTTTTTTCTGTTACTTTTAAAAGAGAACTCATATTTTGAATATTACATATATATTATTATAGGTTACTCTGGCTTTGAGAATTCATATATACATATGGGGGACAAAAGTAGGTTTACAGTTGTGAGTACATGAAACAGTTTATTCTTGTATTATTATTTATTAATTATCATATTATTTTCCATATGAACATCAGTAAACCTGTTTTGCCCCCCACCCTGTATTTATATATAATTCTTTTGAATTTTTTATATCAACATATACATATTTGGAACTCTTACATTACTTATGTTACAAGTAAACATTAAGAAAGATATTTTAAGTATACATATATATGTGGAGCAAATTGAATAATAAGGGAAAAGAGTAAAATGTAATGGACTCTCAACTTAGTTTCCAGTTCTCATTTCCTTCTGCAGAATCGATGAATGGCTTTAGGAAACTCATTGTAATTTTACAGAAATAACTTGGCTTATATCACTTTTGGTGAAAACTTATAGTTCCTATGCTCTCTCCAATTTATAATTACTTATTGTTTCTTGAAGCTTCATCATATGTACATGTAAAATCACTCTCACTTACCTAACCTTACACATGTGAATATAGAAGCAAAGTTCCAAGGAAACTCCTGTGAAATCACTCTAGTGTGCTCTCCCTCTGGACCCCAGGAGACTCACCCAATTTGTCTGTGGGATGACGTAAATGTAGGTTTTTCTATCTCTTCGTCATTTTTCTTGACCTATTTACAGCAAATTAAAAAGTAAAAACAACAAAACCTTGCTTTGTCACACAATTATTTTATTTAATTCACTGAAAATATAATAATTGATTTTCTCCACTTAAAAAAATCAATATTATGTAAGGACAATCAGTATTATGATCAGCAAGGCATAACTATTATTTGCAAGCATTCAAATGCTTGGATATTTATTGAACTAGTAAACAATAGTTTATCATCTGTAAAGTCATAAAAAAAGGTGAGACCAAGTTTAAAAAAACTAGATCTGCTCTAATGAGTTGGTATATTTTTTATCAGTTTTTTGATAAATTGTTTATTCCATTGAACTGTTTATTTACTTGAAATCTTTTTTAAAATTTTATTTTAATTGTTGTTCTTGTACAGTGTTCTTTTACTCCCAACCCAGTCCACTGCCCCAGCCCTCCCCACCTCCCTCCCATTTCCACCCCCCCCCAGTTTTTGTTCATGTGTCCTTTATACTTGTTCCTGTAAACCCTTCCCCTTTCCCCCTGAAATTCCCTCCTCTCTCCCCTCTGGTGACTATCAGCCTGTTCTCAATTTCAGTGTCTTTGGTTATATTTACTTGAAATCTTAATATGATCTGAAATCTAAAATTCTGGAATGTAGGCATGTCTTTAGCTTTTCCTTCTTCCCGACCCCCCGGTTATATCCACGGCTCCTCAGAGTGCACTTCAGATAGAAGTAATACCAGCCATAGTTTATCCTAGAATCAATATTTAAAAAGCATTCCATCATAACAGTGGAAACTAGACATGAGCATTCTCTACTCTGAGCTCCTTAAAAAGGAGCTATCTTAATAAGTAGTTCATGCTCATCACCTAGAGGAGTGACTGGCTTACATACTTTGTTGTGTAGATAATAAATACTAGTTGTACGTGCCCAGATTTTACAAGATGAAGAGGCCCTAGAGGCCAGCTAGTGAGAGTTAAGAGTCCCTGTAGAAAAGGTAGGTACAACCCAAGATGGTACTACTTGGTGATAGAAGTTGGTTCATAGAGTCATTCCAGATATTCTGGCTTTTGTCTAGAAGTCTTTTCTGATTATGGGGTCATGTTTTCAATGTCCTGAACCACCTTATCATACGTTTGTCCGGGCTATGTGACTTTCTGGAAGCTGAGAGATCTTGTAATGTATTCGCACAACATCATGCAGCGACCACAATCTCATGCACAGTGGAAGATTTATTGGTTTGATATGTTTGGTAGAGACGTAAAGTTTTTTTCCCCCTTCAGGTTCTTTTTAATTTTTTGCCATTTGTTGTGTTCTTGTGAGTCCTTTTAGAATGTAATGTGGAGTTGAGGTTTCTTTCTTTGCTTTGCTCTGTCCTCCTATCAGGGACAGATTTTTTCCTGGCATATGTTTAGCACTGGATGTGTATGTTCTGTACGGTGTCTAATAGGTATGGTTCTGCAATTGGAAAATTATCCTCTGTTACCCAGGTGGTATTGTCAGTATTGATTTGTGTAGTTGATGGTTGCTTTGGAGAAGGCAAGTCATTCAATTGTATCAAAAGGCTTTCAGTAAAAAGCAATTGGTTAAGCCTGTACTAAACAACATCTTCAAAAGATTTCCTGAGTAATAACCTTAAATTTAATTCTGAGGTTTCCTCTGCATTACTATATTGTGCCTTCTCCTTTAGTTAAGGCATTTTTAAAGAAAACAAAAAGAGGCTTTGCCATGGTTGCTTGCTAAGCGTTAATTTCACTGTGCTATACTTTTTGTACGAATGTGAATTTTCTCAGCTGGCATGTGAGTTTGGTGGATATAATAGTAGTCAGCTTTCCTAGAGAAACAGCACAGCAGTCTGTCCTTGGGTTCCTATTTTGGGGACAGTTTAGAATAGTCACTTGCTACAATTTTCTTATAGAAAAAGAAAAACCCTTATGTATTCTGGAAGCCTGCTTCAGTTTTTGAATTTAGAATTACTCACATCGAATAGTTTGCAGCTATTGTTTCAGCCATGATTTCCATGAATTTTAAGTTAACCAAAATCTATGAATTTTTATAAAAGTCAAATTTGGGTGGTTATTAACACATAGCAAAATTTCTATTGACTTTTTTTGGTTATCACCTTGACATGCTGTGAGAGATTGCTCCCTTCCCTTCCTGTTCACAATGACCCTTAATTTGTCTTGGTTTGACTTTTCTTCCATTATACGTACCACATTTTAATCCAATTGTATCTACTTTTTATGATTATTGCTTGTTGTCATATTTTCCACTGAAATCTAACCTCTATGAAAAATATGAATTCCTGTAAATTTAATTGTCACATATCCCAAATACCTAGAATAGCATTGCACATCCAAGGTACTTGCTTAGTTGAAAAATGAATTTCTTCATTTCTATAAGTGTGTACAATGATGGTATTCCTCCAAGGAAAGCATTTACTAAGCAACAAGTATGTGAGTATCTGTACACTATTTATGGGGAAGAAATGACACTTAAAGAATGTCCTTACTCTAGAAGAGTATACCAAGATTAAAACTAAGTAAAAAAAAAAAAAACCACTAAAAATTAGAATATGGTTCAAAAAAGAAAGCTCCAAAGCCAGGCAAGTTTCCACTCTCCTGGGGTAGAAGCATCAGGAAGAGTTTGATGGTGGACATCCAAGTGCAGCCTGCAGGGATTGCAGCCTTGTCAGGCTTTTTCATGGAGCTCCTTCTTCCCCGCCAGCTTCAGGGGGAGGTTGAGTTGTCCTCAGAGTCCTGGTGTCCTTTTCTTGAGGGTAGTGAGCTCTTCTCAGTAGACTTTGTGTGGCCTGTATACAACAGTGGTTGTGGTTTCAAATCTTTTTCTGTTCCCTTTCTCGTTTATCAGAGTGGGCAGGACATTTTACCTGTAGGTCATCAGGTTGTGATGCCTACTAATACGAATCTCCCCTATCAGTATTCTAACTCTCAGATATTTTAAAAAGTTTTGTAAGATTTGTTTAAAAGGGTTATATGCATATCTAATTTAAATCTATACTATATTTATTGATGTATGTTTTTATATAATGTATATGAGCATATATACAATGAGGTCTGTCCAGAACGTATCCAGACATCTACTATGTATGAAAAATAAAGACATTTATTGAAGAAGATACAGGAAACATTGTACATAGGACAATGACACCTCAGTCCCTTTCAAAGTAGGCATCTGGGGACCCCACGCAGTTCTCTCAACTGCCCTCAGCTGCCCCATCGTCCCTTCCTGAATCTCATCAGTGGTCTGAAATCTCTTCCTTCTAGTTTTGGGAAGGTGATATTAGTTTGGAGAAGAGCCAGAAGTCTCAGGACACCGAATCTGGGGTGTAGGGAGCTGAGTCCCCTAGGTGATTTGATGTTTCTCTAAAAAACTCTGCACGAGACATGATACGTAAGCAAACATGTTGTCATGACAAAGCTGCCAATCACCAGTTGCCCAGAACTGCAGCCTTCTGAATCATACAAATACTTTCTGTGGAGGGATGTTCAATCTTTATGCAAAATCTGATGCAGATGCCTTGTTCTGCTCCTCAATCATTGTGAATGTGATGGCCACACAGTGCACACACTCATTCAACACTCTCTACCCCCACCACTGACTAGTACAGTGAAGTTGTCATTGTTCACGTGTGCACATTCCAGTCCACTCTCCTTGGCTGCTGGGTTACACTGATGTCACACAAACCATTTTTGTTATATTAACAATCTGGACTTTTTCCAGAAAGACCTTGTGTACAGTTTCATGTATACATTTCATGTACATATCATGAACTATTTTTCTCATCCAATATAGTAGGTAAGAAAAAACTAAACCCTAATCCCCAATACCTATGATTCAATTTCTGGTAATAAAATTATGTATTTAAATAGGGATGTATACTTTTCAAGTCAATAGAATGTCAATTACTATATATCACTAGGAAACAGATTATATATTTTAATCTTTCTTTTTATATAAACAACTGATCAGAAATGGAGCCAGTATACTGAGTTATCAACAATGAATAAAACATTGAAGATGATGTGTGTAAAATATATTTAGACATCTAGTAAAATATTAAGCTTCTCAATGTGCCAAATGGCTGATAAAACCTGCTCAATGTTAAGAAAAGAAACACAGGGTCTACCAAGGTTAGGCAATAGGTAGTGCATCATTTGCTATGAAATTTTTTCTTAGCATTTATGGGTTAAAGCCACAATGACTTGGAGACATTTCATAATGTGCTGTGTGTGCGCTTCCCCTGGGGCCACATCTACATTCGGATCATGCCATTCCAAGGACAAGAGGGGCCTCTGCAGTGGGCAGCGAGGCAGAGAGAGCAGGTGAGGACAGGGTGACAGAGTCAGGGTGGTGGTCTGCATGCTCCCTGTCCTCCCACTGCTGTGTAAAGCCGATAGCTCTTCGCCTCGTCGGTGCTGCAAGTCTGCAAGTCAGCAGACTCATCTGTAAAGTGCTTCTTTTCCTCAACATAAGCTAAAACATCTACAACATTAACTTGTGAGGATATGCTGTTTCCTGTTGTAAAATTTACTTCTGCAACAT
Source organism: Anoura caudifer (assembly GCA_004027475.1). Lineage (NCBI taxonomy): Eukaryota > Metazoa > Chordata > Mammalia > Chiroptera > Phyllostomidae > Anoura > Anoura caudifer. Next base: position 16,404 of record PVKU01000749.1, on the reverse strand, counting down.
TAGAAAGGTATAGAATCTTTGTGTTTATTTACACTTTGTGTATATGATTTTTTTTTTTTTTTTGCCTGAAAACTAAACAAAGGATTTTGTTGTTTGACTTTCAGGCTCTATTTATTTGCTTTGAGGCTTTGCCTTTGAAGATTTAATATCAACTTTTTCCCCTGCATTTTATCTTATAACTTGGAATTCTATTATGTAGTCATATTTTTTCAATCCTTATGGTTGATATCAGGCCCCAGTGAACCAGGGCTTCTTTGCCATTCTGTTCTGCCATCCCTCTTTGCTTTGTCTTTGAGGAGTCTACTGGTCCTTGCCTGTCAGGTTCAAGGACACAGATTAGGGTTCAGAACCTATGAGATGATGGTTAATATTTGACTTTCCTATTTCCGAAGGATTGGAGGCATGAACAAGACTGGGGACTGTTGCTACTCCATGAAAAGACCATCGTGTGTCTCTGTGTCACAGGTCCCTTTCCTCTGCTCCTTCTGTCCTGTGTGGCCAGGAGCATCAGGTACATGGCTGGACTGCACTTCTGGTCGGAGCTGGCCCGTGCCAGAAAGCCAGGGCAGGGGCTCTGGACACCGGGAGCTCTCTCCGCTTTCCTGGCTCTCTTGTGCTTTTGCCTGACTTTTCTCTATAGATTTGTATTGTCTTTTCTTCCTACGAGAGCCATGTGTCTTTAAGTTTGTGAGCCTAGAGAAATAGCTAACATCAATCAAATCATTCAGCCTACTTTGTTCTAGGCCCTGGCTTGTTTCTAACATAGATAAAAAAAGAGTTCTCCGTGGGGTCCCATCAACCTCACCACATGGCTATAAAGTATTTCTTGGCCTGGCACGGTTCTTCTTTGGACTAGCTCTCTGAATCCCAGATAGAAGGCTTTTTAAAGAACAGAATTGCAGGCTCCTGAATTCTGTCTCTTTCCCTCTCTGTCTCTCTTCCTCTGTCCCATTTATAAGTATATACAACATATTTATACAAATATATATTTTATAAATGGATGGTATATTTTAACAAATACTGTATATTGTTATAAATATACATTATATATTTATGACTATATATGTATATAATATGCCATATTTTGAATGTGATAATAGTTTTCTTTTAAGTATGTTTCCATTTCTACTGAAGGAGGGATAATTTTTGCACTGCCCTTCTGGGTTTAGTTGTGATAGAACAAGTAGAGAAGTGTAACCTCGGGAAGCTCAATGTTTGGAGAGCATGTTTTTAAGATTTACTTTCAGAAGGGAGAAGAACGCTTTGGTAGGAATTACAGATCCGATATGGTTGCATTCATTCTGGTTCATATATGAGTGTGGTAGACAACTTGTACACTATCTTCTCTAATCTCCACCTTTCGTGTTCATGGCCCTTCCCTTGAGAAACTGCTTCTAACCAACAGAACAAAGCAATATTGGGTTGTTATTTCTGTAACTGGATTCCAAAAGATTGTGTGCTTTGTCTCATTAGCTAAATCTCTCTATTGCCCTCTTGGCTTGGGTGCTTCGACATAGTAAGCTGCCGTTCGTAGAACCTCACGTGGCAGAGAACCGAGGGTGACCTCGTTCCAGAGGCGGCAAGGAACTGAGCCTCTCAGTCCATCACCCCACGAGGAACCGTGTCCTGCCATCCCTGCATCACTGTGGACTCTTCATCCAGTTTAGACTTAAGACCATGTCCCAGAAACACTGGACTGTAACCTGCGAAGTAGCCTAACGGATCGAAGGGAGCTGTTCCTGAATTCCCCTTCCACAAAAATTGTGGCTTAGGCTATTAAGCTTCCATGTAATTTGCTGGGTAATAATAGATAATCGATACCTTGGGATATAAACACAGGGTCCAACAGAAGTAACACCTGCCTTGGTGTGGTTGGTTGGGTAATAAGATGGGTGTAATAATTTATAGTTTTAATTTGAACATTTCGCCTAAAATGTCATATGGTGTGCTTGAGTGTGATATGGTCATGTTATAGAATTATATACTAATGATTTTGTAATAAGAGATTTTGTAATAAAAAAGCGATGTTGTTTGTGGCAGACCCTGTATATTTCTTTATTATACCTGCAAGGTATATGAGATAACAGAATGCTCATTATAGTTTACATAAAATCAGTTGTTAGAATTTATAATCAATGCTTAAATGCCATAATTTCAAGCACACACGTTATACGTGTGTTTATATTCTAATGCAATTTGCTTTATTTTAGAATGCATTATATATGACTATCAAACTGTGCGTATTATTTAAGAATAACCTCATCTTATCTGTATATAGTAGAGTTTTTTCAATAGTGCATACTATTTGAGGAAACAGCTATTATAAATTGTATAATTTATAAACAGCCTTAATTTCAAAATCCTTAGCATATGGTTTAAAGAAGAATTAACATGGATTAATGGCTAGCTTCCAAAATAAAGCAAAGATCAATTTATTTCAAAGTGACATATAAGAATCACTTTTTCTCCATAAGAATGTTTCAGTAGTTCTAAGATCATTCATATTCTGAACACGAACAGGAAGGCTGGAAACCATTGCCATGACAGCGGCGGGACCAAACGCGGACTCACCGCTCTGCTGAACGGAAGGAGAGGCGCACGGGGCCCTGGGGTTTAGAATGCGCAGCTTGCGTTGGGCTCCTTGACGACCAAGTGACCATGACAGGTCCAAATGCAGTCCTGACTTGGAGCATCACTTAAAAATGTGGCAAAGGCCTTTCCAGCGTTGTAAATTACTCTGTGAGGCCAGCGACAAGGGCTCTCGCTGCCGGTCATTTTTGCACGATTGCAGTTGGGACGAACGATAGCTGATGAGGAAAAGCCTTGTATTTATGGCTGGAGCACGATCCCGGCTGCGTCTACGGCTCCAAAACACACCTGCGCCCAACGGACTTCGGACTTAAGCCCTACTTTCTTATGTCTTTAAATGGCAGCGATGGTGATTTCTGGAGATAGTAATATCCAAGTTTGTAACATTTACGTAGCATTTCTATGAAAAGACATACTGGTATATGCTTGTCCTGATTATCAGTTACATCAGTTACGGATGATGACAAATGATTCACTTTCTGTTTTTTACAAAATTAGCTTCCTCTTCAAAATGTCTTAGAATATAGCATCAGTACTATATTTCAGTAGCTTTGTATTTTTGGGAAAAGGAATATAGCATCTATTTGATTTTGTGTGACAAATAACAATCCCCTATGATTGCATTTTTAATATATTTTATGTTACCTTTAAAATATAGTACACGTCTGGACTTCCTCCTGCTCTCGGTGTGACAGACTGTTTGGTGATACGCGTGTTAAAAATATGAGGCGTCCCCTGGGATTACACTTCCTGTCACGGTCTGACCTTCCCACTCATGTTCCCAGAGCCTGATCTTTAAACGTGGAAAAATGTAGGGATAGTGACAATCCCGTAGCTTCACTTTCTTTGTATCCACAACATTTAAACTTAAAAATCACTTTAAAGTTCATGAAGTTCAAACCCTGCATTTTCTACCTGAGAAAACAAGGACTCAGAAAAGTTAAGTGACTTCTCTGGGGTCAATAAATTGGAAACTTCAATAATGTCATAAAAAAGTCAAGACCCACTAATAGACCAAAATGTCTCGTTGAAAGACAGATCTAACCTCATAAATAATTACTCTTCTACCATCTCAGAATATTTAGTATCCAGGCCAAAAAGTAGAAACCACTCTAGATATTTTAAGCAGAGAGGGTTTAATGCAGGGTATTGATTATCGAGGTGTGAGAGGTGCTGGGAAAACTGCTGATGAAGGAAGCGATTGCCAAACAGAAAATAACTCTTTCCCTCTGGGCTTCCAAACTCCCATCAGTTTCCCCTTGAGGGGGAAATCTTGAAGGATGACAAGAGACTCCTAGAAATATAGTTTGCAGGCTTCAGTGCAAGAGGTACGAAATAAGTTATAAAAGTTGATTGCAAAGCTGACAGCCAATGCACAGGGTGACATAGTTAGAAAGATTTCTGATTCCTGTGATAGTGCGCATGCTCTGTGTTCTCTGTCCTGTGATATTTCCAAAGAAATAGCACTTTCATGACTTTGCTCGGTGGTCAAGTTAGGGATGAGAAAAGTAGATTGGGTTGATCTATTTTCAGTTCATATCCAAAGAGAGGAATTATATGTCCAGCTCAATGAAGGACTCACACATGTCCTTCCACTTACCGAGGCCACACCCTTTACACACCAAGGACACATGCTCAGTAGAAGACAGTTCTCTGTGCCCCCAGAATTTGGCTGCACCCCCCAGAGTACTTCTGTGCACTAACTTTGACGCAGGTCCCAGATCTATAGATTGCTACTAAATAGAATCAACTCAACAAGGGACCAAATTAGCAATAGTGTTTTTAGCGAACATAACCTAAGGGATTAAGTAGAGGTTCCCTTCAACATTTAAATTAGACATTTCATTTAAGCCTTTCTTTTTAAGTAATAGCCTTCTTAAATAATTCCAGAGCCTGTAATATTTCTTTCCTGCATTGTCAGAGTCATTTAGTTCTTAAAAACTTCAAGTCTGCGAAGAACACTCACCAGCCGACATACAGGCCCTCGAGGCCCAGTTCCTCTCTAACGCACAAGCTGCAGTCCATGTTCCCCCGAAAGAAGACTTGGAGAAGTAGATTTTCGGGAGGAAGTTTACTGGAGAGCACTTTTGGGATCAACATGTGCAGGAGAGCGAAAGAAACAAGAGTAGAGAGAGCTGGAAGGTGGACTTGGATGTAGTCACAGCAAAGCCTGGGTCTCTTTCAGAAAGAGCACGGGACCTAGCGCCCCCTTCCTAAACTGGTAGAAAGGAGCTGAGCCTTCCTGTCTCACACAGACCCATCACCGGATGTGGCTGCCCCACGATGGTGGTTGACTTTGGATGAGTGAGTTCTTTTTAGCCAACAGCAATCATCTGTCAGCCCCTAACACTATCAGTATGGGGGGAGGCAGGGATGGGTGCTTCTGTCCTGAAGGTGAGTTCTGGGCAAGCACCTCTCTACTAGAGAGGGAATCAGAGATAGGTACTCCTAGATGCTGATAAGGAAAATAGGGATTTTAACCACAGTGTTCCCATTTTCAGTGAACAAATACTTCTAGCTCTTGCAAAATCTGACACATTCTCTCTGAGACGATGCTGATGAGAAGACTTAAGACAATTGCTTATGCTCCTGCCCAGGCTCTCTACCTCTTCTACATCTTCTCTTGGTCCTTGTTTTCTGAATTGAGGCTTGGCATTATTGAGCTACCCCGCTAGGGGCCTCATTCCTTAGGTCACTTCGCTTATGTAACTACTGAGGGAATGTCTTCCTCTCCCTTTTGGGGCATCCTCCCAGCCCATCCTAGCCAGCTGGGAGCTCGGCTCTGTCTGCAAAGCCTTCAAGGCTTCTCTTGGAACATAAAGAATAAGTAACACTTGTTGGCCAGAGTCAGCCACATAGGAACACACAAGTGCCTGGGTGAGCTGGAGGAATTCATAGTCTTGTTTTTCTTCTGCAGCTCCTCCAAATAAGACATGGAGCTCACCCTTATGTCCCTGACCCCAAAGAGAGAGGCAGCATTGTCACCAGAGTGTGCTGTATCCGAGGTCATTGACCTCTGGAAGGGAGGAAAGGATTTCATCTGCCCTCTCCCCTCATGTAGGCAGCCAGGGTAGCTGAAAACCCAGCTGTCTCCACCTGTGGAGAGACCCAGGCTAGCTCCACCTATGGTTTCTTCCTTGCCGGGTTTCCCATCAACGGTGAAATGGATTGTAAGATCCTCATCTGTGTTGAAAAACCAAACTCACAGAGTATTGGGTACTCCTTGGGTATATTTTCCTCTGAATCTCTCAGATACCTCTGAGGCCTTTTGTGGGCTGAGTAGTGTGTGTAGATTTTGGATTTTATTTGGAGCAAAGTTATTCATACTTTAAGTGAGTTAATGATCTTTGACTTTGAATGGCCCCAAGCTTGCTAGCCTCCTAACCCAAGGTGGGAGGCTCCCTGTCTTGAGTCGATGGGGTCTCAATTGTCAGAAAGGCCACCCCTTCAGCTCTCTAACCTACAATTATACACGAGGTCAAAACGTTTTGCTCTCTGAGAACAGCCAAGGCTGTCTTCTACTTTTGAACTTCCAAAATAGCTCCTGTAATACTAAGAATCTGAGGGCTCACTTCTGCTTGGAGAAAAAGCTAGGTTTCTTCGGACAGACCCATGGCATCAATGCCAACGAGGCTGTGCAGCCGTGCCCTGGGAGAAGTCTCTCAGACCAACCTAACAGGCATGTGCAAGACTTTTCTCCTGGATGCTGACGTCTGGTAGGGAACTTGACATTCAGGGCCCCGTACCATCCTCATTATTGAAAACATTCAAGTACTGTCAGCCACGGTGACAAACACCTTTGTGAATTTGAGAACATAGATAATCCTAATGGTGACCCCTGGAAAGAAATTCTCAAATGTCATTGCTCCCTCACTCTCAGGCCTGTCGCCTCTCATGCCATAGCTTGTTCTCAGCCTGACTTAGTTACTCACTATCTGGCACGTTTCTTTGACATGGCTTTGACACAGTGCATAGTTTGAAACGTTGGTTCCACACTCTGGAGAGCTAACCACAATACTTCTGCTTCAGCAGATGAAGAAGATATAGGCCCTAGAATCAACCAAAGCGTAACCAACCATCTTTTGAAGGAAATACTCAAAATCTTCAGAAAGTTTGAGTCTTTCAGAGCAGAATTTAAGGGTCAGTTTCCAACTTGTGACTTCATAGGAGTCTTTTGGATTCTCCCAAGTCAGCGCACACAACCTCTACAGAACGTCATGTCTTAACACTGCGCCTCTCCTGGCCCCCAAAGCGGCAACACCAATTCGGAGTTGACCTTTAGCTTTCTTACGACACCGAAATCCAATACAAAGGATTATTGTTCAATCCAGAAATCTCATCTGAGCATTTAACAGTCAGACTAATAGGTGTTTTCTGGTCAGGTGTCTCCACGGTAATTAAGCAAAATGCCTCTAAGTGTTGCTTCTTAGTTTGTGGGTTTTAGTTGTTGTGTTAATGTGACCCCACACCAGGCAGTCTCTCTCTGTGCCCTATTCCAATGCTGAAGCACAGCCCCAAGGTTCTTGAATTGCCCAGAAATGCAACTTCTGCATAAGCTAGTTAGTAAGAACTTGGTTTTTACTGAAGTATACCGTAGGGAAAACTTAGGCAATTTGCATTGAGCAGCTCATAGAATTTCATTTCTGTGCATACATATACATACCCATACACATACTCGAAACCAGGCTTCTTTCTGAATATTGTATCAATGGTTGCTAATAGCACAGTCTCTCTCTCCACTTTCCATCAAATTTTAATCCACTAAAATCTCCCCTTTTTCAAGTGTAGAAAAATGTAACTTAATTTCAATTTACAATACTGTTTTCTGCTTACCATTTTATAGAACTCCAGGCTCCCAGCCTCCAAGGAAGCTTATTAAAGTATAAAATTATGAAGTACTTATTGTTTATTCACCTGTTATTAAAGGAAGCTTATAAAATCTTCACCCAACACAAGCAGATTTAATTCCAGGAGGTGGGCTGAGGTGGAGAATCCTGTCGGTCACGAGGAAAAATAAAATTGTCTTTAGAATACTCTTTCCAAAGTAAGCAGCTTCAGGGGCTGCCCACTACATTTTGTAGTGTAGAAAAAGAAAATATCTTTTAGCAATAACATGAAGAGACTTTTCGTAAACAAACTTTTAGAAACCATAGACTATGGATTAAAGACCTTTACCATGTACATGTAATACGGACCCAAGTGAGAGAAGGCTGGGTCACTTATCCTCCGTGACTGAGAGGAGACAGCGTGGGAACACGAAGACACAGAAGCCGTCAGAACAAGTTCCACACCACATTCAGAGAAGCGCGTGTGTAGTTTATCCCATGCCCTCACACCTTCATCACCCGCATTGCGACGTAGGCCTTGTTCTTGTTTCACGAGTGAGGGTTCTCAGCTTTCTCTACACGTGGTTTTACGGAGACACGTGTAGGGATTAGTGTGCACATTGAATGGATCCCACAGGACGACAGTAGTCAGGATTTAGGGTCTAAAACAGAAAGGCCACGTGTTTTCCGGCGCGATTCCTGAAGATGGCTATTCGTACACACGGGTGCCCCGCACATGACACAAACCATGGCGCTGATGTTTTCTGCTCTCACAGCGACACTTGCCCTTCCATCGTTTCCTCGTGCCCAGCCTGCTGATGGAAGTTATTTTAATGCTGTTTTTAAGGGAAACTTTTGTTTATATCAAAGACAGTAAGGACACATGTTTATAGTGTCTCTATGGTTTGGTCCTTTTACTTCCTTAGATATACAGAAAGTTCTTGGGTTTCGGACAGGCATCTTTCCACTTCAGCTGGCCCCATTTCCAGCGAGCCGAATGAAGCCTGGCCCTGAAGTCCCACACTGCTGTCTCTCACCGATGCTCAGCTGCGGGGCCCTTGGGGGGCGCAGGGCCGTGGACTCACGTCACCAAGGGCTTGGGTAAAAATACTTAAAGCAGTCCTTGCCCTCTGATCTCCTCTGCCTCTTTCCATATTCTACATTTCTGCTCAGTTTTGAAAGGAGTCTTTGAAAAAGCAGGTTTTTGACAAATTCTGTCCAAATTCACAGGTGGAAGAGACATGTCTAAGAATATTTTCCGAAGAACTTTCCTCTGACATTTAAAGTCCGCTGGACACTACGCTGTTCCCAAGAGGATCTCTGCCACGGGGCTAACATTTAATTTGGCTATCACGAAATGTAGAATAAATTTGGAGATTAAAACAAAAAAGATCTTTAAGTCTCGGTTTAGCTATACAGAGATTTAATGCTATTTGAGGACTCCAAATAGCAGTCACCCTTTCTCAGGCACATGCAGTAGGGCCCAGAGGAAATCTGTGTCATCCTGGCGTGAAAGCGCTGTTACCAGCCTGAGAGCCCCCGAAGGAGATGCAGAGGGCTGTGACCTCAGATGACAGATGGGTGTGCGGGTGTTTGGTGGGCCAGTGGAGGATACAAATACGAGAGTGTGAACGCGGTAAAAAGAGTCTCCATTTTTCTGGGGATTTCGGAGGGGCTGAAAAGCCTCATGTCTGGCCCCAGTGGACAGGAAACCGAACTGGTATCCTTCTCTACTGGTGTGGCTCCTGGATGCTGGAAGCAGAAGAGACCGAACACGCAGGGGCGGGACAGAAAGGGTGGAGAGGAAAGATGGTGAAGAGCTAAAGACTCCACACGTACTATGCAAGTTTGAGAAACCTGAAAGGCTAGAACCAGCTAAGCAGCTCCCAAGTTTTACATACAAATTTGAGACAAGTACTCTTGCTGCCAGGCTTGTTATGAGTGAATAAGTTTTGAATTAATCTAACTTCCCAAGAATTCTGAGACCATCTCCTTTAATTTTAATATATGTCATATGCATACATTGATCTTGTTAATTAAGTTTTTATAATTTCTTTTCATGATGCCAGATTAAAAAAAATTATATATGAAATGTATTTGAAAGTTAGATGATATCAAGGTGGCTTTTCCTAATGAAAACTTCCCCACGGAATAGAATATTTCCAAGAAGTTTAAAATTCTGTGAAGTCCTAATTAATTAAAACTCAAATTATTCTCTGGACATAATAAAAGGTAGTGGAAAGAAAGGGGCAATTGCGCTGCCATCTGTCTCTGGTATAATGAACAATTAATATACTTCGGAACATATCAGAAGCTCTCTGTAAGTATTTGATAAACAGCACAATTAAATGGCATGGAATGAAAAATGAGAACAATATCACAATTTACCAATAAGTTTATCTCTTCTTTAAACTATGTGCCAATATTCTAGGTACTTCGGTAAGGGCTGTGGATTCAAATATAAAACAAGATTTCTCCTAAAGAAGCTAATTTCTCACTATCTATGAGGGAAGGTAGTTTCAGGAAGAACCTAATACTTGATCAAATACAATAAGACGTAGGTGTAAGAAAAAGGTTGTGTGGAGGAAGTCTGTGTTAGGGACAGATGGGGTCAGGAGAAGCTTCACAGATTAAGGGAACATTTACAAAGAAAGAACAGGAAGAATAGGGTGAGCGCATTTTGGATGAAGAGAAGAAGTTACTCAGAAACAAAAGAGCAAAATGCAGCGTAAGTTATGAAAGTACAAAGGAATCAGCATTCACTCTAAAGATTATCCTCAGGAGGGAAGAAGGAGCGGATCCTGGAGAATTTCTTAGACAGTGATAAGAAACTTGACTTGGGGCGATCACAATGAAGAGGCATTAAAATGAGGGGGTGTGAGGGCAGGCCAAGCTCTCTTTCACTTCTAATAATTCCTGGAGTCCCAACAGTGGGGGCACATAGATGAGCTGCAGATTTTTGCTTATTTATTGTGTTATCCATGTTTAGTGGCTGAAGAAATAGATGGGTGGCCAGATAAAATATTTTTTTTGGAGTGATAGCATTCAATGTGTATCTTAAATTAATCTATTCAACTATAAAGTATAGTTTATAGTAGGAAGTTGTAAACCTGGAAATAGGAAAAAGGGACATAAAGATAATAAAACAGCCCTTATGAGATAGAAGATTGTGGGTTACAGTAATGCTGATGAGGCAGCCACAAGAGCACAGATTTGCGACTTATTGAAGAAATAGTGGTATTTGTGAATATGTTGGAAATGGGGTCGTAGGAGGAAAGGGAAGTGGTGAGTAATTCCTATTTTCTGACCTAAATGGCCAAATAACTGGGAATATTGCCAGCAAAATTAGGGGCTGCAAAGGAAAAATGAGCTTATGGAGAAAGAAAAGTTCAGTTTAGGTCGTGTGTTGAAATGAGCAGTATTGACGCTGCATGTGAGCTCAAAATCAAGTATTTATCTGGTCAGTCTGAATGAAAATCAGAAATCAAAGCTTATTCTGTGTTTGAATGTCCTGATACACAAGAGGCAACCCTGCCACTTTGAAGCCTGGTAGTGACCTACGACTTAACTAAGCAGCTTCAGCATTTGCACTGAACACCTACTTGCAGTGACAGGCTGGACTTTCTGAAAGTTGACAGAAAGGTCTGCTGGTCAAGAAATGTGGACTCGATTTCTCTAAATGAAACGAAGCAACGTCTTTTCAGATGTGCTAGAAAATAATTAGGCGTCGATTACTTTCTGCACTGACCTCTGGTTTGTGAATTCCCCTTCCCATTGCAGGCAGTTCCTTTTGGGGGTTCAGCAGTTCTCTGGCAGACAAGCCCCTCGGACATTCCTCTCTATGTTGCATCTTTGGACTTTGAACTGCTTTGTAATTTCAGTGAAACCTATAAACAATGTTAGCGTTCTTCTATCAAGAGTGTGAAACCCTTATGAAATGAAAACTCAAGGAGAGGTTGAAGAAAGGACACGAAAGATTTCGTGAAAGGATTAGAAGGCAAAGCCTAGTTTAAAGAAGGATAAGTCCTGTGGACAGACGGGAGTAACTTCAGAGTGTTGCTCAGACGGTACGCAAGAGGGGACAGCCTCTGCCACCGAAGCTGTGTGGCCGTTTCTCTACTTTCACACGGAGTTGCTTGGATTCTTTTTGTACTAACATTATAACATCACATTAAAAACATTAGTCGCACTTTACAGAGGCATTGAGGGATAAAACATAGAGAAATTATTCTAATTTATATAGACATTTATAGCTAAAATGAAAAAAAAAAAAAAAAAAAAACCCCGACCCAGTTACTAAAGAAGCACAATGCAGATCTGCATAACTTAAATTTGCATTATAATTTTCAATAAACATGAATTTTTGCATAGGAATAGACTTGGAATCAGTAGCAATTATATTTTATTTTTGCATATTTATATGAGAAATAGTATAATAAACTTAGATGCTAAAATTTCTATGAATAACAACTGAAGTTTGTGCTGTTGCAGAATAGTGATAATCATATCAATGACAACAGAAAACAGAATTTGAGACCTAGCTATAAACTCGCTACGACGAGCTTGCTGCCTTTAGGAGACGCACTTCTGAGATTGAGGACATACATATCAGTGCCGCCAAAGCTCTAAACACCGAAAACATGCTGTTGTTATCCTTCCCACCTACACAGTTCCACAGATGTGTGTATAGGCTTCTTAGTCACAGGAGGGTCATGTGGGAGGAGAAACTTTATTTTACATTCGGTCTTGCTAGAGCCTTTTCTCTCATTATTTTTTTTCCTATAGCGATAGGGATCTGGCTTGCTTATTGTCTGCATTTCAGGCCCATTTGTATATTTTTGAACATTAAGGGTACTTCCCCTTAGAAAAATGTTAATATGCACAATAATTTGCCTACGATTTAAGGAAGAGCTCATCCAGAGAGCCCAGAACAGGAATTTTGAGATTACAAATTTTCTTGGGAGGGTTAGCTCATCAGCTTATTTCTCTAATAAGTTTTTAAATACCTCATTGAGAGCAGTCTTGATTTACGGTTATATTGTGGGTATGTTTATTGAAGTAGAATTTGAAATTGTTGTTTGTCCAATAGAGAAAAAGTTACAAGACATGCCAAAATTCAAAAACAATTTGAAAAGACAGAACAAGGATCAGAAGCAGGCATGGCAGGGGTGTTGGGATTATCAGACTGGGAATCTAAAACAACTATCATTGATGTGCTCAGGGCTCTAATGGATAAAGCGAGGAACAAGTGAGCAATGTAAGTGAAGAACGGAACTCTAACAAAGCAAAAAACAGGGTGTGCTAGAGGTTAAAACCACTGTAACAGAAATGGAGTATGCCTTCCACGGGCTTGTTAGTAGACAGGACATGGTTGAGGGAAGAATATCTGAGTTAAAGAATGTATTGATAGAAACCCCCAAGACTGAAAAACAGAAAGGACAAAGGCTAAGCAAACAACCAGCCAACCAACCAACCAACCAACCAGTACTAAATATCTAGCACTATGGGATAACATGGCCAAGGGACTTTGCAGATATGGTTAAGTTAAGGATCCTGAGACGGTGAGATTATCCTACACTATCTGGGTGAGCCCCGTGAGAGGGGAGGTTGGAGGGGGAGACTGAGAGAAGACGTGAGGATGAAAGCAGAGGTGGTGTGAGCATGAGTGTGTCCGTGAGGGAAAGTGAAAGAGAGAGACTGGAAAGAGCTACATTACTGGTCTTGGAGACAGAGAGAGGAAGAAGCCACTCACCTGCCAACCAAGGGAGGTGAGTGGTCTGCAGAAGCTGAAAAGGGCAGGGAAACGGGTTCTTCCCTCGGGGCTCCCGGAAGACTCATCCCCGCCAACAACTTGTTAGGCCAGTAAGACTGAACTGGGTCTCCAGAACTGTAGGTAGGAGAATAAATCTTCTTCCGTAACAAGTTTCTGGTGACTTGTTACAGGAGCAATGGGATGCTAACTCTCTACCTCAACATACCCTCACAGCTTGGCCAGGGTCAGGGTGGGGAAGCCCTGTGCCTATATGTGGTATAGCACAATTACAAGATGTTGTAAACAAGAAACAAAATAAACCACCAAGAATGCTTAGGGCCGCAAAGAGTCGTATGAAACTAATTGCCTACAAGATTAAGAATGAGCTCAAAGAGGGATAACATTTGAATTTATTGTTAAAGCATATCTAGTAAGTATTTGGTTTAGCATTCTGAGCAAATGGGATAGCTTAATTAAAGGATGGGCCCATAGAAGTGTAGAGTACATGAGAAAAAGTAAAAGTTACTAAAAATATTTTTCAAAAATGTGTGCATGTGTATCTGATTAAAAAGCAAAAGGAAAAGAGTGATTGGATTAAGATCGGAGAATTAGGCTGGAGAGATATTTTCAAGAGTTTTAGATTACATGGTAAAAAGACTGAGCATTGTTATTTGGGCAATAGGGAAAAGTCAGATTTCTTAATTTAATATTTGCTTTTATCAAAGTATCCCCTGTCCACAGCTTAAAATGGCAGCAATGAAACACAATGTTCCATTGCTCTAATCTTTCCATCAGAGCCCTGCTTCTGGGAGTCCACCACCTCTGCCCTTTTATTTTTTGTCCTATAAATACCCCAGTAATTCTAAAGAATGTACCCATGCTGCAGACTTCTAGTTTTCAATATAAATCTTATACCTTTATTAAAGTGAATATGCGCATTAAGATCTTTTGCACACATCCTTTGCCCTACAATACTTGCGCAGTAATTAAATTACAATTTCTAAAAATTAATAGGCACTTAGTGTTTACATTGTATGCCTTTGTACATATCACTCACAGCCGAACCACTGCGCTCTTGCTGTATGTCTTTTCTCTCTTTGGAAAGTGTTTTTGTTTTACACAGACTCCATACCCAACGCTCGTTCAGCTTCAAACATTCTGATTGAACTAAAAAGGATCGCACTTCTCTCGTGAGGTCACACATCGGCTCCTCTTCCTTCCTCCTAGGAGACATCCTTGCTGAGGGCTCTGCCTCCACGCCAGTCTGGGCTGCTGAGCTGTGCTTTGTAATACGTGTGTGGCTTTGTATTTTATCATACAAACTAGGGCATCTTTGAGAACGAGCGATGTATTATTAAAATTACATCAGTACAAATGCAAACCAAGACTGCCTGGAACCAGCTAGATGCCCTCTAGGTCTTGCCTTTTTATTTTCCTGTATCCGGTATCGAGTCTCTTCCTTTTCCCCATATTTTTAATTTATTTTTATTTGCTGCGTTCTCCTGTGTCCTCTGAGAATAGTGCATGAGCAAGGACTTCATGCTTCATGCTGTGGCCTGTCCCAGGAATGCATTGGCGATAGGAAGTTGTCTTGGGTCAGAATTCTGAAGACGTCTGTCATACTTTCTAACCTTCGGTGCTGATGGGGAGAAGTCTGAACCACTGGGACTCCCCGGTCTTTGTGGGTCTTTGTGTTCATCTGTTTTTCTCCTTCAGGAAGATTGATGCATCTTTTGCCTCTGATATTGTGAAAGGTCATTATCTATAAACTATATTTCACCCCTCGGGAGGAATTAAGGACTTTTACTGACACACAGTACTCGTATTTGTCATAACGATGTGGTTTGTTGTGGGGGTCTTGTTGTCAGTATGTGCTGGATGCAAGGAGGAGCCTCGCAGAGACGTGCACTGGGCCACACACAGTGCGTTTATGTGGTTCTGTCCTCCTCAAACGAGCAAATCATCTCGTCTTATGTGTTGTTGACCCACCGAGATTGTGACTTGTCGCCATCGACCAACATTTTGCTTTCAGCCCTTCACTGTTATGACCTCTCCAAGTTCTCTTTTTCATCCTTGGTTTATATACTTTTTAACTCACTCGCTGTCATTTTGGAAGTTTTTGGCCGAGAAACAGACATTAACAATTGTGGTCAAACTGATGTTTTGAAGAAAAAATGTTAATTATTATGATTTTTAAATGTAAGGAGTTTTTATTTAAAAATGATCTTTGGGACATCACAAACACAGAATCCATTAGCAAGGAATGAGAACCGGGAAACCTGTTTTGCTGGCTCAGGAACAAGGTGACGGGGCCCGCCAGGGCAACAGCTGAAGGAGTATCTCGCTCTTGCTCACAGGAAGTGGTTGGAGCTCTGCTAGTTCTAAAGGGGAACAAAGGATAAAGTTACTGCTTGGTAAACTGAGAGTAGCTTTTTGGAGCTCTGACTTTCTCTCTCTTCTACCTTTCCTTAGTAATTAAGAAGATAAATCTAAAGTACCTAAGCATAATTACTTTTATACAATTTATGAAAATGTAGGACAATTGGAGACTATCAGTCATTTACTGATAAGATCCCTAAAACACACTGTACGCAATTCTTGGAGAGTTTTGTGTATCCCTCAGCCTTCTTTATTCCCTATTTTCTTAAGTTTAAAAACTTCTCAAGCCTTCAATATTTGAATGGAAAAATTAAGAGATATCCCTTAAGTGACATCAGTTTGTCCCTTTGGAATTTTTACAGGGATATTAATTTCCTGTTAATGTCCAGGTGGATTTGGCTAGAACCAGAAATCCGTCACGCACCCAGACCACTGATTTCCCTCTATCTTCCTCCTTTTCATCTCTTCTGTTTCATCTTCCATTATTTGTTTTCTTTGCTTTCTAAAATATTATGAACAAGTAAAATCATAGAGAGGTAAAGCAAAGGTAAATACATTCATGTAGAAAGTTTTGACTTGATGGAATTTATTAGAAAAAAATGTTATCCAGAAGTTTAATGCCCATCTTCAAACTCCTTGATGAAGAGAGGATGGTCAACTTCTAGTTGTTCCGAGTGGGCCTCTTGTTTTGGCAGGTTGATGACATTCCCCAGAACTCCCTTTTCTTAGGGTTGTGGGTCAGAGTTGGACACAATGATATGTTGCATGGGTTTGAGGGGCAAATGGGATGCAGGAGCCATGAATCTGTAATGGTCTCCCTAGGTAGGTACAATGAAAGACAGATGCAGAAGTGTCCAA